>CM049814.1:1354195-1374195 GCA_027422405.1 Ptychobarbus kaznakovi
ATATGATATATAAAGTGTCCAGGATTTCTACGGTTGCCGGGGTGTTACTATGTGGTTGCTATGGTGTATAGAAGGTTTTTAGACATGGTCAACTTTGAGTCGGTACATTTTCAGCAAACTAATTAATTATGTTACTCAGACGAAAAATAGCTATTCTGATTATTATTATTATACTTTGGAGAATAGATGGATAAGAAGAAGAAAAAAGAAAATTAAATTTTTTTTTTTTTTTACATTTTAGCAGACACTTTTATCCAAAGCAAATAAAAAATAGATTTATATATGTGTGTGTGTATGTATTTTGATTCTTAATATTTATTTTAAATCAGAACTTTATGTCTGAGGAGCTGCTTTTGCTTCAAGAATGAAACGAATTAGCATAAACTCATGCATATGTATTCAAAGCGAGCTGTTGTTTGAATCCTGATGAATGTTTGAACTCTTGTGATGTGAGCCGCCAGGACTAGGAAAGAGTTTTGGGTTTTCTGCTTTTGAGCATCTCATTGCTAACACACTCCTCGTAACGGAGCTGTTCAAACAGCAAAAACCCTTACTGAAGAGTTCTCACTGACCTGTTTCTATTCTGTATGTAGATGAGTAATGCATTCTGCAAACTGGCAGGTCAGACTGAAGGTATAAATAAATCAGCTTTTAGCAGTGTTTGCACACAAACAGCTGTAAAAGACCAAACAAACAATGTGCTATAAACATAACGCGTCATTTCATGGATCTACACATATCCAGGTTTCTGTTGCACTCTACATCTCCTGAAGTGCTCCGCTCTTTTCTGATCAATGGTTTGTATTTTTGGGTCTCCTCTTTGAGTCTCCGTTCCCAAGGTTTCCTTCTTTTCACTGAATGAGTTTTCCTGTTTTTATCATACCAGTGCTTCGATTGGAGGTTTATGAGAAGCAACTCAGAAAAAATCCAAATGAAGCGGAATTGAAATTAAACTAGCTGAATTTAACAATGTATATGGTCAAAACTAATGCAGCTGAATTGATCTAAGTGTAAATGAAATGAGCTGAACGTAACGATCTATACTGTCCACAGCACTAATGACGTTTAATGGACTGATGTTAATAGAATCGAGTTGATCTGAACTGAACAATCTATACTGTTAAAAGCGCAACCTGACTTAAGTCAAACAAACTGAACTGAATTAACCTGATCTGAAATTAAATTGAATTGATTTTACATCTGCCAGCTGCTGTTAAAAAAGAAAAATACGATACTGAAATATAAACATTACGTGTCCAATTTTTTTTCAAGAATTAATACTTTTATTCAGCAAGGATGCAATAAATTGATCAAAAGTGACAGAAATATTTAGAATGTTACACAAACTTCTATTTCACCACAATCCTTTCTTTTCACCAAAGTATCCTGAAAAATTCATTTTCAAAAAAATATGAAGCAGCACAACGGTCTTCAACATTGATAATAATCAGAAATGTTTCTTGAGCAGAAAATCTGAATATTAGAAAGATTTCTGAAGATCATGTGTGACTCTGAAGACTGGAGGAGATGCTGAAAATACAGCTGGCGCATCACAGAAATAAATTACATTTTAAAACTTACTCACATAGAAACCAGTTATTTTAAATTGAAATAATCTTACACATATTACTGCATATTTAATCAAATAAATGCATACTTACAATTTTTTTTTTTATCTTACCAACTCCAAATCTCTGAACAGTAGTGTGTTTAATTATGATTTAGGGTAATAAAATAGATGCATGTAAGTGTATAAATCACATATTTCAATACATTAGCTTAAGCTCGGGCTGATGTTAGTGTACTACTACTATTTACTAACAGCCATGACTGAACATGAGGACCTCTCAAACACACACACAAACCAGTTATCATTCATTCCTACTGTCCATCTCACTCCGTCTCGGCCTAGAAGCACACCATGCACGCACGCACGCAGCCGCACGCACGCACGCACGCACACATGCACACACACACAACAACACAACACACACACACACTCACACACACACACACACACACCAACAGTACCTCTTCATTCCTACTGTCCATCTCGTCCGTATCGGCCTAGAAGCCACACCCACACACACAACACACACCACACACACAACAATCAGTACTCATTCATTCCTATGTCCATCTCATCCGTATCGGCCTGAAGCACACACCACACACACACACACCCACACACACACACACACTACACACACACACACCACACAAACACACACACACACACAACACACCCACACACACACACAACACAAACACACACACACACACACACACACACACACACACACAATCCAGTACTCATTCATTCCTACTGTCCATCTCGCTCCGTATCGCCTAGAAGCACAACACACTCACGCACGCACGCACACACACACACAGACAGACAGACAGACAGACACACACCACACACACACACACGTCGATGCACGGGAGGATGCAGTAACCATAGCAACCTGCTGCTGCTTACCTGCTCTTGTATGAGCTGAAACAGAGAGCTTCTATCCATATACTGGGCCCTGGTGCGCACACAGCCACAGAAAGAAGGACATAGGGGGATATGGCACGCAGAGACACGTACACACACACACGCCAGCGGTCCGTCCGTCTGTCTGCGCGGCACGCCTCCCCAACGGGGAGAGAGACGCTCGCACACGCGTCAGTAAAGGCCAGTGGAGTAACCGCAGGACGTCCTCCGGTGAGGGAAGACAGCGGAGCCGTCAGTCCAGGGTTCGGTTGATCCCAGCAGGGTTCAAATCCAAAGTCCCACTCGCCGTCCAGAACCCATAGACCCTTGTGGCACCTTCACACCCGCTTCCGTCCACCTCAAAATCACCCTTAGCTTGCAGCCGGTCCAGTGTTCTCTCACTTTCCTTCCTCAACCCGTCCGTCCCTCTCCGCTCGCCCGTCTTGTTCTGCTCGTGTCGCCTTTACCTCTGTAAATCTATCTCTCGCGCCCTCTCTCTCCTCTGTCCTCCACAAAGACTGGACTACCTGAATACCAATGAAGGAGGGGAAGGAGGCGGTGGTCTGCGGCCAATCAGAGGCGAGGGGGCGTGTCCAAAGAGCTGCAGCTCTCCATCTACCCTGCAGGAGAGACTAAACACACAAGCACACACTCACTGCAGTGCACACACACACACGCACACACACATCACGTTGGTTATTTGTTTACGGGGCATAGGCGTAATGGTATATTTTTTTATACTGTACAAACTGTATGTGCTATTGCCCTACTCCTACCCTACACCTAAACTTAGCCCTCACAGGAGACGGTGCATTTCTACTTTCCCCCCAAAAAACTCACTCTGTATGATTTATAACGTTTTAAATTATGGGGACACTGAAAATGTCCTCATAAATATTTGTATAATACGTTATACCCATGTCATTATACAAATTTGTGTCCTCGTAAACCACATAAAACATGCGCACACACACACGCAACACACACACACCCACACACACCCACACACAACACACACACACACACACACACACACACACACACACACACACACACACACACACACACACACTTGGGTTTCCTAAATCAGACATTAATCACACGCAGCGGATACTACGGACCCTAAAACATTCTCAGGGTGTTTAATCACTGGTTGTGCTTAATATACTAATGGAATATACTACACTGAAATCTGCTAATGATCATGTATATACTGGAATTTATTAATTAATGATGTCATTTAGCTTGTTTATTGTCTCTGAGGACTGTTTAACTGTAAACGTGAAGACGAATCTCTGAAATACAAAATTATATTTCACGATATGAATACATAAAAGTAATATATTTGATGTTTAATGGAAGCATTTTTTAAATAACTAGCATGGCATATGGGGTGGATGTGGTCTGGTAAGGAGGTGCTGACCCCTTGTGCAAATATGCTGCTCTTCTTTTTAGGAATCTGGGTCATAATTTTAGCACAGTTAGTTTTGGATTGACTCAACCTGGATTAGGAAGCAGCTAGACTGGTAAAACCAATTTCATTTTACATTAAGACTATGTCTGTATGCATACTGTAAAAAAATAAAAGCGAAACTAAAAATCTCAACAGATTTTGACCCGAGGCGAAACAGGCTGTGCAGATTTCTCACACACCACTGTTTGACAATACGCTCTAATTGTTGTTGATTTTAAAGCTCACTGATTTTGATTTGAGATATCATTCATTCCCATACAACAGCAAAAAATATAATATATATATATATATATATTTAATATATCAAAATCTACACTGCTAAAATAATTTTTCGAAGTTGTAAATAAAACAAAGATGATTGGAGTCATGTTTAATTCAATGTTTTATTTGCCATTTTTTTCTAATTGTTTGTGAAATTCCAAAAAGTTCTGAGTGAAAACTGCTTCCAATTTATTTCAGTATATTGCTAATATTGATTTTAAAATATATCTATTTATAATTGCAAAATTATCTTATTGTAATATAATTATCATATCTTTCTAAATATTATTATAATTGTAGTATAATCATAATGTATGATACATTTATAATTTTGCCATTGTTTTATCTATTTGCAATATAACTTCATTCATATTGTTCAAAATATTTTCAAAAATGTAAATACTTTGCTTTTATATGAAACCTTTTAACATTTAAATTTAAAATATTTTCAATTTTAAAAATATATTTACTTAAGCAGCACTATTTACCACATATATTTAGTATATAGTTAAATATATTCAGGAAAAAAACTACTGTTTATATTAAAAACTCGTATGTGTTTCCGTAGCGCAAACAGAGTGGGGACGTTTATTGCTTAGAGTTGGGGTTTGTTCAAATCTCTAACCCTAACAACAAACACCACGAACAACTGTGACCGATTTGAACCTGGAGCTAAACGGATTGTGCAGATCTACAAATGTTTATGATAATTGGTGGAGATTTTACAGTTCTCATAGACATAGAACACAATCATGTGGGTTCACCGTTTCTTATTCTCTTCTCAAGATCAACATAAACCAGAATTTCCATTATACTCTGACCACGATCATTTCTATGAATGCATCTGCATGATGCAGTGATTTACAGTAACACCTGGGTGTTTCATCTACAGCGTCTCCATCAGGACCAATGATGCTGACTGACACTTAATCAACTAAAGTGTGAGTCCTCAGATAGATATTTGTAACTCATGATATTCATTCTGATACTTGTGTGCTATAAATCCATCCCTGACCTCGTGCTTATGAACTCCATGACCTTTCTACACTGCTTAGCATAATATAAGACCGCACTGACATTGATCAATGAGCAGAAACCTCCACGAAATCTGTTTTTTCCCAGTAAGCATCAATCAATATCATTATTCTGTTATGACTATGAGGTGTGCAATCAGGTGTGGAATCAGCAAAATAGCCAGGTGTCACATTTATAATGTATTTAAGTGCATATGTATTCATTTTTGTTTTGGAAGTAAACTAATTAAAGAGAAAAACATGTTACATGTTTATGATTTTTTTATGTCCTTTACAAAGACTACCGTCTCATGTACACACAGTAAACAGTGCTGCTCTCTGCTGGTGACACATATGTACAGCATTATCTATACTCATATATAGACACAGAGACATTTATTCCACACATGCACGCACACATTTCTCTCATTTGACATTTTAAAGACATACAAATATTATTTTGATCAATTTAAACTTTTCTTCTAATATTATTCTTAAAGGAGCAGTGCACCCAAAAATTAAAATTTGCTGAAAATGTACTTACCCTCAGACCATGCGAGATGCAAATTAGTTTATTTAAAGTGATGGTTTAAGTGATGGTTCTCACATACACACAGCTTTAGGCTTCACAAGACATTAATTTATGGACTGGAGTGGATTATTGTGATGTTTTTATCAGCTGTTTGGACTCTCATTCTGACGGCACCCATTCACTGCAGAGGATCCATTGTGTGCATGTGATGAAATGCTACATTTCTCCAAAGAGTAATTTATTTTTGTAAGCACATTTTCTTTGCTGAACTATTCCTTCAACAAACGTGTATGATATGCTTTTGTACATAATGTACAACTTGAATAGCATATAATGCAAATGACACAGCACAAAAACATATGCATTCATAGAAAACATTTTTATAACTAAAGTTTTGATATAACACATACCGTATTTAACAGGCATCACACGTAAGAGGGATTCAGCCACCTTATAGTCTGACATCATGCATAGCTGCGATATAAGCACTGTAGACAGAAAAAAGTTCCTGCATATTGAATAGCAAAATACAATAATTCTGACTTTATGTGATGGGAACTATAGTATTTAGTGCTCAGTACACTGGATTAATACATGAGTAATTAGTAGGCCTACTAATGAAAAACGTGCATGTAATTATTTCCTTCAGCAACATTATTATTTTTAGTCTTATACTGTAATTATGACAACATACAATATGTGCAATATAGATGCTACTCACAATGTCCAGGAAAATCAATGTTATTGTGTTGCCTTAACAAGAAAAAAATCAGTTAATTTTAGTTAAAAATACAAAAAAAATACTAAAAAAAAATGTACTTCTTGATCTACATTTGTGAAATTAATGCATTGAAATAATGCATTGCATTGTGGCCACAAACTAATTTCTACAGTGTATAGAAATATTTCAGATCACCACACTCAAAAAGCTACAAAAGCTGTCACTGAGGCGGTATACCCGATATACCTTTGTACCTCTAAATGTGCATTTTAGTACCTTAAAGATGCATGCTAATAGCTAAAGTGTACATATTACATAGATAGTACACATTAGTACATTTTAAAAGAGTACTGCCCTTGTGACAGCTTTTGTACCTTTTTTAATAAGAGTGCATTATGCCTGATTGTAATTGCATATATATATGTATGTATCTTATTAATATGGACTGAGTGAGGGAAGGTCCTGTTTTCAGCACTAGACACCTGCAGACACCTTACACAACATCACAAAGAGGAGATGTAGTGTGTATCACACAAATGCGTGCGCACACACACACACACACACACACACACGTGTGAGACTGTCATCACAGTGAGTGTGAGATGTGCTTTGTGCTCCATATCTACTATATACTGACATTCGGTTCAAATCTGCCACAAAAGACGCCGTAACAACAGTCTTCAAGAGCCCACAACTGTCTAGCGGATATTATTAATTAATGTGATTATAGAAACAAGAATGAAATAGTGTTCCGCTTCAGTATTATTCCTGAGAGAAAACTGCCAGCGCGCAGGAGTTCAAATGTCACGCGCCCAATAGCCAACTTGAGCGATAACTTAAATAAAACGCTTGATAATCTACTTAATCAACTTGAATTGAATTACAAATATCCAGTAGGCTAATTAAAAGTTCTGAAAAGGGGGCTTGTTGCAGTAGATGTGAGCAGAAAGCCCTTTAAGTGGAGAGATTCAAAATGGCGTTCTGACTGAAACACCATCAAGCCTGAAAATGTGAATAACAGAACAAGCGGGAGCGATAGAAAGAAAACTGTGCATCAGCCCGATAGCAGCCTGAACTAAATTGATGACTTTATAAGTGAACAGTGCAAAAATGAGGGAAAATAACCCGACGGGATACGCGTTTCACTGCCAACCGAGAGATAACAAAAGAATGCGCAGCGTTTAAAGCATCAGCCCAGTTTGACCAGTCTTAGTACGTCGATCGGATCCATAACGCACAAACCACGGGGAATGTACACACGGATCGATATGATGAACCTGACCACGGTACCGGTGGGTTCTGGTCGGTAAAGCTGGTCTTTGGGTCGTTGGCAACTTTCCTAACAGCCGAGCTCTTCTCTCAGATCACTCAGCATAGGAGCTGCTGGTTTATATACTATAACGTTTTACTCGTTTAGATCTATAGCTCAAACATTACACCAAAACACCTTGAAATGTCTGAATATGAGACGCAATATGATAGCCACTTTATTTGGCGCACATTTAATTTATAGAACGTTTAACAATAAATAATCGGAGAAACGTCACGCGGACTCGGTGGCTGGACTGTGTTAGTTCGTCAACTACTTCAGCTTATTAAAAACGAAAACGACGTTTTAAATGAATCAAACCCGCCCTGTCCTCGAGTGTGTTGATGGGGCTTTCACAAACAGTCGGTGTTTTCCAGTTCCATTTCGTTGTTTTGGGCTAATTTCGCGCGAATTCTGCAAAATACATCACTGCGCTCGTCGGTTTGGGCTGATTTTCGGGGGAAAAAAGTTTATGGCGCAATGAATTCGGGATAAAACGGCAGACGCACGAAAAGCCTAAAGCCTCCCCTCTCGGACCGTGGCGTTGCGAGGATCGGTACCGAACGAGCCTGGCTAAATTCGGCCTCAGTTCGAGGAGGAAGAAACACAAACCAGCCCGCGCAGATTTCATGGAAGCCCGCTTGATCAGCTGCTGGCAGTTGGTGTTCTCAATCACGTCCGCGTGGATGCTTCATATATAGTACAGGCGCACTTCGACGAATAATATACACACTTTCGGCAGCTCTCAGTTTGTGTTATTCAAATACATATTTTAAGTGGGACCTGAACAAAGACAAAGGTGAGACGCGGTGGTAGTTTAATAAGCTATTACTAATCAAGCTGTTAAAGATTGTATTTTCAAGCAACTCTAGCACTTTTTTTCGTGAGAGAGTTTTTGACAGTTCGCAACTGTTTTTGTTTGAAATCCTCCAGGATCGACCATGGCTGAGACGGCAGCTACGCCCGCATCCAAGACCAAAAAGACGAAAAGCTCCAAGAAAGCGACGTCGCATCCCAAATATTCCGAGATGATCAAAGCGGCCATCGTAGCCGACCGGAGCCGCGGCGGCGCGTCGCGCCAATCCATCCAGAAGTACGTGAAGAACCACTACAAGGTGGGAGACAACGCCGACTCCCAGATCAAACTCTCCCTGAAGCGCATGGTGGTCAGCGGGTTTCTGCGCCACACCAAGGGTATCGGAGCCTCAGGCTCCTTCAAACTGGCCAAAGCCGAGGACGCCAAGAAGCCAGCGAAACCCAAACCAGCACCCGTGAGAGCCAAGAAGCCAGCCAAAGTCGCTGCCAAACCCAAGAAAGCCCCCAAGCCCAGGAAAGTGGCGAAATCCCCTAAGAAAACTAAGAAAGTCGCCGTGAAGAAAGTGAAGAAGGCAGCTGAGAAGAAGAAATCGCCTGTCAAAGCCAAGAAAGTTGTCAAGAAGGCGAAGGTGGCCAAACCTGCCAAGGCGAGCAAAGCCAAGAAGGTGAAAACGGCCAAACCCAAACCCAAAAGATCGCCCAGGAAAACTGGCAGAAAGAAGTAAATTCACATCGATATGACTGACTCATTCGAAACTCAGTGTAAATACACTTTTTGAAGCAAATGTTTTTGGTAACTTATATTGTTATTTTTGTAAGGTCTTTGTGCGCGGACTTCAAGCCCACATTTTTACAGCGTGTTTCTCCAGAAACTTTTTTTGTGCGCATTTGTGATTCTATAAAGAAGATCCCAGACTTCGAAACGGCTAAACTGTTATTTATTTTTAAAATTTCTCTCTGGACATTTTTTTTTCTTTTTAAACTGAACTTTATTGCACACTATTATCATTCAGACATACTAATTAATTTGCCAATTAGATATGTCGCTAGAAGATATATTCCTACTGTAGGTCATTCGAGGACTGTGAAGAACAATAGTAAGATGTTATTGTATGAAGAACGGTGCCCTATATGATGACGATGTACAGAATCAACTTGTGACGTGGACTGTTGTAGTCTAGTTCCATCGCTGTCCATATAATACTGTCGTTGCGCGTTATTCGCATTACTGTGCATCAATAAACTTTTCTCATTGCAAACAATACTGTGTCTAGTGTTTTATTGCAGCACCCTGGAGAGCACAGACACTTAATGCGAGTTTGAACGGGTACCATGGCAGTGGTCTTCAGTGAAGCGCATCTTTGGTTTGACTCACTGCTGCCCCGCGGTGTTCGAGCGGAGGACTGCAGCTGTCTGTCACGCGGGGTAAACGCAAACTTGAGATGACGTGTCAAGCGCTGTGACGTCGAAACCTAATATAAATGAAAGCAATAAAAAAAGATTGAAATCTTTTTAAAATATAAAATTTTAAATCAAAATATCCACATTCATTTGAGTTTAAATATGAAGTCTTTATAACTTGGCTTCATTAACTTTACTTTTTAGTCATTTAGCAGACGCTTTTATCCAAAGTGACTTACACATAAGACAAAGTAACTAAAACTATAAATACTATATATACACATTTAAGAAAATGGAGAAATTAAATAAAATGACAAATGCATACAACAACATTTCAAAACTAAACATTTAAATGAAAACAAAAAATAAAGCTAAAAACAATTCAAAATATTAAAACAACAAAAGGTATGAGTATAAAAATGATTCTAACATAACACTAAACCAAACAACCATATATATATATATATATGTGTGTTATTTCATTTCCATGTAGTATGTTGAAGTAACGTTACTAAAATAACTCAAATTTATTAAAACTAAAGAAAATACCTATAGACATAATAAATTCATACATAATTTATCTAAAATTAAAATAGATAAATCAAATAGCAGTAGTTTATCAGTAATCCTAAAAAAAAAAAAAAAAAAATTAATAAAAAAATATTTTAAATATAAAATTTTCATAAAACATTAACTTTTAATTGTAAACTATGACTATTTAAATAAACTCGAAAAAGCAAAAAAATGAACGTATAACAGTGACACATGTTAGCAGACTTTTGGACCTCACTGTACAGTACACATGTTATCCTTTATGTTGCAAACAAGTAACTACATTATTTGTAAACTCTCCACCTCACCTCCAGCATCTCTGATCTGCTTTATGTATATTGTATAATGCTCCTGAAACGTGATGCTGTATCAGTCTGAAGAGTAATACTGATACAACAGGGCCTGTCTGACACATTCATGCATTCAAACTCAATTCATGACACAGCAGTATATGAATTGACTAAATAACGAGATAACCTAACCTTAACAGAATAACACAATGTGTGTTGTATGAGTTCAGTCTATCAGCCAATCAGCTGCTTGGGCTGAATCATGTGATCACGCGAATTGCAGCACATTTTCAGCATGCTGACGTCATAGAGCACAGGAAACAAAATCACCCGAAAAAAGCTTAGTTTATTACAAAATATTTATATTCGAACATACTGGCTTCAATCCAAGCATCTCATTTGATGTTGACGCTGGAAGACCACGGATGATGGGACACAAGCCTGGGGGGGGGGTTAGGGTAAGTTAATACTGAACAAAATATTGGAATTATGAAAATTAAATCAATAAATCACAGTCATTTCTTTCTTTTTGAAGGAATATCTTCACGTGAATAAGCAAGAAAGACCTTCATCCCTGAAACTGTTTTTTGGGTTGCTGGGAGAATGTTAGGCTGAAATAAAAGGTAACATGGTAACAATGTTTTCAAGATAAATCCAGTTTGGACAATATTATAAATACAGTCAGCCAGGCCATCCTGATCATATCAGTCCATTATAATGGTTGAAGTATCTGTATTTACACTGGTCATCTGTTTTTTTTAACGACAGGATGCTCTAAATAGCATCAGAGCAATAAATCTTACTAAAATATCATTTAAAATACACTTTTTAATACCATCCATCCCTACTGCAATTTTAAACATAATCTGAAATCATTCATCCCTACAATCAACACAGGCGAACAGAAAATAAAAGATTTTACAAGCTTCGGTCCAGTTTAACTATTCTCAAAATCATCAACGGGTTTTCACTTCGGCGGTCTTAAAAAATAACATAGATTTGTCAGTCATGGTCCATACATAGAAATGTCCATCTGAGGAATATGAAATGGAAATGAATGGGGACTGATGCCGCTTATTTCGCTTTAATTCAGCCAATTTAGAAGATGCACTTAAGCGGGTTAAAGTCATCTGAAAATCTGTGAATTCAGAGCCAAAATGATTATTTTCTGCTGACATCTGTAGCATTCAACTCAAATTTAAAGGAACAGTTCACTCAAAAATGACAAATCTGCTGAAAATGTACTTATCCCAGGCCATCCAAGAAACATAAGTTTCTTTATCAGAACAGATTCGGAGAAATATAGCATTGCATCACTTGCTCACCAATGGATGCTCTGCAGTGAATGGGTGCCGTCAGAATGAGAGTCCAAACAGCTGATAAAAACATAACAATAATCCACAAATAATGCATGCTTGCTTATTTGTAATGAACAAATCCATCATTAACACACACACACACACACACACACACACACACACACACACACACACACACACACACACACACACACACACACACACACACACACACACACACACACACACACACACACACACACACACACACACACACACACACACACACACACACACACACACACACACACGTTTCTGAATAAAATATCCATAAATCGGTTTCCTCCCCCTGAATCAGGAGAGAAATATGCAGATTAAACAGTTTACAGTCCAAAACAGGTCTAATCAAATATGTGTGTGGATTTTAATGAGGATATACTTTTTCACTGGAGGAAGCATCACAATAGATTATGGATTCGTATTCTGGCCAGAAATGAGGGTTTAAAGCTAAAATGCCCCGATGATGGATTTATTACAGACATGCAGCTTTCCTCTTCATAAGATGTTAATAATTGATGGACTGGAGTGGTGTGGATTACTTCACTGCAGAGGATCCATTGGTGAGCAAGTGATGCTAAATTTAGCCAAATATACATCCTGGACGGCCTGAGTGGGAGTCAATTTTCAGGTAATGAACTATTCATTTAACTTCTATTTAACCCAGAACTTACTTTAGAATGATGAATTACATTTACGTGCATTTCCTGAACTGGCTGATGTAAAACTGAATAACCGACCCCATCACTGAACACGCTTCAGAAACAGAACACGAATTCACATGGAATAAATTTATGATCCACATTGATTTCCCAAACTATTAAATACACGACAAACTCTGTACAGTTCAAAACGTCAGTCAGACAGTAAGATCGGGAAGTTTCTGTAATGAAAGCAAAGCGTGCGAGCTACACTTTAGTCCAGCGGAGAAGAAACAAACACACATCTGCTGAATGGTTTTGTTGTGACTGTAACTAGTAGAGCTTCACGCCCTTGTTAAGCCACAGTGACTCGGTAAGGCCAAGACAGAGCGCAGGAAACGAGGGAGTGTGTGTTTATCTGCATGTGTTGTGAGAGTGTCTGCTTCATTTGTGTCGGCTAAAGGCTCTGTACAGAGCGAAGCCCAGCATGGTGGCTATTGTGGCGCCCAGAGTCACACGCAGCCAGAAAGACGTGCTGCTCATGTCTGATCCGTTCAGGTGCCTGCAGACAGGAAGTGACATAGATAGAGAGATTTAAATACACTCAGTATTTCTGGTGACCTTGCTGACACACATCCAGCCAAGCAGGCTAATTTTAGTCTGGCATCTGCAAACCTTTGAAGTCAACAAGCAACGTTTGTAACCCATATTATTCAACAGAAATATTTACAAGCGGCATTTGATATTCAATGGAAAATGACGTAATTTTATTAAACAGGATCTGATTGGATTGTGAAAAGTGGGTGTAAGAATAAGAAGACTTGGCAACATCAACCCGAAAACAAAAGCAGTTTCAAAGTATATTTGTGACCCTGGACCACAAAACCAGTCATAAGTGTCAATTTTTCGGTTTGTTAGGATCGGACAATATTTGGCTGAGATACAACTATTTGTGAATCTAGAATCTGAGGGTGCAAAAAAATCATAATACTGAAAAAAGCTATCAAATAAAGTTCTAATCAATGCATATTACTAATCATACATTAAGTTTTGATATATTTACGGTAGGAAATTCACTAAATATCTTCATGGAACATGATCTTTACTTAATATCCTAATGATTTTTGGCATAAAAGAAAATAATTTTGACCCATACAATGTATTTTTGGCTATTGCTACAAATATACCCGTGCTACTGAAGACTGGTTTTGTGCTCCAGGGTCACACATACATATATATATAAAAAATAAATTATATATTTATAAAAAAAAAAAAAAAGCGTATGTACTTACGGGTACATGGCAGCCCAGGTGAGCTTGCTGTAAATGTGTGTGTGAGTGTGTGAGAGCAGCGTGGAGAAATGGAGAGGTGAAGGCAGACGATGTTTATAACAAAACTCAGACGGGCTCATCCCATGATGCTGTTTGGCTTCTATCAGATCAGCTTTAGAGCCCACAACCACACACGGGATCCCGCTGTCCATGTAGTGCTGCTACAGAGGAACAAAACACAAATATACTTCACTGAAACAGACAGTTTGATCTGGTCAACCACTGAACTTCCTGCATTTGTTCGGTTAAAAAAAGACAAATACAGTAAAAACAGTAATATTGTTCATTTCCATGAGTTATATCAATATAGCGCAACAAAGTGCATGTTTGCCAAACAGGCTTCGGGAGAAATAAATAACCCACATTATATATTATTAACTCATATCAGGTTGTGCAAGGTCATTATGGTTTATTAAATCATTTGCATGATCTAATTTGAATGTGGTGAATGAGTGAGGCGTTTGTCACACATTACTCCAGAACGAAAGCATCTTGTGCATGTACCTTATAAATACTAGCGCAGTGGTTGAAGGAGTCCGGGTCGCTGACATCATACATGAGACACGCCACATCACACGCTGCATCTGCTGCTTTTAGAAACTCTGTTTCCACATCCACCTCCTCCAGCTAAGAGAAATAACACGCACGTCAGCCGGGAGACAATAAACTGGGGTTTGAGTAAAGCTGGAGATGGCACTCACGATGAGGTACTTGTCCTGATTGGCTATTGAGACGGTGTTGATGGCGTATATTGTGGGGGGACCGGGGTCGCGCTCGTTTCTCTGGAAATAAACAAAATAGATTTGTAAATATTTGGTAGATCTAACCAAGATTATTGGGAGTTGCAGAGTACATAAATATTACCTAGACAGAATATAAACAGTGGTTAGATAACGAAACCTCTTTCTAGAGAAAGAAACACAAGCACTATTTTGTAACTATATTAATATTACTGCTATTGTTTTACTGTAAAACCCTTATTTTATGTTTCATTGCACAACAGGAAAAAAAATTATGGTAAAGCAAAAAGCAACCATTTTACTTTTTTCACAGCATTTATAAAAATGTCATTGGTAAATAATATAAAAATGCAATATTTTCTGATAGGCTTTCACTTGACTGCAGTTTGAATTGTATTTTATATACGGAGTTCATAAAAATCTAACTGGTATATAAAATATATATAAATAAATAAAAAAATATACTAAACATTAAATATGTTCGGACTGCATTTAAAAAAGAATTGTGTTCATAGAAATCTCATTGTAATTATTGCTGTCAAACGATAAATCGCATCCAAAATAAAAGTTTTTGTTTACATAATATATGTGTGTGCGCTTTGTATATTTATTATGTATAAAATGTATGTTTATTATGTATACAAACATACAATATATATTTTGAAAATATTTACATGCATATATTTAATATATAACACATAATATATTTTTCTTAAATATATACATCCATGAATGTGTATTTATATATACATAATAAATATACACAGTACACACACATGTAAACAAAAACTTGTTTTGGATGTGACGATTAATCGTTTGACAGCACTAGTTGGAATATATAAATATATGAAACATTACATATGTTCTGACTGGCTCTGATTTGAAGGCAGTGTGTTCTGATTGGCTTCATGTAGTATTCTGTAAAGTCAAATTACAAACAGTGGTTCATTCTCTCACGTCAGTGCTTCGCTGCAGAAAAGCTCGGAGGAAGTCGGTCTTTCCCGTTCCGCGTGGACCGATCACTTTGCAGAGGAACACGGTGCGCTGGCTTTGTCTCTTCTCCAGGTCGAACGCTTTTTCTCTTGTTACTAATATACACACAGACAAAGACTCTTCAGAATCCATCGGATCAAACAGGACTGTGAGAGGATCTCATTACCTGTGATGGCGGAGGTCTGGGACTCGCGCTCCATTAGAATGGGATACCCGAGGTGACCGAAATGCTCCAAACACCGGTGGACATCCAGATAAGCGGATAATCTGCGGTTTATTCAACAGAATCAACACATCACATTTAAAACCATAACTAACAGTGTGAGTGGTTCATGTCATGACTCAAGAACTGAGTGGCATTACCGTTGTCTGAAGGTGACAGTGTGTGTTCCGCGTGTACATGATCTGAAGTGCACAACAGAATCAACTGCGGTTTTGACTCAAGAAATTCTTTTTAGTGAATCATAAATTACAGGCAACAGTGTTTATGACTCAAGAACTGATTCTTTTTAGTGAATCATAATTATACAGTGCAACATGTGACAAACACATCTCAGAACTGTTCGTGACATCAGATGACTAACAGTGTGCAACATGTGACAAACACATGACTCAAGAACTGATTCTTTTTAGTGAATCATAATATACAGTGCAACATGTGTGACTCAACATGTGTCTCTTGATTTTAGTGGTGCAACATGTGGACACAGTGACGCAACATGTGACAAACACATGACTCAAGAACTGATTCTTTTTAGTGAATCATAATTATACAGTGCAACATGTGACAAACACATGACTCAAGAACTGATTCTTTTTAGTGAATCATAATTATACAGTGCAACATGTGACAAACACATGACTCAAGAACTGATTCTTTTTAGTGAATCATAATTATACAGTGCAACATGTGACAAACACATGACTCAAGAACTGATTCTTTTTAGTGAATCATAATTATACAGTGCAACATGTGACAAACACATGACTCAAGAACTGATTCTTTTTAGTGAATCATAATTATACAGTGCAACATGTGACAAACACATGACTCAAGAACTGATTCTTTTTAGTGAATCATAATTATACAGTGCAACATGTGACAAACACATGACTCAAGAACTGATTCTTTTTAGTGAATCATAATTATACAGTGCAACATGTGACAACACATTTGACTCAAGCAACATGTGATTCTTTTTAGTGAATCATAATTATACAGTGCAACATGTGACAAACACATGACTCAAGAACTGAGTGAATCTTTTTAGTGAATCATAATTATACAGTGCAACTGATGTGACACAACACATGACTCAAGAACTGATTCTTTTTAGTGAATCATAATTATACATGTGACAAACACATGACTCAAGAACAGTGAATCATACAGTGCAACATGACATGACTCAAGAACTGATTCTTTTTAGTGAATCATAATTATTACAGTGCAACATAGTGAGTGCAACAACACATGACTCAAGAACTGATTCTTTTTAGTGAATCATAATTATACAGTGCAACATGTGACAAACACATGACTCAAGAACTGATTCTTTTTAGTGAATCATAATTATACAGTGCAACATGTATGACTGACTGATTCAGTGAATCATAATTATACAGTGCAACATGTGACAAACACATGACTCAAGAACTGAGTTCTTTTTAGTGAATCATAATTATACATGTGACAAACACATGACTCAAGAACTGATGTGACAACACACATGACATGACTCAAGAACTGATTCTTTTTAGTGACAGTGCAACATGTATGTCAAGAAACATGAATCATACAGTGCAACATGTGACACAACACATGACTCAAGAACTGAGTTCTTTTAGTGAATCATGCGCAACATGTGACAACACATGA
This sequence comes from Ptychobarbus kaznakovi, assembly GCA_027422405.1. Lineage (NCBI taxonomy): Eukaryota > Metazoa > Chordata > Actinopteri > Cypriniformes > Cyprinidae > Ptychobarbus > Ptychobarbus kaznakovi. The sequence continues at coordinate 1,371,983 of CM049814.1, forward strand.
CACAGAACTGATTCTTTTTAGTGAATCATAATTATACAGTGCAACATGTGACAACACATGACATGACTCACAGTGATTCTTTTTAGTGAATCATAATTATACATGTGACAAACACATGACTGTGATTCATACATGACATGAAAGAACTGATTCTTTTTAGTGTACATATACTGCAACATGTGACAAACACATGACTCAAGAACTGATTCTTTTTAGTGAATCATAATTATACAGTGCAACATGTGACAAACACATGACTCAAGAACTGATTCTTTTTAGTGAATCATAATTATACAGTGCAACATGTGCAACACTGTGACACATGTGACACATGACTCAAGAACTGATTCTTTTTAGTGAATCATAATTATACAGTGCAACATGTGACAAACACATGACTCAAGAACTGATTCTTTTTAGTGACACAACACATGACTCAAGAACTGATTCTTTTTAGTGAATCATAAATACAGTGCAACATGTGACAAACACATGACTCAAGAACTGATTCTTTTTAGTGAATCATAATTATACAACATGTGACAAACACATGACTCAAGAACTGACAGTGCAACATGTGACAAACACATGACTCAAGAACTGATTCTTTTTAGTGCAGCAACATGTGACAAACACATGACTGAACTGATTCATGCAACATGTGACAAACACATGATTGACTTTTTAGTGTGCAACATGTGATGATACTGATTCTTTTTAGTGACAGTGCAACATGTGACAAACACATGACTCAAGAACTGATTCTTTTTAGTGTACAGTGCAACATGTGACAAACACATGACTCAAGAACTGATTCTTTTTAGTGAATCATAATTATACAGTGCAACATGTGACAAACACATGACTCAAGAACTGATTCTTTTTAGTGAATCATAATTATACAGTGCAACATGTGACAAACACATGACTCACAGTGTCAACATGTTGACTAACTGATTCTTTTTAGTGATACAGTGCAACATGTGACAAACACATGGAACTGATTCTTTTTAGTGTGCAACATGTGACACATGACTCAAGAACAGTGAATCTACAGTGCAACATGATGACTTGATTCTTTTTAGTGAATCATAAACATACGGCACAACCAGTGAAGTCTGATTCATGAAAAATGACTCGTATGAACCAGTACTTTTTAGTGAATCCTAAACATTACATCGTGCAAACACTGCAGCAGCCGGTCTGATTCACAAACAAATGACTCTTTCGATCAGGTCCTTTTAATGAATCATTCTACAATGCTCACAAAACAAGAGTCGCTGTATGATTTAATCTGGGGATTTACTGAATCAAGAGGGGACATGTATATTAATACCTACCAGAATATCATCATCAGAAACTAAATTGATTGTTTTTGAAAAAGGATTATTTTGACTCACATCCACTGGCAGAAGTACCCGTGCTGTGAGATGTAGTTGTCGTCTGATAAGGGCACGTTACTGTACACCTCCGTGCCCCAGGGCATGTAGGGTAAAACACTAAACAGATTCTTCAGCTCTGCGGGAGAGAGAGCCGAATCCTTATCCTGCAGGAGGAGAGACGCACTCGTCAGCCTGACGAACCTCTAGTCACACAAACTTCATTAGAGGATCAGATGTGAGAGCCCACCTCGTCATACTTATCAAACAGCTTCTGGAGGAACTGATGACCCAGATGATTCAGCTCCGTCGTGCAACCCACCGATACTCGTAACCTGCAAACACACACACACACAGGTCACTTCAGTACTGCTTTTTGTTCATGCGCTCACATGCACAGACGTACGGTGGGTAGAGGTAGTCATCGGTCAACTCCAGCGTGTCATCGTAGCCGAATTTACGCAGGATGGTCCAGGTGGTTTCATGACGTCCCCTCTGGATAAAGAGAGTGTTCAAGAACAAGAAACCTACGGAAAACACACAGACACATGTGTAAGAGTGAGTGATCATCATTAATTATGAATATTTGAGTAAAGTGTGTTACCGTCGAGTGTGAGTCCATTGTCCTGGACTCCTTCACTGGTGTTCTTCCACACGACGGTCTTCACGTCCTCTAGAGCCTGAGGAGCCAGTGGATTCCCAAAACACAATTTCTACAAAAAACAAACATTACCATAAAATCAAGTGCATTTCTGCATAATTATTTCAATAAATGTGTTTAGTAATTAATTAAATACAATGTATTCATTTGTTAATAATTGGAAATTATGACAC
>CM049814.1:1376695-1526695 GCA_027422405.1 Ptychobarbus kaznakovi
ACACACAACATTGGCCTACAAATGAGAAAACAATCATATCAAATTCATGTAATCACATACATTTAACACACACACGCACACACACACACACACACACACACACACACGCGCACACACACACACACACACACACACACACACACACACCACACACACACACACACACACACACACACACACACACCACACACACACACACACACACACACACACACACACACACACACACACACACACACACACACACACACACACACACACACACACACACATTGGCCTACAAATGAGAAAACAATCATATCAAATTCATGTAATCACATACATTTTACATACACACGCACACACACACACAAACACATACTTAATCAAAAATAGTACTATTTATATTAATTTAATATATAGTCAAATATTACTGATTCGGTGCTCAATAAATATTTCTGAACTATTATTACTATAAATGTTGAAAATTACTATAAATATTTTTGTTGCATAATATTCTTGTGAAAACAAAAATTTGGGTTTAAATCCAATTTGAATAATCATTTAACTAAATAAAACATTGTACTCAGCAGATGCATTAAATTGATCAAAAGTGACAGTAACAACATTTATAATATTACAAAAGATTTCTATTTCAAATAAATGCTGTTCTTTTGAACTTTTTATTCGTCAAAGAATCCTGAAAAAAATAATGTATCACAGTTTCCATAAAAATATGAATCAGCACAACTGTTTTCTACATTGGTAATAATCATAAATGTTTATTGAGCAGTAAATCAGCATATGATAATGATTTCTGAAGATCATGTGACACTGAAGACTGGAGGAATGATGCTGAAAATACAGCTTTGAGGAATAAATTACATTTTACAATATATTCATATAGAATACAATTATAATATTTCACTATATTACTGTTTTTACAGTATTTTTGTCAAATTAATGCAGCCGTGGTTGCAGATGGTTAGGACAAAAACTACTAATGTCATGAAAGAGATGTGATTTATGGCTTGTTATACACATACAGGAAGCTTCTCACCTTCACGATTTCCTCCCTCAACACTTCATCAGACTGTTCACTTTCTGCAGAGAGAGAAGTATTAATAAAATACTACAGGGGGCACACACACACAGAGACACACACACACACACACACACACACACACACACACACACACACACACACACACACACACACACACACACACACACACACACACACACACACACACACACACACACACACACACACACACACACACACACACACACACACACACACACACACACACACACACACACACACACACCTGAGTAGTCGACTATATGTGTGGGCACTTTCTCAGGCGTGACGTCGGCTGGTATGGTGATCTCCTCGGCCCGGAGAGGAACCTGGCGACACACACACATGAGCTTCCTCTTACGGCATCAGTCAAACACACACCAGAGAGGCTCATGGGTAAACTCACCTGCTCGGGAAACTCCTCTCCGACCAGGCACATGATGAGAGAGGTCTTTCCCACTTTGGCTACAGGGAAACCAAGCATAGAAACATATTTCATCTCAATAAACGTGAAATGTCACATGATCAACAGCTGCACCGCGATCACAAACGCTTCTGCTGTGGTTTCTTTGGCAAATCAGCTTGAGTTCTGCTTTTATTAGTGCGTTTTCAATCCTTTGTGAGTGTTAATCTTATACGTGATGTGTTGGGTTCAGTTCTGTTCTCTTATTAATAAGCAAGTTGAGGAAGCACACTCCAAGACAACTGGTCACTCACAGGTGTTCACCTTGAGCTTAAAAGGTCAGTTATGAGATCAAACTAGTAAGACTTGAGCGCAGCAGGCGAGGAATAAACGTAACACTAATGCGAAACAAAACGTGTGCGCTGCCTAAAGAAATGACACGTACTATATCCATCTCAAGACATCAGATAAACTCACCAAGACTGCATTTACTTGATTAAAGATACAGTAAAAAATTGTAATATTGTGAACAATTATGAATGAATGAATGATGCATTTATATAGCGCTTTTTGTGTATTGTTGTACACCCAAAGCGCTTTACAATCATGTGGGGGGTCTCTCCTCAACCACCACCAGTGGTTATTATTACAATTTCACATAACTATTATCCATTTTTATATATTTTAAAATGTAATTTATTAATGTGATGATAAACTGAATTTTCAGCATCATTGCTCCAGTCTTAAGTGCCACACGATCCTTTAAAATAAAATGAAAAAGTAAAAAAAAGTATTCCGTAAGGCTGTTAAATTGATAAAAATGACATTAAAGACATTTATATATTGTTACATAAGATTTCTACATTGTGATGTATCATGGTTTCCACACAAAAACGTGTTTTCAACATTGATAATATGAATACATGTTTCTTTAGCAGCAAATCATATCAGAATCATTTCTGAAGGCTCTGTTGTATGCGCAGTATTATCAGACAGGCTGAATTATTATTAATACGTGCAGGATCTGTTTTCTCTCCAAGGCTCATCTGATGTGGAACTAAGCACAAACTCCACACCTTGATAATTACCATGTCAACACCTTCATTATCAATCACTGAGCGAAAAATCCATGAACAGATTGTGTCATTCATATACACACACACAAAATTATATATAAATAAATACATGAAATAGATCTGAACAAAATTACTCTTCTTAAAACCTGCATGGAAAACAAATAATAAAGTGTTATAACAAATACAATGCACATGAAAGCGTGTAATGAGTTTTAATATCTGAATATCTATTAAATAAAGCAGGTGTTTAATTAAACTTCTAGAGTTTGACAGAACTGTCATCTGTGTGAACTTGCTCACTGTATAATAAAGTTCATTTTCGTGTGTTCTGATTTTGTTTGGTGGCAAAAACATACAAAACTAATAAACAGAGCACTAAATGAATCGCTAATTCAAGAGTGCAGCGCGTTTACCTCAGATCATTTCTGCAGCTGCTCAAGGTTGAGAGTTAGCGCTCTCAATCATGCTAACTTTCATTCAACTCTCACATTTAATTCCCTTGAAATGTCAAAGAAATGAAATCTTACGTTCCCCCAACAGCAGTATCCGGACATCGCGTTTCATTTCACTCCACACTCTATTGAACTCTCTGACGAGCTGCGGCTATCTTCTCGGAAAACTTCCAAATTCAATTCAAAGCTCAGTGCTAGTTAGTTTCTGGCTAGCCCCATTCCATCCAAAGAAACTGTCCCCGCTGCACACTTCCGGCTGGAGCCCAAATGGAGCGCCCTCTACCGTGCATTTCCTTCGTTTCTTTATTGTTTATTTATTTATTGTCTGCTTTATCCATTATAAGCACATTATAGGCATTAAACATATATGAACAAATATATTTATTTATAAAAATAAATATAAAAAAAAATTAACATATGCTAAAGCTTTTTTGATTCTTATTGATTTAACCAAAAGGGGATTAAATAATATGATTACCTTGGATATATTGGCTCATATTTTTAGCAATTTGTGGAAAATAACATTGTAATTCCATTAAAAGCATTTAAAATAAAACAATTCATATAATAAAATGTTCAAAAATAAAATGTCTATAGATGACAGACAGATAGATATATAGATAGTAATTACCTTATTTAAAGCAATGTGAGTACTTCAGTTTTTATGAATTTTATTTCTGAGGAACAAAGTGCATAACAATTCCAGGGTTTTTCTTCCTAGCAAAATAATTTTAAACAGTGTAAAAGTATAAAAGCCGACAACCAACTTTGTCCAAGTGTGTCAAAAACATGAAAAACAAATTAAAAGATTAAAAAACTCCTATTATTTAAACTTCAAATCATGCTAACTGGATGTAAAACATGGCAAAACTGCTCTGCTACATCAATGCAACATTTCTACTAAACAGAAAAACTAACTGTGACAGCAGAGTAACTAGTGCAGTCCAAAATGAGAGGTCAAACTCTAGCATTAGTGTTGTGTCAGCATTATAATCCGTGTACAGTCCACAGTAAGAGCTCATTATGAGCAGCGGTGAAGAGCTGAGATCCAGACCAGCTGAAGCTGCACACGTGAACCGAGTCACTGTAAGACGTGAAATCCTGAAAACGCCCGCTGGACGAATGAATCAGCTTCAGGACGCGCTCTGAAACACACAGCATCACTGGTATATGACTACATAACTCACATACACATGACTTTCATGATTTAAAGTACAACAGCACACTAACGGTTTGATCCAACAGCGATCAGTCTTCCAGTCGAGCAGAGACCGAGACAGAGCGCCCAATCAGCAAGAGAGATCGTCCTCAAAACCTGTAAAGCATAAACACACACAGAACCAATGACAGTATCTGGCCAATATAAGTGTGTGGAGAGAATACATGAGGTACACAGTCATGGCTATAAAGGCTGATAGCGAGTGTTTGAGTACCTGTTTTTTGTAAAGGCAGTAAAAGATGATCTCTTTTTCCACAGCGTAGCCGGTATAAACCACGGTTCCTCTCTCACTGGGGCTGAACGCAGCCAAACTGGGCGGTAATGCCAGTGCATCCTGATTAAAACGACAAAAAATTACTTTACAACTACAATAAACACTTGAGTAATCAGAGCAGCTTGAGCTACAAACAAGTATAGAGTATATTTAATACTCATAAATAATACTCATGAATATTAATCACCTCTGGTGGGCTGGGCGCTGGAAACGTCAGCCAATCAAGCAGCTCGCATTTATCATTCGTCCAATCAGCAGCCCAGATGCTGACACGCCTGTCTGCGCTTACAGCCAACCAGAGCTCGTTTCCCTCCAGTCCAAACTCCTTATACTAAAAGACATTGATATCAGCGCACACGTTAATTCACTCCGCAGTAGTGCTACACGTCTTTGGGGAGCGGGGGAGAAAATTGAATTGCTGAATTAAAAATGATTAAAAGTTATCTGATTAAATATTTTAAATGCGATTTAAAATGCAATACAAATATGCTCCAGGCTCGCTGGGCTTGTTTGTAAGGCTGCACAATCTGGTCAAAAAATATTATATATCAATATAAATTAATATATTATTATTAACATTAATAATAATAATAATAATACAAAATATCATTATTACTAAATAAAAATACGAAAACATTTTTTTATCATAATGACTAATTAATAACAATAATAAATAATTATTATTGCTATTATTATTAAATAATATAAATACAAATAATAAAAGTATAAAATAAAAATAAAAAAAAAAAAAAAAATGTTTACTATTGTAATATTTCACTGTAAAATAAAACATGAGTATTTAAGAAACATTTATAAATCAATATAACTATAATTATTAATAATAACAATAATAACCATTTATTATTCATTATAATTATATTTACTATTATTAAATACAAATTTGAAACAAAATAAGACATTTTACCATTGTAATATTTGACTGTAAATTAAAGCAATGGAGTATTTGAGAATTGTTTATTTTATTGTACAGTACATCAATATTAATATTTACGGCTTTGCTCATTTCTTCATGTTATAATGTTAAACCCTTGTGATCTGCATGCATGTATCTGCTTCACTCTATATTTCATTAAACACAGCCTTTACGATACCAGCGCTAAGTGCTATATTGTGATCTTGGTTTTATTTCAATTGCATTACATTGACCCTGTAAGCATTTGGACACTTAAGTTAACAAAATCTTTTTCCTTCACTAAATTTCCCTTTTTCATATTTAAGATCTGTCTTTGGATCAAATTCATGTATTTTTAAGCGTGACTTCAGTGTCCAAATAGCATACACAATGTCGAGTCATTTGCCTTGCAAAACAGAAATCCACAAAAACAAACACACAAGCACAAACCTGTTTGCTGGTGCACTGCACTGTAGTTATGGCCGCCCCCTTGTGATCACGGATGGTGCGTACAGTGACTCCAGTGACGGGACTACTGACAGTAACGAGACCATCACGACCACCAGACAACAGCACGTGACCTACACATACACACATATAGTGAACAAACACACAAACGCTCACATAGACACAAAGCGCTCACACACACACACACACACACACACTCACCGTAGTGCGAGTACTGCAGCGCACACACAGACACAGGCTGAGGTTGTAGTTTCAGCTCCATCTCGGACGACTCCAGACTGAAGATCCTCACAGTCCCGTCACTGTAACCACCTGCAACACACACGCGCCCACTGGGCTCATACACACCCCTCGGAGGAGACCAACACACACACTCACAGCTCTGCAATCCAGACAAACATAGAGACACAATTAATCAATTAACTGCAGTGGAAAATGAATTTGATATTTAGAGTTTGACTGGCGACCAGAGAAAGATTAGCCAAGTTACACTACCATTTAAAAGCTAGAGGGCAGTAAAAAGTCTTACACTCACCCAGGCTGCATTTATTTGATCAAAAATACAGTAAAAACAGTGATATTGTGAAATATTATTTTAATTTCAAATAACTGTTTTCTATGTCAATATATTTTAACATGTCATTTATTTCTGTGATCAAAGCTGTATTTTCAGCATCATTACTCCAGTCTTCAGTGTCACATGATCTTCAGAAATCATTCCAATATACTCATTTAATGCTCAAGAAACATGTCTTATTATTATCAATGCTGAAAACTGTTTAATTTTTCTTTTGTGGAAACTGATACATTTATTTTCAGGATTCTTTAATAAACAGAAATGTTCAAAAGAACGGCACTGATTTGAAATGGAAATCTTTTGTAACATTATGAATTAATTTACTGTCACTTTTGATCAGTTTAATGAATACGTGCTAAATAAAAGTATTAATTTAATTAAAAAAAAAAACTCCAATGTTTGCATTAAAATGTTTGATGGCTCTATCGCATTAAAACAATGCTGGATAAAAAATGTGAATAAAATGTGCAAAATTATAATAACTAATCAATAAATTGTGGAAGCAAAAAAAAAAAAAAGCAAAAACAATTGAGGTGGACATGTATTATTTGGCAAGAAGTCATGCACATAAACAAGGATGAAAACACTTTTACCCATTCAAAAGTCATGTGACTGAATATTGTGCTCAGATTGTTGGCTACTATGATGACACGCAGTCATTGATTGAGCAAACATGAATCTGTGTGTTTATGAATACAGTTCTGTGTGTTTATGCTCATCTGTGTGTTTATAAAAAAGCTGTGTGTTTATGTTCATCTGTGTGTTTATGTTCATCTGTGTGTTTATGTTCATCTGTGTGTTTATGCTCATCTGTGTGTTTATGCTCATCTGTGTGTTTATGCTCATCTGTGTGTTTATGTTCATCTGTGTGTTTATGCTCACCTGGTTCAGCACCTGAAACTGCACCAGCAGCTCGTGACTCTGCAGCGCCCAAACTCTCACACTGCCGTCCTGCCCACAGGTGGCAAAATGCTGCTCATCTGGACTGCAAACCACACCGTTCACCTGCAACGAGAACACAAACTTCAGCATTTATGACAGAAGTAGTGTTACTTTTAAAACCATTTCAGTGTTCGCTGTGGATACATTTCACAGCTGTTGATAAAAGCTTAAGCGGTTAAGTGTCGTACCTTGCTCTTATGGCCGCTGATCAGCCGTATACTGCTGCTGTCGGCCCAGTTGATGTACCACAGGGTTCCTGCTGTCGTACCCACAATCCCCATGTCCATGACATCATCAAACACTGCACTGACCACTGTCCCATCCAACAGTAGCTCTTGTTCCAGCTGCACCTGAGCGCTTCCAGAGTCAAAACAAGTGATGCTCCTTTAATTGTTTTTCCCAAAATGAAAGATAAGGAAATTAATTTGGTAATTCGGACAAAATATGGACAGCATGTCACCATGCAAGCCTGTTTCCCCTCGTTCAAACTTCATATTTCTCATAATTACAACTTTATATTTCACAATGTGACCATATCTCACAACTTTGACTTGCTTTCTATTGATTTTTTATTTATTTTCATGCAATTGCAACTATTTTCTACAATGTCAATTTATCTTTATTTTACTACTTGTTTTACTCTTGAGGTGGAAATGTGTTCATATGTCTTTTACACCAATTTTATGTTTATTCAGATGCTTTAAATTGAAAGTGACAGTAAATACATTTATAATGTTAACAACATATTTTAATTTCAAATATTCTGTTCTATATTCTACATTCTATTAAACAAAGAATCCTAAAAAATATTAAGCAGCACAACTGTTTTCTACATTGATAATCAGAAATGTTTCTTGAGCAGCAAATCGTCATATTAGAATGATTTCTGATGGATCCCGTGACACTGAAGACTGGAGTAATGATCACAGCAATAAGTTCCATTTTTAAATATATTCAAATAGAAAACAGTTATTTAGAATTTTGATATTTCACAATATCTCTGATGATGCTGTATATTTAATTAAATAAATGCAGTCTTGTTGAGCATATGAGATTTCTTTCAAAAACATTTTAAAATGTACCGACCCCAAGCTTTTGACAGGTACTATATAAAAAAATATACAACATGTATGCACATGGTTTAACTTTCTTTGGACCTTTAAGCATTCTTGAAGGAGATAGAGTGAACGTAAGCATGCTTACCCATCATCCTGTGTTCTGCTGCTCTTGTTATTGTCATTACTGAGATTCTGGACCGAAGCTACAGACCACAGTCTCAGTTTTTTGGTGTTACTGCCTGTGACGAGCTTATTCTCACGGCAAACTAACACACCTACACAAATAAAAAAAAACTGCTGGTAATTCTGTTTCCCTGCGACCAAAATCACAAGTGTGATCAAAAACCCAAACACACCTATCTCTCCTCCATCTGCTTCCCAGGTCACAAAGCAGCGCTGTGTGTTACAGTCCCACACACACACGTGGCCGCTGTTTGTGCCCGTGTACAGGATCCGGCGAGTGCTATAGCACAGTGACGTCACCTCCGCCTGCCCGACCGCATCAGGTAAGCTTACTTTCTGCACCTGAAGGAGGAGGACAAGCTTATTTTGGCTTCTGTGCAGCAGTGAATGCATACTTGATTCTCTTTCATACGGTGTCTGTGTGTACCTGAAGTTCAGTGCTGTTATCCTGTGTTTGTATTCGAGTAAACACAACAGCACTGCTGCCGATGAGTGTCAGCTCATTAGCAGTGAATGGACAGAACGAGGCATCATGCAGCGGGACGGATATCTGAACGGTACAGAGCAGCTCAAACGATCGTGTGCTCCACAGCGCCACCACCGGCTCCCAAAAACCACCTAGGAGCAGAATATACCATTATTAAGTTATTCATTATAAAAGACACAACATTTACAATCTATATCTGTATTAAAGAAAGTCATTACTTGAGGCGATTTTCAATGGAATGCTTTGAAATCAATAACATTTATACCATAATAATAATTATTAAATTAAAAAAATATAGGTCTAACATTTTTTTTTTATTTAAACATATTTTGACATGGTTTTCTTTCTAAAAAAATATATCTTATTTTAACTACAGTACCCAGGATTAGTTTTGACCCAGTATAATTTAACTATGTATTTTAGTATATTTTATAAACTATTTTATACTAAAACTGCATAGTATAGATGTATGCATAATGTAGATGTGTACATACAGTGTATAATGTGTATTGAGAACTAAGTATGTCTTTATAGTACACTGTGTGTACTGAGTATATGTATGTGTTTTTTGCACATTGTCTTCTGTATAAGTCTGTAAGTATGTACTGTCTATATGTAAATTGTTTTTTTTGCACTGTCTGGAGCACGCTCTCAAGAATTTCACTCACCAAGGCACTTGTGCTGTGGTGATGTGACAATAAAAGTGATTTGATTTGAACTATTATACTAGTTATATTAATAACTAAAAATATTTGTTTGTCAAACTTGTATTTAACTAAGAATATTCCTTTAACATGGCCCCATAATGCAAAGCATGAAACACTGACCCACTGAGAGCAGGTACATGTCATCCCTGGAAAAAGTCAGGCTCTGCACCGTCCCCTTGTGGTACGAGAGGCGGGTTCTACAGGAGCCATCTGAAGCATTCCATATGCAGATGAGGCTGCTGTGAGAAGCTCCGCCCCCTGACGCAGACGCAACCGTCTGCCAGGCAAATCAGAGAGAGGTTTCATTCAAAGGAGGCACCTACTTTCTGCTAACAATCATTACTAAAGTATTACTAACTAGTGGAAACACATGAAGATTGTGTGATTTATATAAAGCATTTGCAGTATATACTAAATCATGCATGTGAGCGGTACCTGTGCATCATGGGTGACGGCGAGCGTTGAGATCTCCTCTGTGTGGCCAAACCACTGTTTCTGTGAGCCTGTGTGAAGATCCTCAACGACGACAACACACCCACATGTGTACACAAATAAACCTGCACACACACACAGATGTAGCTACAAAACAATTGCGTACAAATGCCAGGGTCGGAAATTAACAGTGGCTTGAGGCAAAAATGGCACTTAAAGATTTTTTAATAAGAGCCAACAAGAGAGATATTTTATGCGATGGACATCATAAAAGAGTTTATACTTGGTTAGTATTTACCGGTGTCTGGATTCCAGACCATATTGTTACGCCCATTGCCATTATAGCCAATCACAGCCTTGAGACTTAGCCCCGCCTGTCCTGGGGGCGGAGCTACTGTGGTCTAAATACAAAATAATTGTTGAGGAAAAAAGTAAGTGGTCCAGAAAGACACATTATACAAAAGTGTTTTAAATATTCATAAACCACAATTCACTTTGAGATTAACATATTCATAAATAATTGATTAAAAATATATACCTGGTCTAACACAGAAGTCTTAAAACGTGGAGTGAAGTGTTTATAACAGTCTGGATGGACTGCTGTGTGACTGTCTTGTATATTCTCCGTCCTTGATTGGTTAGCTGGGAGTGTGGGCGTGTCCTCTTCCTTCACCCACTCTGTCACTCTGAGGAAGGAGGCGTGTTTGGGAGGAGAGGAGTGGGCGTGGCCTGTCGTGGGACTGAGCTGTAGTTCAGCAGTGGAATCACATAGGAAACCTATAGAAGTAAAGCATTTGGGATGTAATAGTGACTCATTAATGAGGACAAATGCTCATGAACATACCTTCACTGTGCTTCAGAGCACTGGACAGAAAATTCATGACGGGCGGGGAGGAGGGCTGAAACAATGCTTTTCGAGGACTCTCATTGGACAGCTCGGCTCCATTTAGCTCCACCCAACTGTGAGCTGAACAAAAGGAACTAATTAAGAGTCGTCATATATTTAAACCAACCCTAACTAAATATATATATACACACCCAGGCAAATATATATATAGTTTTTCACACACACACACACACACACACACACACACACACACACACACACACACACACACACACACACACACACACACACACACACACACACACACACACACACACACACACACACACACACACACACACACACACACACACACACACTTTTGGCTATGAAAAACACCTATGTAGACCTTTTTTTATTATTATAATCGGCATAATTTAAAAGCAGTACAATGAATACTACTGAATACTACTAATATTTACATAATATATATATTTTTTACATTACATTAGTAAAAAAAAAATTAAAAAAAAATGGATAATTGGAAATTAAAATTTGAAGGTCATAAAACAGGCATTATTTTCTTTATGGAAACATAAAGAAACAGTTTATTCAAGGGCATTTGATTTGCGAGATTGACCTAAGCATTCACAAGCTTCCTTTAACAAAGACAAAATTAATATTTAGCTTAACATACCTGATTTACGAGGGGAGACTTCTATATCTGTAGAGCTGGTACGAATAGAGAAAGAGTTTAACAAATAAAAATAAATCATAGTTACTTCTAACAAATAACTAGAGATGAGATCAAAATACTTTGATTAGTACCATGTACAGTATAATGGAAAACATGATAGAGGTCTTACTTGCAGTGTTCAGCTTCCTGCGGAGGTGCCAGGAAGTCCCAGAAGAAGAGGGCATCGCCCACAGTGACCACACCCATCTGATCAGGTGTGAACCTCACCTGCCTGATGGTCTCTGAGTGACCAATGAACACCTGGAGGAGAAGCAGACACATTCTGGATCTCATTCATCATCCGAACGTCATTCAATCCAGCACTCAAGCAAACATACCTGTGCATTGACGTCCAGGTGCATGTCGTAGTCCCACACCTTCAGAGAGTTCTGACCGGCTGTCAGCAAATAACGGCCATCTTCACTGACCGCCAGAGACACACACTGATGCTTATGCACCTCAGAAACCTGTAAGTACATGAATATTGATTCTGAAATCTGATACTTAATGTTCTCGGAAAGAGTTTTCCCTTCAGTCTTTCACCTGTCTGAGCAGTTGTCCTGTATGTGTGTCAATCCAGAGGATCTTATTGGCGGATGTGGTGACGAGCAGGTGTGACAGTGATGAGGGTGAGAAACAAACATTCAGGGCGGAGTCCAGCGTTGTGCTCTCAACATCCAGAATGCTCACATCAACCCGGAGCAACTGTGACACACACAAATAAACATTATTTAGCACATACAGTATGTCATCATATGTTTTGTTATTGTTAACTTAAAGAAATCATTTTAAAAAATCTGAATAAAGCAGAAATAAACTACAAATACACAATAAAAAATTCATATTAAATGAAAAACGATGCCTTGGCAATTAATGGAAATAAAGTTAAGGTTGAATTAAAAAAATTATCAAAACTTAAATCAAAATAAGACACGATGCCTTGGCAAATAACAGAAAAAAACTGAAAAAATATATTAAAGCAAAATAATACTACTACTACTACTAATAAGAATAATAGATAATTAATACAACTTAAAACTAAAATTCAAATGAGCTGGAAAAAAACAAAAGCTATTTCAAAAATTTATAATATATAATAGTATAGATATAACACTGGTCATAAATCACTGTTTGAAACAATAAACTGAACTTGAAATTTGTACATTTCAATAATACATTTTCAATAATAAATTGTGAAAAATAAATTGAGCTTGAATTGAAAATGAACTAAAATTGAAGATTTTGATTATGTCCCAGATTCAAAAAAGAATGATGGATAATTTGGCTTTCGTTTTTTATAGGAAAGTGGTAAGTAGACAGGAAAGAAACAGTGTGAGAGACAATGGGATCAGGTCATGTGATCCGAATGCTCTTACATGTCCCAAGCATGTGCACAAGTCCACAGCTCTGACAAAATATTATGGTTTTGATGTACCTCATTAAGTGACTGTGCCTCCATGATCGTGACAATGTATTCGGTCGGACCGACTATCGCTAGACAGCGGCTGTCAGAGCTCACGGCCAAAGTATCTGGGCCACGATTCACACTCCATGCAACCACATTACCTTAAAAATAACAATACTTCAGAATGCT
Source organism: Ptychobarbus kaznakovi (assembly GCA_027422405.1). NCBI lineage: Eukaryota > Metazoa > Chordata > Actinopteri > Cypriniformes > Cyprinidae > Ptychobarbus > Ptychobarbus kaznakovi. The sequence goes on from CM049814.1 coordinate 1,390,106, forward strand.
GTATCTACACAGATGTTTCAGTTCTCCTGAAAAGCTTGTCTAACAGTTAGTTCATCTGAATGTGCTGTGAAGAGGAACTGTGTAATTTATATTGTGCTGTAAGAGTGACCGTTTACTCACTCAGAACACGGACCACATGATGGTCATGTTGAGAAGAGTTATAAAGCACCAAGTATCCAAGAGCACCAGCACTAAACAGACACTGACCATCAGGAGAATAGATCACACATTCAACTGCTCCACAGTGCTGCCTGCAAACACACACACACACACACACACACACACACACACACACACACACACACACACACACACACACACACACACACACACACACACACACACACACACACACACACACACACACACACACACACACACACATTAAATCAATATAGCAATAATATAAACGATGCATGTTTATTTTATGCAGTTAAAATATTATAATGTTAATACAAAAAGTGTTGGTTTGTCAGAACAAATGAGTGTTTGAGAGCGTGTACGTACCTGTGCTGGGCAATTAGGCTTGAAGTTTGGATATCAAACACTCTGACAGTTCCAGAGCTTGATCCACAGGCGAAGAGAGGCATGCTGGGATGGAACGCAACTGAACAGGGACTTTCATCGTCATCGGAAACAAAATCATAGAGCTACAAGACAAATAAGAGATTGCTTTAATGTATGTCTGGCGTCTATGTTCAGTCACCAGCATGTAAAAGCATACATTTGTGTAATGTGTGTGCATGAAAACATTCCCATAACTGACCTGTTGCATGGTGTCCATGTCCCACACCCGTACAGTGCTGTCTCTGGACACTGTGGTGACCCGCCGTCTAACGCCGTCCACACTAAAGCCCAAAACATTCGCTGTGTGTGACCTCATGAGTGTACGGTAACCCCGGCTACTGACATCCAGATACCCCAGATTCCCTGCGGTGGTGGCGGCTAGAACTCTCGAGCCGTCCGAGGACACACACACCAAACTGACAGGCCCCTCGTGCTCTACAAACACACCAAAACCTCAGTGATTCATAGAGTTAGTTGATAATGGATTGTGAGTGATTGACAGGAGTACCAACCCGCCTCTAAGAAAACAGATGAGAAGTCAAGAGGCCACAGACGCATGAATCCGTCCTCCGAACCAGTTACGCAGAATTCATCACACACACTGATGCTGTTCACTGCAATACCAGCACCTGAACATGCATTTATAATACAGTCAATAATATATAAATAAAAAGTGTTTTTTTACTATAGTTCTCAATCATGATTAAAAAGTGCTTATAGGGAAGAAATAATAATACAATGACAATTCATATATTTTCATTGAAATTGTGTCAATTTTTTATCTTTTAAAGAAAGAATTATATGAAACAGAATATTCAATTCAAGATTATTATTTTTTTTTATAAAAAATATTGCTATTATTATTGTGCTGCAGTCTTCCAGTAGACTAAGTGTGTGTTTAGAAGCTGATATTTTAAACAAGTTGAGCATCAATAATTAATTTCAGCATGCAAATTACATCTTTATTTTATTTTTAAATTACATTTAAATTAATTTATACTTTGCTGCAGTCTTTAACTGTCTTAGGTGTGTATAGCAGCTGATATAATTTTTATAATTAATGAAAATCATTAATTCCATCATGAAAATTACATTTTTATTTTTTATTTTATTTTATTCATACTGTTGCAGAAAAACTGAGAAGAATTAAAGGGATCCCCGGGTATTAAGACATGTATAGCTTAATATAACATAAATTATGTCTCTTATTTAAATATGTAGTAGAAAACCCATGAAAGATGCATGTTATTTAAAAAATCAACATTGATTTTGCACAGTGCATTCTGCGTTGATGACGTCAAATAGTTGCACTCAGTGAGCTACTGGCGCTTATTTCTATAGCCTTTGGCTTTTTACTGAAACACAACTCAGAAAATACAATACTGATACGATACCACATTGCGTGGCTTTGGTTGTAATTTTCAGTCGAAGGGCAACAAGAGAAGCAATGTAAGACGTTCCTAGCGATAAGAAGAGGAGAAAAGAATGGGAAGATGCCTGTGGACGAATAAAACTTCCTAAAGCTCTCTCCACTTTGAGTCTTTTAGTAGACCACAGCTCCTGACAGAGCTTACAAACAGCTGAGACGAGAAACGTTAGATGCCATCTGTTAGGATGAAAACGCCGCGGCCGCTAGAGGAGTTTCTCAGCACGGATCTTACTCCATATCAGAGGCGTTTAGACTCCTTGTGGGAAATAAAAATCCATGGTACAGCATTTGGTTTAAACCTATACTTATATCCATCGCCTCCTGTGAGCTCTTTCGGTAGCTGTGGTCATCATATCAGTATTTTATTTTCCCAGTTGTCTATTCCGTAGCTTGGTTGTGGTCAGAGGAGTGCCACCAGGCACCAGTACCGCAGGGCCCCTCCGTCCACAGTACCAAGCTTCTCCACTAGATGACCATCGAATTTCCGATGTGTGACGTAGCGTATGGCAGTGAAGACATGCAACAAAGGTGCGTTATAGTTCACATCAGAATAAAACACTTTTAGACATTTCGAACATTACATTTTTCATGAATATGTTATAGTAAAGCTCAGAAATTCTGATGAGTACTCTTCCTTCATATTTTCAGGGAAATCTAATTAAGCCTAAAACTTTAAGGATTCAGATTGAAATTGATTCAAAAAGTGTCTAAAGACCCGAGTCAGAAAATAATAATAATTATTGTTATTGCTGCTCACAAAACACAAATTCTCACCTGTGCTAAAGGTCTGCTTCTCCCTTTGGTGGGCATGGGTCTCCTGAGCTGGGAGGAGCCTCCTGATGTTTTTTATCGCCACAGCAACGTAATCAATCTCCAGGATGTGGCCACTCCTACAGCTGACAAACCTGCTCCAATCACAAAACAGCTCAGGATGAGATCAACATCAAATGACATCATTAATGTGAGCAGGTCTGTATACTACAGTCATTTAAGAGCACAGCGTAGAGTTGAATGTGTCTGGTCTGTGTACTCACAGCGTGCGCTCATCCACTGGACGGTCCTGAGTGTGTCCCAGCTCGAAGGCGAGGTCAGTAAACTCTAAACTGTGATACTGTCCCAGATTCACCGGACAAGAGCGTAGAGAACCGCCACGCACACGCCACAGACGTATGTTACCTAAACCACACGACACCAGACTGCACACAAAAACACATATTCACTTATAATCTGCCAATATGACAACCCTGTTAATGATCATACTGTACATGCGATTGCACCAAAACAAAATCCCACTCCACATTAAATCTCAAATATCTTCTGAATGGCTGTGATTTTGTAGGACACATAACAATATAATTATGTATGCACACCGTGTTTCATCAAAGAACGCTATCTTCATTGTCTGGATGTCCACATCTGTATGAGCTTTAGCCAAGACTGGAACCACACTTCCTTCCGCCACACGCCGAGTGTTCCAGAGGACCACCGTCTAAACAAGCAAATCAAAAAATGAACACAAACATACACAATATATTTTTTAATATGCAAAACACTTACAGTTTTGTTGTGGCTGTCTTTCCCCACGCCACACAGCACTCCTCCACTCTGAGAGAAACTGAAAGAACAAAAACATCACCTGCGCTTGAGAAGACCAGCTGGCATTGCACACACAGTGACAGGTCTGCAGATGGGTTGTACCTGAGCAGATTCAGAGCATGTGTGTGTGTAGGAATGATGGTCTGACACACTCCTCCGCTGTAGCTCCAGAGACGAATCAGACTGTTTGCGCCCATCTGAGCTGATGCCAACAATGTAGAGCTGGTATTTAACGCCAGAGCGGAGACCTAACAAACAACAGGAACACATCAACACGAAAATCAGTGTCAGCTAGGTGACGACTGTTATTTTATAAACAATGTTTATGTATATATACATATGCATAAACTGCAGTTTGGGATCAGTAAGATTTTTGATGTTTTTTAAAGAAGTTTCTTCTGCTCATCGAGGATGTATCTATTTGATCAAAAATACAGAAAAAAAATTATTTTGTGAAATATTATTGCAATTTAAAATAACAGTTTTCTATTTTAATATACTTTAAAATATGATTTATTTCTGTGATGCGCAGCTGTATTTTCAGCATCATTCCTCCAGTCTTCAGTGTCACATGATCTTCAGAAATCATTATAATATACTGATTTATTATCAATGTTGGAAACCGTTGTGCAGCTTCATATTTTTGGGGGATCTGTGATATTTATTTTAGGAGTCTGATTAATAAAAAGTTAAAAAGAACAGCATTTATTTAAAAAGAAAATGTTGTATTACAATATACATTGCTATTCAAAAGTTTGGGGTCATTTTTTCTTTCTTTTTTTCACTTTTATTCAGGAGGGATGTGTTAAATAAATAAAAAGTCATAGTAAAGACTAATATTGTAAGAAAATATTTCTATTTTGAACAAATGTTGCTCTTTTTAACTTTGTATTCATCAAAGTATCAAAGAAAAAAAGTATCACATGTTCCAGAAAACAATATGAAGCAGCACAACAGTTTCAACACTTATAATAATTCAGCATATTAGAATGATTTCTGAAGGATCATGTGACACTGAAGACTGGAGTAATTCAGCGCTGCGCCACAGAAATAAATTATATTTTAAAGTATATTAAAATAGGAAACCAATATTAGAAATTGCAATAAGATTTCACAATATTACTGTTTTTTCTGTATTTTTTATCGAATAAATACAGCCTTGATGAGCAGAAGAGACTCCCTTAAAAACATTACAAATCTTACTGATCCAAACTTTTGAGCGGCAATGTATATATATATATCAATTACATATTCAAATATATGTAATTGTATATATATAATAGTATAAATCAAACAATGTCTTTTATCATGTTGCTATTCTAAAAGCTGTGGTTTACAGTGACTGTACCATGGTTTAATCCACTTTACATCATGCATAGCAAACCACCACAAACACTTGGTCAAATGACTGCAATCTTGTAAAACTCTAAGTTAACTGTGTGTGTGTTTATAAAAAAAAGACCTTATCTGTGTGTCCAATGAAGAATCTCTGTTGTCCGGAGGAAACGGTCATGCTGACGATAACGGCGTGACAAGGATACACAACTTCCTCTCCATCAGAACTCCACACAGCCTTAGAGACAACACAACAAGTAATTACAATAATTTATTACATTCTATAATCAGTGCATTAAATGTTGATTTCCAGATGGTGCATTTTTGTGTTTGTGTTACTCACACATCTCATTGTAGCTCCTCCGAAGCCAATAATTCTGTTCAGCTTCAGAATGGGGTCAGGATACAACTTCTGAAATATAAACAGAGACCCTCCAAATGACCACAACACACAAAAAGAGCCTAGTTGTACATATACACACATCTTTATCATGTAAACCGTGCTTTAACATGCATTTATGCTCTGTTAGTCTGCGTTTATGTGTGGTTAACCTGAGTTTTCTTCACTGGTTGGTCAGAAAACAGAGAGACAGGCCGAGGAGATGCAGCATTGATGACCTAAGAAGAAATATTTAGACTGATTCTTTCAAATTCTTTATGCTTTTAAAAAAAGCAAAGGCCTTGATAGGTTTTCAACTGAGGAAGCTAATCTTATATCGACTTTACTTACTGTGATTTCCTCCTCACTGTCTGTCGTGTGGGTATAGACATCATCCTCGCAATGAGCGTATACATGTACTCCAGCATCATCTGCACGCACTACTGTGACCTGTTCGTCCGCCTGCGACCTTTGACCCGGTGACCCCGGGCTCTCTGAGCCTCCAGAGTGTGTATAATTCAACTCAGGCAGACGCTTTGTCTGGTTTGCTGAACGTTGCTTAGTGCGCTACACGAAGAGAAAGAGAGAGAAGAGCCATTAGGGCTTGTAAATGTCCACAATAGTAGTCACTGGAATGAAGGTGAATTGAAGTTCACACATAAACACTCACTCGTGCAGGTTTGGGGGTGGTGATCTGCTGGATGAGGGAGACTCGGTCTTGTACAGGTTTACTGATCTTTACAGCACGACTCTCTTCTCTTTGAGGACTTTTTTCGGCTGAGACTGTGGAGAGAGCATATGGTTTCATCAGATAACATGCACAGTGTTGTCTGTGACTGTGTATGTTTACATGCTCAAGACTCACTTTCACTGGATCCTTTTTGTATGGAATCAAATGGTAACTTTGTTCCATCTGACGGAAACCTGTCAAGTTACACACAAGTCTGCAATAAACATTCTGAAACAATGAAATAACATAGGTATGTGAATTACTGACTTTATTTAAATGCACATTGTTACAATAATGTAGCAATATTCCAAATAGTATTCCGATTTCCAGATTTATTTTATAGACAATATCCTGATTCCACAAAATCTGGAATATGCTTCTTTTAATCAGAAATGTGTTGCATGTTATCATCTTATTCATAAAATCCACTAAGAGGACCTCAGTTCTTGGTAGTGTTGACGGTAATTTTTTACAATTGAAAAGTGTTTGAAAAAAGTGCTTATTACATTGTGAAAAAAGTAGTAAAAAACATAATAGCAGAGCAGTCTTGAATCTCTCATGAAAGTTAATAGTTAAGTGGAATGAGATGTGCATGTAAACATAGTCATTGTTGAATATCAAGTGAAAATGAGCAGGTTAAATAAACATGGACAACCTATTAACTCCAACAGTGTTATTAAAGGAACAGTTCACCCAAAAATGAACATATGAAACTATTCCTTTAAGCAAGGTGTTTATTTGACAGACATGTGTATTCCTAGTTCTCCACAACAGGGTGCACTCACCTAATGTAATCATATAAGTCATGCCATCTCTGGCCTTTCGGTACAGGGAAACACATTTCTCTGGGCATCGGTGCAGTGCCATCTGGCAACATCACACCAGATTGCCTGAACTCCGAGAATGACAGACCTACGAATAAAAAAAAAGATTATTGTGTAATAATACATGTAATTTACATAGCACCTTTCCATAGTGCAAAGACGATATACAATTAGCTAGACAATAAGCAACCATAACAGACACAACCACACATACACAATCAAGATAGAAATGTACCGGGGTCAAACAGCAGGTCGCTGGTGATGATGTTTTTAACAGACATATTGGCACCGAGTTTGATGCTCTTTAGGTGACTGTGGGTTCTGTTGAGGTAAACCGAGAGCACATAACGTAGATCCATTGTTAAGCACGTCCACCTCGTGCTCGGCGGCGCTAGGCCCACTAAACCTGAAATGCACAAGTTATCAATCAGTAACTACAAAAAATGCTTGCTGCATGTAGAAAACATCATAATAAAAGCAGAAAGTTTGAGATACCTTGTTTAGCAGTACAGGCCGTATTCTCAAACACTGAACCATGTGCAGCTCCACACAGAAACGGGAACTGCAGCCATGTCGCCGTGGACTTGAACTCTTTGAACATGTTAGAGAACGACACACGGATCACCTGACCCTCCTGAGCAATGAACAAAACAACAAACAGAGATACGTCGAAAAAAATCATCACACATACACGTGTAGATCAGTATAATTACATCAACCAGGTATACGGAACAATGTGTTATATTGTTAGTTAAAACTAAAGAAACTAAAATCATTTTGGTCATTGAAAAAAAGCTGAAAAATGAAACTTAAAACTTAAAAATTAGAGATTTTGCTTGGCGACTGATTGAAATAAGCATAAGTTGAGGAACTACAATGACTAAAAGTAAAACCTTAATAATAAATTATTAAAACTATGTAGAAATATTAAAAATATATAATAAAAATGTCAAATTACAAAAACATTAATTAAAATTAAAATGAAAAATAAAAAAATTCCTGAATTACAAACAAAGTAACAAAGAGTGATAAATCAAAAGAAAATTATCCAAATATATGCATATAATCATTATAATAGCAATACTCTCAAAGGCCTTATTTTTAAACATAGAACTGTACATGAAAGTCGGTATCATTACATAATTATTCACATAAAAAACTACACTTTTCACCTCAGCAGCAATGTCCAGGTGCACAGTGAAGTGTTTGTTTGGGCTGGGTCTGAACAGCAGGTAAAGGTACTGTCCGGTGAGACCCAGAGACCGGCTGCTGGCTTTGGGCAGGAGGATGTAGTTACTGGCCAGTATGGAGCCGCGGATCCGGAACACAGAACACTTCAGGCTCTTATCCTAACAATAAACAATACAGTACAATATGATACATATATGAATACAAAAACTGAATGCTAATGAGATTCCTCTGCAGCAGCAACAACATATTATAGTTTAAGAAAGGAACGACCTCTTACCATGTATGTGGTGACGTCGCCCTCTTTGCTGACTTTCTTCCATTCTTCTATCTTCATGTGTTTGAAGATGTTCACATACGGCTGCTGCCACAGAGCTGATGGAGAGATAGAGGCGCACCAATCACTGCTGTGTGTTTATTTAGACACACCCCCCTCTGCATGTGTGCTGTACATAGTTAACAGCATTGTGAGAGGGGGGAAGTTTAGATAAATCAGTGTAAAAAAGTATGAAAACTAAATAATATTAAACTAAAAAAAATTATAATATAAATGAATTGATTAAAATAAAGTAAATACATATATAGTACAAAACCCAAACAGTACTAGAGTGAGTATAACAATTATATTAATAATAAATTTAAAAATTAATTAAATAATAATAAATAATAATAACTTATATTAGCTATAAACATAAGCATAATAGAAAATAAATATTTTCCAAATAATATTTAACACATTTTAATGTTAATTTTCCCCAGACTAAATTAAGTCTTAATACACGGAAACAAATCGCTGCCTTTTGAATATTATCTTGGGGTTAATTGTGTATGGTATAAAATCTGTACTGTACTGCTCTGTATATTTTAAATTGTATTATACTGATTTGGACCTTGTGTTCTTCTGCATTGTAACGTAAATGTTACATATTGGGCTGTAGTGTATATTCCATCTTTTAACGAACAAATTGAACTCAGTCCAGGTCCATTTCAGATGCTTATTACTCATTTAGTGAAGTGTTGTAATAGGTAATGTAATCTTACCTCTGGATGACATTATTGTTTACTTCACAGATCTGATTCACCCGTTGACAGTTAACGGACTATTAGCTCACAAACTACCAGGAATGAACTGACTTCCGTCTCCTACGAGTCCAGAAAGATTTTATCCATCAAAGCACCTCATTTTATCGTCGTACAGAGTTTAATTTTCGGTTTTGGTCGCTGTTTTGGGGGTTTGGAGGTCTGTGAGTTTGTCGTGTTCTTCTGCTCGCGCTGCTGAGACCGCCGTGGCCCGCGACGCGTTCGAACGGAATGACGTAAACCATACGTCATCATGCCCAAAATAGTGAATCACCGAAAGATAGACCATGCAGAAAAATATAATTGTATATGATTTATACGCATGTTTTAATCATTATGTGGACATTTCATGTACATAAGCATAAATGGGGATGGGGATGTTTAAAACTGTGCGCGATTCATCTATTCTCGCAAAATATACGACAGCTTTTGAGAAAATTGAGGGAATAATAATGCAAAGAGAATTTCGTTGTTGTTTAATATGTCTTATTTTGTGAAATAACTGTTTATTGAACATTCTAGAATCTAGAAGTTGAATGTATGTTTATATATAATATCTAAAAAATGTATGTCTCTTTTATTATAGACCTAGGTACCAGGCGTAAATGGCTGTACTGTATTTCGCGAGAAAATAACGTCCTCCGAAAACGCGTTTCCAAATTGCATGTTGTTTGTTCTTCGTGTGCTCCCGTAGCTCCTTATGGCTGCCATAGTGACGAACGCAGCAACAGACGCTTATGAAAGGCAAGATTTCCGCTATTTTATGCTAATTATCGCTCCAGATTTACGATTAAAACAGTACCCGTTTGTTAAAATTCTCGATTAGCAGTTGTATATGGATTTTAGAGCGAACAATGATCATTATTCATCAAACTAGCTTAACTGCTATTATCTGATGTGGCTTGTTGTAATTAGTTTGTTTTTCATTGAACATGAAGTTATTCATATAATAATGCATAATTTTTGAGAGGTATTCGCTTTTAGTTGGACTAAAAGTCTCATTAAGCGCGTTAACGACTGAACTGTATCGCTTTTAGTGGAATGTGTCTTTTCTTGTTTAACAGGTGAAAGTTGTGTTTACTGGATAAAAGACAGCAATCATGTCTTTCAGAGATCTGAGGAGTAAGTGAACTAAAAACGGACTCTTATAAATGAATATATATAAAACATGTTTCAGTATGTGGTCATAAAGCATCATAGAAACGAGTAGCTGTTGTGTAACGGACACTATTTCTGTAGAAAAGTAGCTTATGCTAATGCATGCATGAAAAGGTGTATAGTTAGTAGTAGTAGAAGCTTTATTGTCAATTCTTCCACATGTACAGTACATACATACAGAGAATTGAAATTGCGTTACTCTCAGGCCCTTGGTGCATACAGTTAACATTAAACACTGACAGTAGACGTTCAAATACAGATAAATACAGTTTAACCATATGTACATACAAACTATACAGATATACAAATGAGGACATTGTAGAAAAATTTAAATTTAAAATAAAAAGAGATAGATAAAGTAAAGTGGCATAAGGCACATGGCAGATAGAGTGCAAACCAGTTAAATAAAACAAAACTGTGCAGATACGAGTAGTGCAAGAAAAATAACAGTCTTTTATCAGACTGTCAGAGGAGGTAAATTACAGACAATGCTGGATGAGGTAGAGATCGTTCCAGTGCTGCACAAAGTGACTGGTGCGGGTCACAGTTGTAAGGGGGGGGGGGGGAGGACCTGGGGGTGTGGACATTGGGGGGGGGTCGGGGTAGCTGGGTCGTAGTGTCAGAGTTCAGTGTTGCGTGGGGTAAAAGAGGGGAGGGGGGGCAAGGACGGGAGGGAGTTCAGCTTCCTGACAGCCTGATGGATGAAGCTGTCCTTCAGTCTGCTGGTCCTCGCCTGGAGACTCCGCAGTCTCCTCCCTGATGGCAGCAGACTGAAGAAGCTATGTGACGGGTGGGTGGGATCACCTGCAATGCTGAGGGCTTTGCGGGTGAGACGGGTGCTGTAGATGTCCTGGAGGGAGGGGAGAGAGACACCAACGATCTTCTCAGCTGCTCTCACTATCCGTTGAAGGGACTTGCGGCAGGACGCGTTGCAGGCGCCATACCACACAGTGATGCAGCTAGTCAGGATGCTCTCGATGGTGCCTCTGTAGAAGGTGCACATGATGGGGGTCGGGGCTCTGGCTCTTCTGAGTTTGCGGAGGAAGTAGAGACGCTGCTGTGCTTTCTTGGCCAGTGCTGCAGTGTTGTTAGTCCAGGAGAGGTCCTCTGTGATGTGCACACCCAGGAACTTGGTGCTGCTCGCTCTCTCCACAGTCGCACCGTTGATGGTCAGAGGAGCATGCTGAGTGTGCACTCTCCTGAAGTCAACAACAATCTCCTTCGTCTTCTCCACATTCAGAGAGAGATTGTTGTCCCTGCACCACCCGGCCAGGCGGCTCACCTCGCTTCTGTAGTTTGTCTCATCTCTGTTGCTAATGAGACCCACCACAGTCGTGTCATCCGCAAACTTAATGAAAAGGTTAGAGTTGTGTGACGGTGTGCAGTCGTGGGTCAGCAGAGTGAAGAGGAGGGGGCTCAGCACACATCCTTGGGGGGCCCCTGTGTTCAGTGTGATGGTGCTGGATGTGTTACTGCCGACCCGTACTGCCTGAGGTCTCCCGGTCAGAAAGTCCAACAACCAGTTGCACAGAGAGGTGTTGAGCCCCAGCTGGGCCAATTTGTGAGTGAGCTGCTGAGGGATGATTGTGTTGAATGCTGAACTGAAGTCTATGAACAGCATCCTGACATATGAGTCTTTTTTGTCCAGATGTGTGAGGGCTGGGTGGAGGGCAGTGGCGATGGCATCATCGGTCGAGCGGTTGGACCTATATGCAAACTGGAAGGAGTCTAGGGAGGGGGGGAGGACAGACTTGATGTGTTGCATGACTAGCCGTTCAAAGCACTTCATGGGAATAGGAGTGAGTGCTACTGGACGGTAGTCGTTGAAGCAGGATGGAGATGATTTCTTCGGGACTGGAATGATGGTGGTAGCTTTGAAGCATGTGGGGACAACAGCCTGACTTAGTGAGATGTTGAAGATGTCTGTGAAGACATCAGTGAGTTCCACTGCACAGTCTCTCAGTACACGCCCAGGAATGTTGTCAGGACCCGGAGCTTTGCGTGCATTGATCCTGCTGAGGGATCTCCTCACGCTGTCCGAGGACAGCATCATCACCTGGTCGCCGGGAGGAGGTGGAGTCTTCTGTGCAGTGGTGCTGTTTTGTGCCTCAAAGCGAGCAAAGAAGGCATTCAGCTCGTTCAGCAGGGGGATGGTGCTGTCACAGGTCTGTGGTGGGGGCTTGTAGTCCGTAATGGTCTGTATTCCCTGCCACAGGCTCCGAGTGTCTCTGCTGTCGCTGAAGCGATGGGCTATCCTCCTGGAGTACTGTCTCTTGGCCTCTCTGATGCCGCGGGATAGGTTGGCCCTAGCTGTCCTCAGGCCCTCCTCATCTCCAGCTCTAAAGGCAGCGTTCGAGCCTTCAGAAGTCTGTAGACCTCCCCTGTCAGCCACGGCTTCTGGTTGGCCCGGACAGTGATAGTCTTTGTGACCGTTACATCATCAATGCACTTGGTGATGTAGGCAGTGACAGTCTCTGTGTATTCTTGGAGGTCTGTAGTATTGTTGTATGTGGCAGCCTGCTTGAACATATTCCAGTCAGTGGTGTCGAAACAGTCCTGAAGTGCCTCTGACGACCCTTCAGGCCACACTTGAATCTGTTTGTGTATCGGTTTGATGGCTTTAACGAGCGGTCTGTATGCAGGCATTAGCATGACAGTGATGTGGTCTGAGGCTCCGAGATGGGGGAGGGGGAGGGCCTTGTAAGCTCCTCTCTGGGTGGTGTAAACAAAGTCCAGCGTGTTTTTTCCCCTTGTAGGGAAGTCAACATGCTGGTATATTTTCGGGAACACACTCTTTAAGTCTGCGTGATTAAAGTCTCCAGCCAAGATGAGAAAAGCATCTGGGTGGGCTGTCTGCTTCTCACTGATGTGCTGGTACAAATCATTCAGTGCCTCACTCCTGTTGTTGTTGGAGTTAGGAGGGATGTATACAGCAACGAGAAGAATGGCTGTATATTCCCTCGGTAGATAGAACGGCCGGCACTTAATAATCATAAGCTCCACCAGGGTGAGCAGTATTTGCAGACCACAACAGCGTCGCGGCACCATGCATCATTGATGTAAATACAAAGCCGCCGCCGCGTCTCTTACCTCCCTCGACGAGAGCTCTGTCTGCTCGATAGCATGTTAGCTGCTCGAGCTGAATGGCGCAGTCCGGAACGCTGTTGTTAAGCCATGTTTCCGTAAATACAAAAAACAACAGTCTCTTACAGTCCTCTGAGTAGAGCGAAGTAGTCGGATGTAGTCCAGTTTATTGTCCAAAGAGCGTACGTTCGCCAGTACGATGGTGGGGATTGCTGGCTTGTGTGGGTTAGCCGCTAGCCTAGCTCGGATACCTCCGCGCTTACCCCTCTTCTGCTTCCTCTCACGCCGCTTGTAGCGCCTCCGCTGTGGGCGAGATGCAGTAGTGGGGGTCGGTGATGGAGTGGGCCTCCGGAGCAGACCAAGGTCCCGCAGCTCTTCGGCGTGCGCGGAGTTTAACTCTAAAAATGTGGTTCTGCCGACATCGAGCAGAAACTCACGACTGTATGCGCGCTTTAAGACAGTTAGACGAGACGAATATGTACAGAAACATTGCGACTTGCAAGACAAAAAACACGAAAACACCGTTCTGTCGGGAGAGAGAGAAGCCGCTGCGACTGTTGTGCGCGCCGCCATTTTGACAGAGATAGATTAATATTGTGTATGATTGAATATTGAATATTAGAATAGAACACTTACAGTATGTTATGTAGAACATACATAACATTCTACATTAACGTTCTACATAACGTTCTACATTAGTAGAACACTTACAGTATGTTATGATTTGGATATGAAGATTTTACAGAGATGATGCGAGCGCTCGGCTACCCTCGTCTCATCTCCATGGAGAACTTCAGATCTCCAAACTTCCCTTTAGTAGCTGAAATCCTCATCTGGCTTGTCAAGAGGTAAGATATTAATATATTATATTATGTGTGTTTTAAGACGGAGCAAGGGTGGCAGAGAGACACCATGTTTTCTATGTCTGATATGGATGCTTAGCACTTTAAATTATGTTTAAATTCATGATAGTTAGAACAATAATCATATATATATATATATATACATGAAGTGTTTAACCTACATTAAACACTTCTCTTATAGAAAACTACAGACCTGTCTCTCTCCTTCCATTCATAGCCAAAACACTCGAATGAGTTGTCTTCAACCAGGTCTCATTGTTTCTTTCCCAGAACAACAAACTGGACGCTAAACAGTCAGGTTTCAGGAGTGGCCATTCAACTGAGACTGAGCTACTCTCAGTCACTGAAGCCCTGCGAATTGCAAAAGCCAATTCCAAATTATCAGTCCTCATTCTGCTGGATCTGTCTGCCGCTTTTGACACTGTCAATCATCAGATCCTCCTGTCCACCCTCTCATCACTGGACATCACTGGGGTTTGAATAGGGGTTGAATAATGGTCACTGGGGTTCCCCAGGGATCGGTTCTTGGACCCCTCCTCTTCTCCACATACACTACATCACTGGGTCCCATCATACAGGCACATGGTTTCTCCTACCATTGCTACGCTGATGACACACAGCTCTATCTCTCATTTCAACCAGATGATCCAACGGTAGCTGCACGGATCTCAGGCTGCCTGGAGAACATCTCGGCATGGATGAAAGAACATCACCTACAGCTCAACCTGGCAAAGACTGAGCTTCTTGTCTTCCCTGCCACTCCAACTCTACAGCATGATTTCACGATTCAGCTAGGTTCATCTACAATTACCCCATCAAGCTTCGGTCAGAAATCTTGGTGTAATCTTTGATGATCAGCTGACCTTCAAAGAGCACATTGCAAAGACTGCTCGATCTTGCAGGTTTGCACTTCACAACATCAGAAAGATCAGGCCCTTTCTGACAGAGCATGCTGCACAACTTCTTGTCCAGGCCCTTGTCATTTCTAGGCTGGACTACTGCAATGCTCTTCTGGCTGGACTTCCATCAAACACAATCAAACCTCTACAAATGATTCAGAATGCAGCGGCACGACTGGTCTTCAACGAGCCCAAAAGAGCACATGTTACACCTCTCTTTGTCTCCTTGCACTGGCTCCCGGTTGCAGCTCGCATCAAGTTCAAGACACTGATGCTTGCATATAGAACAACCACAGGCTCAGCACCCACCTACTTCCACTCACTATTACAAATCTACATCCCCTCCAGAAGCCCCGCCTACTTCCACTCACTATTACGAATCTACATCCCCTCCAGAAGCCCCGCCTACTTCCACTCACTATTACAAATCTACATCCCCTCCAGAAGCCCCGCCTACTTCCACTCACTATTACGAATCTACATCCCCTCCAGAAGCCCCGCCTACTTCCACTCACTATTACAAATCTACATCCCCTCCAGAAGCCCCGCCTACTTCCACTCACTATTACGAATCTACATCCCCTCCAGAAGCCCCGCCTACTTCCACTCACTATTACAAATCTACATCCCCTCCAGAAGCCCCGCCTACTTCCACTCACTATTACGAATCTACATCCCCTCCAGAAGCCCCGCCTACTTCCACTCACTATTACTAATCTACATCCCCTCCAGAAGCCCCGCCTACTTCCACTCACTATTACGAATCTACATCCCCTCCAGAAGTCTGAGATCTGCTAGTGAGCGACGCCTCGTGGTACCATCACAGAGAGGCTCAAAATCACTCTCCAGAACATTCTCGTTCACCGTTCCTGGCTGCTGGAATGATCTTCCCACCCCCATCCGGAACGCTGGATCCCTGTCAACCTTCAAGAAACAACTGAAAACTCATCTCTTTCAACACTACTTGACTTCATCCTAAACTTAAAAAAAAAAATCTTTCTCTTCCTCTCCTTCTCTTGCTAGCTTGTACTTATTTGAACAATGCCTGAGACTTGGTGTTACGAGCACTTCCTCTGTCTGTTTGCCTCTTCAAGATGAATCGCTTTATGTATTCCCCAATTGTAAGTCGCTTTGGATAAAAGCGTCTGCAAAATGACTAAATGTAAATATAAAATATTAGGTAATGTTAAATATTATGCAATTCTATATGAATCTTCCCCTAGATATGAACCTCAGATGGAAATTCCCAGTGATGTTGACACAGAGTCAGACAGAGTGTTTTTCATCAAAGCTGTGGCTCAATTCATGGTAAACTATATTATTATTATTAATGTCAGCGTGAACAAAGCATATGTCAAAATCCCTGCATGCTCTCTGTGTTTCTCTAGGCGACTAAAGCTCACGTGAAGCTGAATCTTAAGCGCCTGTATCAGGCAGATGGATACGCTGTGAAAGAGCTGCTGAAAATCACCAGCATCCTCTACAATGCCATGAAAACCAAAGAGAACACCGATGGAGAACAGAACAATGATGAAAACAGCAAGTTCAAGTTTGATCTGGGGTCAAAGGTTAGCGTCAAATGATTGATATAGTTTCATCATGAGTTCTATCACGAGCAGAATTTTTGAGAGGAGTTATTATCATCATAATTCATCATTTTTGGATGTTTTGTGGCAGATAGCTGATTTAAAGGTGGCACGTCAGCTGGGATCTGAAATTACAGCAAAGGGAGCAGCTCTGTTTGACCTGCTGGGGCACGAAGAGGACCTGAGAGAGAGCAGGACGGCTGCGATAGCCCGACCGCTGGAGATCACTGAGACCGAGAGAGCTCTGAGAGCGGCGGTCAAAGACGTCACGGTAAAACACAAATCCTCATTATTCAACCAGCAAGCACAGGTTCAGAAGATCCGGATTTCTATGATAGAACTGCTTTAGTGCAGTGTTTTTGAACCTTTTTGACTTCATTGTCAAAAACAATATAGGAGTAGCAATGTATTCAGTAAAATAATAATTATTAATTCAAATAATTAAGTTCCAGACATATCAGTAACTGAACTTTCTTCAGGACTGTGTTATTTTGATAATATTTTGAATTAGATTTTCTGTTTTTATTTTAATTGTAGTTAAAATTTTAGTAATTTTGTTGTGTTTTTGTTTTTATTAGTTTGTTAATAGAATAGGTTTTTATTTCATTTTAATTGGTAATTTATTTCATTTTAATTAATTTAATTAGTTTTAGTTTATTTATTTGAATACTTACATTTAAAATAAATAAAAAAATCAACAACTAGCTGAAATTAAATAATATTTTTAAGGGTTTTCATATTTTATTTCAGTTAAAAAAACTAATGTTTTTTTATGTTTTCAGGGTTATTTTGCATTAAAAGTATTACAAATATTTTTTTTATTTTTGTTCTTACAAATCGCGATTTCTACCCTATAAAATATTTTAGAGCTTTACATAATTAGAACAATTTAAATTAATAAAAAAATGCCCATGATCTTTTATGATTTACTTAATTTCCATGACATTTCTAGGTCTAGAAATCACACTTTTTAAATATTCCTAATATATCAAGGTTTTCCAAGACCCTGAAAATGCTGGTACTTAAATACAAATCCCAGTTATTGAGGGAATTAATTAAATAAGACACATGATTTCAGTTTAGTTCTCTTGATTTTGATCTTTTAGCTGATTTTAATGCTTGTTTTGTCTAATTCATAACTCACCTCGAGGCTCCCTGGTTGAGAACCACTGCTTCAGTATTATAAAACTGAAAGGACTGCCTGTACTGAGAAATAACCTGAGCAAATTCATCCCTGAATGTTGCATAAATGTTCTTGAAGGCTTGTTATGAAAGTCTCTAGAGGGCTACAAGAACTCAGTCGCATTCTGTTTCAGGTCAGTTCTTGAAAAGTATGATTTTAGTGCATTCAGCGAGCAGCGTGCTTGAAATATTTACCAAGCCAAAGAACAGGAGGAGATGGAGGAACGTCTTTGGAGGATTGTGATGTTATTTTGGGCTCTGAATGTGTTTGCTCGTCTGTGTTCAGGAGAACATCCAAATGACAAAAGATCTGCTCAATAACGTATCATCAGACGAGGCCAGTCTGGAGGCCAAAATCGAGAAGAAGAAACAGGACCTGGAGCGAAACCAGAAACGCTTACAAACTCTACAGAGTGTGCGGTGAGCTAATATTATAGAAATACTATTATAGATTGTAGGTCAAATATTGAATTAAGATGTACATTTTTTCATTTTTATGGTTTCATTTTAATTTGAGTTAAAGTTTTAGGAAATATTTTGTTGTGTTTTTACCATTTTTAATATAAAAAAATAAAATGTTTATATAGTTTTTATTAAGTTTATTTAGTTTTAGTTTTTTAGTACTTCAACTTTGTGTGTGTGTGTGTGTGTGTGTGTGTGTGTGTGTAATGTTTATTTTATTTCATGTTTTTTATGCTTTAGTTTTACTTTTGGCTTTAGATGCAACAAAAAAAAACGGTTGAAACAATACACAGGCCATTTAGACACTGACATCTCTGACGCTGTTTCATTATGTAGTCCAGCGTTTATGGATGAATATGAGAAGATCGAGGAGGACTTGCAGAAACAGTACCAGACGTACGTGGAGAAATTTCGTAACTTGAGCTTCCTGGAGCAGCAGCTAGACGACTATCACAGAGCTGAACAAGATCGCTTCGAGGTACAATCAGTGCAGATGCATCTCAACCTCTCTCCGGTCTCATGTGAGGCCTGTATATAAATTCATTTATCCAGCTAAAAAAAAAAAAAGTGAAATCTATCAATTTCACCCAAATGCACTTCTAAAAGCCTATAATGATGCTTCCCTGATTAATCATTTTGCCTTTTTCTTCCAGGAAGCAGAGATGGCAATGAAAATGAGACAAAACAAATTAAAAGAGGAGGAGAAGAGACTCATGAGGAGTGGAGGTTGGTCACACACTCTCCAACACACACATTTGAACACGTTTGTCAAAGACCTCATGACTTCTCCTCTTCTGTAGCAAGAGATGAAGACTCCGATGTGGACATACCAGAGGATGAAGGCTCTGACAGTGACATAGACGATGGACAGCAGCCCAGACCACGCCATGCACGACACGCACAGATATCAGGTGATCAGCATGGAGCCCGTCTGCAGCCTCGCTCACACGCGGGACACACGCGAGAGTCTAAGTGTACTTGATTTGTGTTTCCGCTGCAGGTCGAGGTGGCGCTCTATTCATTGGCAGTATGGGAGGAGGAGACAGTGAAGAGGTGAAAACACACTTTCACTCTCTATTACCAACTAAAACAATTATATTTCATTATTACTTTATATTTTCAGTTTTCATTTTAGATACATTTTTAGAAATCTTGTTTTTGAGTTATATATACAGTATCTCACAGAAGTGAGTACACCCCTCACATTTTTGTAAATATTTTATTATATCTTTTCATGTGACAACACTGAAGAAATGACACTTTGCTACAATGTAAAGTAGTGAGTGTACAGCTTGTATAACAGTGTAAATTTGCTGTCCCCTCAAAATAACTCAACACACAGCCATTAATGTCTAAACCGCTGGCCACAAAAGTGAGTACACCCCTAAGTGAAAATGTCCAAATTAGGCCCAATTAGCCATTTTCTCTCCCCGGTGTCATGTGACTCGTTAGTGTTACAAGGTCTCAGGTGTGAATGGGGAGCAGGTGTGTTAAATTTGGTGTTATCGCTCTCACTCTCTCATACTGGTCACTGGAAGTTCAACATGGCACCTCATGGCAAAGAACTCTCTGAGGATCTGAAAAAAGAATTGTTGCTCTACATAAAGATGGCGTAGGCTATAAGAAGATTGCCAAGACCCTGAAACTGAGCTGCAGCACGGTGGCCAAGACCATACAGCGGTTTAACAGGACAGGTTCCACTCAGAACAGGCCTCGCCATGGTCGACCAAAGAAGTTGAGTGCACGTGCTCAGCGTCATATCCAGAGGTTGTGTTTGGGAAATAGACGTATGAGTGCTGCCAGCATTGCTGCAGAGGTTGAAGGGGGGGGGGGTCAGCCTGTCAGTGCTCAGACCATACGCCGCACACTGTCGTCTCAGAAGGTCTTCTAAAGATGATGCACAAGAAAGCCCACAAACAGTTTGCTGAAGACAAGCAGACTAAGGACATAGATTACTGGAACCATGTCCTGTGGTCTGATGAGACCAAGATAAACTTATTTGGTTCAGATGGTGTCACGCGTATGTGGCGGCCAGAGCCGATCCTCCCTATACGCAGAATACGCAAGCTGCGTAGGGCCCCCGAAACACCAGGGGGCCCCCTTGCTCTCAAATATATTTTCATTTTAGTTTCGTTTTTGAAGTTGGACAGTGGTTGTGAAAACATGAATGCTTATTTTTCACTTAGGGGTGTACTCACTTTTGTGGCCAGCGGTTTAGACATTAATGGCTGTGTGTTGAGTTATTTTGAGGGGACAGCAAATTTACACTGTTATACAAGCTGTACACTCACTACTTTACATTGTAGCAAAGTGTCATTTCTTCAGTGTTGTCACATGAAAAGATATAATAAAATATTTACAAAAATGTGAGGGGTGTACTCACTTCTGTGAGATACTGTATAAATATATAAATTCTAATAATTTTGGCCACCACTGTATATATATATATATCTCTTCAAGAAACCTACCTGCAAAGCTACATGAGAAACTGCTCAAGTGCACTGAGGGAAAAATCTGCTTTAAACACAAAGCATGCTCACACCAACTGTTGATTTAATTTAGTTAATAGAAGTTAATTGATAAAGAAAATCTATTTATGACATTATCTTTGACAGCATCCTCATTTGACAGCCTTTATACACAAGTGTCTAAAACTTTTAACAGTGCTGTAGCTTTGCAGGAAAGTTTCTTGAAGTCTCTTGGAGACGCTGCCACAGTTCTTCTGGATTTATTCTGTCTCAGTTTGTTCTGTTTCTTCATGTTACTCCAGACAGACTGATGATGATCAGATCTCTGTGTGGAGCACAAATCTCACTGGATTATTACAATTAATGGCAAAATGTAAACTGATATTTCCTCCTGACACACGCCAGCAACAGATGGAAATAACTGACTTAAAACCATTTTATAGCTGCTGAAAATACTAGTGTTCTAATCATTTTGGCCACCACTGTGTGTGTGTGTATGTGTATATATATACTATATTTCAATTAGTTGCCAAGGTAACATTTCTAAAAGTTTTTATTTTTTTTTTTTATAGTTTTAGTTAACAATAACAACACTGAACCAACATATTTTCTTAATTTCTTCTGTTATATTCTTCAGAGTTTTCAGATTATTCAGCCAATCGTGGTTTCCTAGGCTTGCTATCTTCACGTTTTCATGTTTTTCCTCCATGATCTTGTAAAACTTCTCTACAGTCATTGTGCTTTCATTTTCTTTTCTCACTATATATGCCACCAGCTCTCATTTCATCCACTCCATCTCTCTTTCTCTTCCTCTGCACTCGTTCTTCAAGCCCAGAGTAAAGGAACGAGTCCCTCTATCCGGCAGCGGCCGGAAGAAAAAGAGAAGAAAGGTGGTGTGTGTGTGTCAGTGTTATTTTAGTATTATTATGCTATTATAGAGTTTTTTTTATTTATTTTTTGTGCGTGTCATTTTTATTAGGTTTTTTTCTATTTCTGTTTAGCTTTATCATTTTAGTATTTAAACATTATTTTATTTCAATTAGTTGCCATGGCAACATTTCTAATTCTAAATTTATATTTTTATCCAATTTTAATATTTTCTTTTACTCAGCTTTTTTTTTTTTTATTAATTTTTTTTAGCTTTAGTTAACAATAACACTGACGTGCGTGTGTCTAAATCTGAACACCTGGTGGTTCTGCAATAATTAATTTTGATCATTCTTAATTAGGGATATTGATTGAGCCTCTTTTCAGTTACCCTCCACTGAGTGCTCGGTGTGTCTTCGGCTATAATTCACAATGTGCTTTGCTTTGCAGTCAGAGGATAGTGAGATCAACGTAGACGATGATGATGAAGATGGTGAGGAAGACGAAGATGAGGAGCAAGAGGAAAACGAGGATCTGGATGAAGACAATGACAGTCTGGAGGGCTCCTCCACCAAACCAGGACGCTTAAAGCGATCGCTGCACCCTCAAATCCTTGAGGAGAGCGATAATGATTTTTAATGTGCAACCAGCATGCATTAAAGGAACAGTTCATCCAAAAATGTAAATTTGCTGAACATTTATTCACCTTAGGCCATTCAAGATATAGTTAAGTTTGTTTCTTCATTGGAAGAGATTTGGAGAAATTTAGCTTACATCACTTGCTCACCAATGGATCCTCTGCAGTGAATGGGTGCCGTCAGAATGAGAGTCCAAACAGCTGATAAAAACATCACAATAATCCACACCACTCATATTTTAACCAGAATTAATGATGGATTTGTTTCTTACAAGCATGTGGTTTTTTGCTTCACACAAGACATTCATTGATAGACTGGAGTGGTGTGGATTATTGAGATGTTTTTATCAGCTGTTTGGACTCTCATTCTGACGGCACCCATTCACTGCAGAGCATCCATTGGTGAGCAAATGAAATCTCTCCAAATCTGTTCTGAACAAACTCCTCTATATCTTGGATGGCCTAAGAGTGAGTACATGTTCAAAAAGTTTTAATTTTGGGTGAACTCTTCCATTAAATAATCATGCATTTGCTTCCAAAAAAGAATAATAGACTTAAATGCTTATGTAAATTGCTGCATCGACCTGAATGTGACAATTCACATTAAATGTTTTTTTTCATGACACGGAAACAAGATAAATATCTGTAAATAACAAAATGTAATTTCCAGTATATATGAATATACCTTCTCATCTGTATTCAAGTGTAGATGCCTGTTTAATTCTCTTTTTAATAATCGCAAAATTGTTGTGTGATGTGTTTTATTAAGGCAACATCTTTGTCAGTTCTGTTTTATAAAATAAACATTTATTATTACACAACTTTAATACATAAACTTTGGAAATATTTACATGAATAAGGCTCTGAATAAGCGAGTTGTGTGTGTGTGCTAGATATCCACCACACAATCTGGAGCACCGGCTTTGATGGCGTCTGAGACGACCTTTGCCCCGGACTCCCCGATGCCGTTACCCTGGAGACTGAAGCAGAAATAGGAAATCATGACACACACATCACAGAATCTCACTCAGGATCAATCACCCCGAGTTGAAATGATCAGTGTTCAGAATCACACCCACAGCCAGTGCTGAACATTTACCACACGTGCCACGCAATCACGACACACTGGTTGAACCTCTCACACACACACAGACGGCGGTTCACACATAGACCCACACACACAGACTGACTTGATGTAGGTGAGCTGATGGTTTCCTCTCAGCGCAGTAGCGATGAAGATCGCTCCATCCATCCCCAGAGAATTCTCCTGTAGACTACAAACACACCGTTTTAACATTCACGTTCTGTTTTGAGCATCAGAAATATTTCTTGAGCAGCAATATTAGAATGATTTCTGAAGATCATGTGACACTAAAGACTGGAGTAATGATGCTGAAAATTCAGCTTTGTATCACAACAGTAAATTCACGTAGAAAATATAGATATTTTTTATACATACATGTTGAAAATGTTCAAAATGTATTACTCTACTGGATTCCAGCCATATTTCTGCAAAGCTCACATCCATTTTGTGATGAAACAGCTTTAATAAGTGATGTTTTGATCAGAGTATATGATTATACTGGAGAATAATGTGTTCTTTAGACATACTTCAGACTTCTCAAGCTCCTATTTTTCTTCAGAGCGCTGGAAAACGCCTTCGCTCCTTCCATCCCAATGGAGTTTCCACGCAGACTTAACAAAAATGGGAAATATTGAGTAATATATGAGTTTTAAAGAGAGTTTATCATACACTGTGCCAATTATTAGTCTCTTTTTTTTCTAGTTGTTTGCAAAAATAATTTGGGGTCAGTAAGAATTTTATTTTTTTGAAAGCAATTAATAATTTTATTTAGAGAAGATGCATTAAATTGATCCAACATCACAGTAAAGACATTTATTATGTTACAAGAGATTTTTATTTCAAATAAATGCTGTTCTTTTTAAATCAGCAAATGATAATGATTTCTGAAGATCATGTGACTCTGAAGACCGGAGTAATGATGCTGAAAATACAGCTGCGCATCACAGGAATAAATTACATGTTACAATATATTCAAATAGAAAACAATATTTCACAATATTACAGTTTTTGTGTAAATAAATGCAGGCTGGGTAAGCAGAAGAGACTTACTCTAGTGTATGAAGGCTTTCGTTGACCACCAGAGCATCCGCTAGAGAAACGGCTCCTGATTTACCCGCTGATACACCCTGAAGACTTCACAACACACACATGCAAGATCAGACACACTCAGCTTTAGCAAACACAATGAAGAAACCTGAAGTGAGACTCACTAGAGCACACTGAGAGAAGAGTTTGACCTCAGAGCACTGGCCAGAGCAATGACACCGTTATCACCCAGAGCGTTCTCCTGCAGACTGACAGAGACACACACAACGGCTCATCACTCAAGACAGATATCACTACATCACAATATAGAGTTTACAATGAGACATGCACTTTAAAAAAATAAACATTCATTCCAAACAAAAGTAGTTTTCAGCCTAATGCATTAGAGAGCATTTCATTCTGCAGCTCCTTCAGTAAACCTTCTATGTTGTAGCACTTTCCACAAAAACCAAAACATGGATCTGAAGATCCTATGCGTTCTTGAATATAAAGGCTCCAATCAAAAGAGGGTTTCACAGTAATGAACCATTTTGATTCCTCAAATAATCTTTCAGTGAACAGTTCTTAATGGAACCTTTTATCTTAGTGTTGAGAAAATGTTTCCTCTATAGACGGTTTCACCGGCAACAACATAAACAAACATTACTGCGCATGCGCGTGTTTGTGGCCCTAACTTCCGGTAGACGTCCAAATAGAATCAATAACAACAGAATCAAGTCCCTCTGGAGTAGATTATTTTTTATAACAAGCTAAATATGTTTGCTTCATAAATCAGACGGACTAAGATTCAGCGATAACTACTTGGACGGACTTATTAAAAATGCAAATTAACGCTCTGCCAGCAGGAGACGCTTAAAAGCGGGAGAAATAACGTTAACGTTAGAGGTTTGCGTCCGGTAACGGCTGTAAACTGAGCTTACAAACGCTGCTTTATCAGACATATAACATGCAAGATTAAATTAAAATGACATCAAACATTTTCCAAAGACTGTGTTTCTTCAGAAATACAGTGATATAAAAACACCTGCGCATCGTTTTGATTTTTAAACGTGCATTACGTGCTCATTTTTATTCAAGTCTTTTGGAAAAGTTTTGATATTGTGGTGGGTCGCCACAAATAAATGTATGTATGTGAAACACATCCCACAGCACAACAACCTGAGCCCAACTTCATTACTAATCACTTTAACTGTGTTTGTAGCCGGAGCCACTAACAGCCCGATATACAAACACAGACCGGAAGTAACCTTCGGAAACCGTCTATAAAGAACCTGGATGTTAAATGTCAATAAAGAACACTTAAAAATAAAGGTTCTTTATTGGAATTATTGGTTCAATGAAGAACCTTCCATGGAACCTTCCCATGTCATAAAAGGTTCTATAGACTCTTCAAAGATCTTTTCACTGAAGGTTTTTTGAGGAACCCAAAATAGTTATTCTGTGGCATCACTGTAAACCCCTTTTGGAACCTTTATTTTTAAGAGTGTAAGCTGCTCTTATGGTCCTAAAATGCTTCATAGCAGCATTGAAGAACCTTTTAGTCTTAGAAATATGGTGTGAATGAGAAAACAACAAGATGTCGGTGATCTGTGGAGATGATTTCTCAGGAAAGGACTGATGCATGAGGATGTAGAAGTTCTTACTCCAGGAGCTGAATGCAGGTGTTGCTCATGAGAGACTGAGCTAAAGCTTTAGCGGCTCCAGCCTTTATGAAGTTCCACTGGAGACTGAACACACACACACACAGGAATATATTAGTCATTTACCTGCACATTGAGTCAGTGTGATAGATAGCATGATCTCACATCCTAACAGTGGCGGCTGGTGCTAAAAAAAATTGGGGGGGGGGGCGCAAACAAACTGAAAGTACGGGCGATCTGGTCCAAGCTCCTTGATCCTTTTTTTTTTCTTCATCCGAACGCCTTGTGAACGGGTATTTTTGTAAAGATAAAACCGAATTTTCTTTCATCTGGAGATATTGCGCTTGCTTCCACATTAATTAGTACCTGTCTGTCAACTGACGAGCTGCTGCTGAGTGGAATGAGAGTCGTTGAGAACGGTCCAATCACATGAGGCCAAACATATAAAAACAATATTGATTCGCTCTAACAACAAAAGTGGGAGGAGCCTGCGCCCCAAGGACAATTTGAAACAAGCCAATTAGAGCTTAGCCTCAAATCACATGCTTTTGAAAAGTTTGTGTACCTACATACACACTCATTAGTCCGGCGCCCCGCACACAAATATGAAAGAAATATAGATTTTTGATTTTCAATAAATTATAATATAACTAACAGTAGAATACTATGACTAAATTATTTTATTTAGTTAATATTTGCGATATATTTTTTACTTATTGTTAACATGTTAAAGGGGGCTAACTTGAAGGGGGGGCGGCGCCCCAGCGCCCCCTATTGACCAGCCGCCACTGCATCCTAACATGGATAACATCACATCCTTACCTCGATGATTTCATCACCTGACCAAGCTCATCTCTTTTGTCTGAATGTATTTGTATGATATGTGTGTTGGTGTTTCTGATGATTTCATCACCTGACCAAGCTCATCTCTTTTGTCTGAATGTATTTGTATGATATGTGTGTTGGTGTTTCTGATGGTTTCAGGAGTGTATATTATTGAGATGATGTGTGTTTTCTCACTGTAAGGATGTTATTGCTCTGTTGACCCTCATGGCTTCGGCGATGGCCGTCACTCCCTCATCGTGAAGAAGATTAGCGGTCAAACTTACACACAGATAAAAGCACTGATAAATGATTTACAATACATTCAGGTTGTGAGTATAACAAAAGCTCAATACACAGTAACACACGGAGTACTACATTTCATCTTAAATGACTTTGTGAAACAAATGCTTTAGTTTTGTGCCAAGAAAGTTAATGTGATTATTTTATAGATTAACAAAAAAACTCTCAAAAAAAAATGTATAAATTTGATTATAATCGCTTCAAAATTAAAAAACTGATTATATAACGAATATATGTTAAGTTAATAAAAATTACCATAGGCTATTTAAATAAATAAATATGTATTCAATAAAATTTAATATTTAATTAAACAGTTCATTCGGTTTATTTTAATAGGAAATAAATAAAATAAATTAATTCTTGCATTCAAATTTTCTATTTCATTTTCTATTACAATTAGCTTTTTATATATTTTTAAATGTATTAATTTTAAATAAACACATGATTAATTTATTTAATTATTTATACATAAATTATATATATATATATATATATACACTCTCTCTCTCTATATATATTATATATATATATAAATTAATAAAGCTAATTATATTTACTACAGACTAAACATATTTTATTTTACTTAAGAAATATTTAGAATACATTTACAATATTTATAAGTTAAATATTTATACATATTTAAAATATTTATAGTATTTTTAATAAAGATATGTGAAAAAATACATACACAAACATTGTTTTTAGTCTTCATTAGCTTTATATAAGAAGAGTAAAAGACAAAGGCATGTGTTCACTTTGACATGAAACATGTTTTGTGTACTTACTCGAGTTCTCGAAGACAAGTGTTGACTTTTAAGGCTTTGGCGATGTCTTTGGCTCCAGCGACTCCTATTGAATTCTCCCTCAGACTGACAAACACAATCAGAATGATTCCTTAGCCAGAACATACATGTTTAAACAGTTTAATACTGTGGCGTTTGACTCTGACATACTTGAGACAGCCGAGTCCTCGGTTTGCCTGAAGAGCGTGTGAGAGAGCTTTAATGCCTCTGTCACTCACTGAGTTACTCTGAAGACTGAAAACGGGAGAGAGTTCATTCACGTTCACTGGATTATTTCAATGAACTGGCTCATTTAATGTGTTTTACCTGAGCGTGTGGAGTACATGGTTGACCATAAGAGCCTGAGCCAGAGCTACAGTTCCCAAATCACCCAAATGATTGCTGGAGATACTGCAATAACATTGATCCAGACAGAATTATTTTCAGCAGAGTTTAATCTGATCAGATTTTGAGCTGACACTTCAGCCTCTTACTTGAGATCTTGTAGAGTTTGATTCTTTATAAGGGCTTCTCCGATTTTTTTCACTCCTTCTGGCCCGATGCCGTTCTTCTGAACGCTGCAATACATGAAGATTTGTGTTTGTGATGCTCTGCTGAACACACACGCACACACACACACACACACCCACACACCGTCCACACCACACACAACACGCCAACACGACACACAACACACACAAGACACACAGACACGCACACACACACACGCACGCACACACACACACACACACACACACACACACACACACACACACACACACACACACACACACACACACACACACGCACGCACACACACACGCACGCACACACACGCACACACACACACACTCACTTGAGTGTGGTGAGCTTTCGGTTTGATTGAAGAACCTCCGCCAGCGCACGCGCTCCTTCATCCTCTATGTGGTTATTCTGCAGACTGCAGGAAACACGCACGCAAATCCAGTCAAACAAAAACACACGTACAGTATGCTCATGTGTGCTCACAAGAGTGTACAAATTAAATCATTGATTAAAGGAGTGTTTATTAATGTGTTCAATTCAAATTGATTTTTCAAAAATAATGTATTTTATTTTATAAATAAATACATTAATTTGATTTATTATAAATATTTTTTACACTTACAGCTGTAACATTTTTATGTAGAATTCACTTGACTGACAGACAGACCTCATTAGTTCTTTTATGAAATGTATTACAAATTTAATTACAAAATAAATTAAAAAAAAATATTAGGAGATAATATTTTATAAAATAATATTTTTTTATAAATATTACAAAATAAAAAAAATTAAAAGCTGTAACAATTCTATAATATTTGTCAGAACTCACTTGACTGAAATGAGGATCTCATTAGCTCTTTTATTATTGCAATTTATTATTGCAATTTTGAAATATATATTATTTAAATAATCTACTTCATAAATAAACAATATCAATAAATAAACAGATTGTATTTATGATACATATTACAATATAAAAAATGTAAGCAGTAACAATTCTATAATGGTTTATCAGAACTTACTTGACTGTCACGAGGACCTGGTTCATTTTAAGAGCCTCGCACAATATCTTTGCTCCCTTGGCACCAATATTATTGCCACGAAGACTAAAACAAAAGAGATCAGTTTTATTTTCTCTTGTTGATTCGGATTATACGGATCAAGGACACATGAAAAGACGTATCACATTAGCTTGCATTATATTATTCAATGACCTTGTAACTGCTAGTGAAAATGCAAGATGATTATTATATTAATAAAAAAGTCACTGACTCCAGGGTTGTGAGGGTTCGGTTGACGAGTAAGCCCGACTGAGCGGTTTAACGCCTTTGCTGCTTATGGAGTTATCAGCCAGACTAGAAAAAGAGAGAGAAAGAGAGTTAAAGGAGTTAAAGGCTGTAATAAAACATACTACCATTCAAAAGGTTGAGGTCTGTAAGTCTCTCCTGCTCACCAAGGCTGCACTTATTTCACAAATTACAGTTATATTTTGAAATATTATCACAATTTTAAATAACCGTTATCTATTTGAATATATTGTAAAATGTAATTTATTTCTGTGATCAAAGCTGATTTTTCAGCATCATTACTCCAGTCTTCAGTGTCACATGATCTTCAGAAATCATTTTAATATTTCTCAAGAAACATTTATGTTTATCAATGTTGTGCTTCTTCATATTTTTTGAAAACTGTTATAAAATTTGTATCACAATTATTTGATGAATAGAAAGTTCATAAAAAACAATATTTATTTGAGATACATCAATGTATATGTCATTTTTGAACAATTTACTGTAATGCACCCTTGCTGAATATAAGTGTTAATTTCTTGCAAAATAATAAAACGTTTGACCGGTAGTGTATATGTGTGTAAGTGTGTGTACCTAAGCATCTGAATATGACACTCTTTAGCACTCAGCAGACTTCCCAACAGCTCCATGGTGCCTTCCTTAAACTCATTGTTTTCCATTCTGCACAACACACATATACAGAGTTAATAGGATACACAAGAGATTTAACATGAAAAATAACTCAAACTTAGGTGCATTTCTCTCACAAATCTGTAGTAAGGCTTTGGAAGTCTTTAAATATAGAAGTCAAACTGTATATACTAACTTTATGCTATAGAGTTTTGACATTTTAGTATAAACATTAGGGCTGCAACTAACGATTATTTTGATAATCGATTAATTGGCCGATTATTCTTTCGATTAATCGGATAAAATAACATTATTTTATTGACAAAAACACTATTCCACATTCTGCTCAATGTCCTTCAAACACACTGAATGCTATGAAAACATACAGTGCTTAATTTATTAGACCACCTGTCATAAAGAGAAAACAAATATTTTAGGAATCTGTCAAAAAAAATTTTATCAAAAAATTGTATTGTCATTTATTGGGCAGATTACAAACAGAAACAACTAATTAGTATTTATAATAACAAAAATGGCCTCATAACAGCTTGCATTCTTGCTTGCATTGTTTATGTACTTTTTGACTGTAATTGGGTATCTGAAATAAACACTATAAAGTGCTCTGCCTTTCTTTCATAGATAACAGCAATAATTATATTATAGCATTATAAATAGCCTACTACTGTTACTAAAGAGCTTCCGCATTTTGGAGGACTAACCAATACAGAAAGATAAAACATGATTTTGGTAATCACCAATGCTGTTAGTTTAGAGCAGCAGTGGCACAAACCTTACATCATTTGTTAAAAACATTACATAAATTTGTTAAGCATTGTATATAGTGAATATAGTTTAAATCTCTTTTAAAAATGTAAATAATAATAAAGATAATAAAGACTGCAGGAACACACGTTCACTTTGATCACAGTCACGTCTTACTGTCATTTCTTTATCCTGTAAAAGTCTCATATTTATATTGAGACAATTACATGCTGTTATCCCTTTAAAGTTTCTACTCTCATAAAATATTCACACTGCATGTTGACTTTTAAACCTTAAATTAACTTTCAACAACAGATAATTCAGCACAATGGATATTTTTGCGCTCCATATCCCGTTAGTTATCTCCCTCTCTGTGTTCGTCTGTCTGACGCGCGTGCACGCGCCCGCCCGGCGCTCATTCGGTATTTTAAATTTAACACAGGCTGTCAGGACGGACCTTTATGCAAAAATGAAAATGCTCGCGTGAATTTGTGACATTTATAGATAAGGATATGACCGTAAACTGAGCGTTTTTGCGCTGAGGACGCACACGCATGTGTCACAGCGCCTGACAGGGCAAGCCTTTACACTAATGCATTAAAATAAAGAATTATCATGCTGTGGACAGCTTGGATCACGTACTTCTCCCGCAGCATCTCATTCTGTTTCCTCCACTATTTTTAGATGCATTTTGTCCATAGAAATTCGTTATTCAGTGCTGTAATTTGAGCAACCGGCTGAAGTTGGACATGCACTGTGGGCGACCCGACTAATCGATCATGAGAATCATTGTCGATGATTTTCATAATCGATTTTATCGATAAGTTGTTGCAGCCCTAATAAACATATGCATTTTACCTCAGCTTACTGCAGTACAGCAGCTGTGGGAGGAGCTTCTTCAAAGAGGAGGAGTCTAGGCAGTTGGACAGTTGAGTCTCTTCAGTACATGCGTCAGATACTTGCAACAAGTAGGCGAGAACAGCACAAACTCCGCCCTTCAGCTTCCCCCGCAGGCTGCAGTTAATGAGACCATCCTCTGTGGATCGTAGCCACTCCACCTGCTGCAGCTCCGCCAGACATGTTACCATCGTGACGCTGCGCATGCTAACGGCGTCGCCTCCTGTCCCGGTCACTGCGTTTTGAAGCAAAGTTGTCGCTGTTGTGCGCTGGGTCACCTGCTCCTCATGGCCAACGCCCAGCGAACCGCCTAGCAAAGCAGCAGCCGCTGGAGACAGCAGCCCTGACAGGAAGCGCATAAAGAGGTCGAGGTTGCCTTGCGCCGCGGCATCTGATTGGTTGGTTTTCTGCAGCGCAGCACGGTAGTGGTTATGGAAGCCGATGCGGGGCCAAGAAACACTGCTTTCGGAAAACAGATCGAACATCCCGCGCCTCGACGAAATGTAGTAAAAGAGCGCCCCGAGGAACTCCTGCACAGACGTGTGTGTGAACTGCCACACCACGCTATCGGACGACCAGCTTTGCCTGCGCTGGAGGATGCGGCAGCTGAGCGTCCTGCCCTGAGGTGGTACGTCAACACCGTAAGTTCGCAATTCTGTCTCGTTGAACGTATACCGTCGTCGTAAGAGGCTATAAAAAGCAAGACGACCCAGAGTGGTCAGCGGCTTCCTGATGCCTCCACTGGGGGTGTCTGATCTAGAAAGGTGTGGCCAACAGTAGTGGGCGTAGACTTCTGTTAACGTTCGAGGAAGGGGCGTGGCATCTGAGTCCAACTTTAGAAGGCGCGATAGCGTAGTTACGATAATGTGGCAAACCGCGGGCACGGAAGATAAAATGAGCAATGGTTTCTGGGACTTCAGGTAAGTCCACACTTGGGAGGAAACATCCTCAGGTGTGTTTGTTTGAGACTGTGAACTGTCTTGTGATATTGAATATGCATCTTGCATGTTCGTAATACAGTGATTAATATAATCCTTTATTTGGGTTCGGGTAAGAGGCGGGGCTTCCGTCACACGGTCGACCAATCCTGCTGGAACTTTCGCACCAGTACCAGGCTTTGACAAAAGCCAGAGCGTTGCCCCTGGCAACAGGTTACCTCGTACAATATTCGCAATGAGATCCGACACGGGAATTTCGCGACGAGGGTCGCTAGTGGGCGGGGCATCTGCAAAATCCAGCGACTGGCGAAATTCTTCCAATCCGTCCAAAATGAGCAAAACTTTGCAGGACTCATTAAATAAAATTACGTCCATTGTTATCATACGGAACGAACAGTCGCAGCAAGCGCTCGACCGATAGCCGATCGAAACTGCTCAATTCCCAGCATGCAATGGGGATTGCGAGACTCAGCTCTGGATAGATTTGACTGGAGCTCCATAGTTGGATGAAACGGCGGACCATTCGGCTCTTTCCGCTGCCGGCCACGCCCACAGTCAGTGTCACGCGAGGGGCATTGCTAACTCTCGTCAAAGAAGAGATCAGCTTGTCCAATCCCAGCGCTCGACCGTGAAGAGGCCCCGCCCCTCTGTTGACTGACACCTGTACGAGGTCGTGCTCTCGCTGCTGAAGGTCAGATACGCAGTCTATGAGGAGTAAAGTGGAATTTGAGTTGCCGACGACTTGCGCCAATGAATTTTCATCTTCTTTGAGTCGCTGAATGAAAGCGTCTTTATACGGTCGAACCACAGATTCTGCGGAGAGAGAAAGAGACAGATGTAAGGAACTTTTAAGAATTTTAAAAGAACAAACAAATAAATCAAGCACATATACTAACCATGTACAGTTATAAGGTTGTACTCAGTCAGGTGTGAACTTTGAAGATAAGTCTGAAGGGCGGCGCCATGTGGATCAGTGACAGACAGGAACTCAACCAATAAATGCACTTTATCTTTCAATGACCCCATTTCCTGGATAAGCCCCGCCTCCTGTGCACTAAGCAGGTCTGCCTTTCTCATGTGATGGACCACATTTAGCAAAATGGAGGTGGAGAAGAACCGTTGCAACAAGGTCTGGTGTCTGCGTAACCACCCAGGATCTGAGGAACAAACACATAGGTACACAAACATATAATTTAGTGTGAGGAATGCATACAATGTTAAAAATGGGAATGCACAGATACTAATTTATATATATATTAGTGCTGTCAAACGATTAATCGCATCCAAAATAAAGTTTTTTTATATATATATATATATATATATATATATATATACACACACACATACACACACTTGCATGTACATATTTAGGAAAAATATGTTATGTTTATATATTAAATATATTTATATATCATATAAAATATAAGAATATAAATGTATATACATGTAAATATTTTCAACATATTTACAGCATGTGAGTGCATATGTATATACACATAATATACACAGAACACACACATATATGTGTGTTCATGATATTATTATTATATATCATGTAAACAAAAACATATTTTGGATGCGATTAATCGTTTGAGAGCACTATATATATATATATATATATACAGAGTCGATCCTCCCTATACGCAGAATACGCAAGCAGTGTAGGGCCCCCGAAACACCAGGGGACCCTTGGTCTCAAAGAGGTTTTTTCACCACAGTTTCAAACCACACACAATGCTTGTCACACCTCTCACAAAGTTAGTCACCACACACACACACACCACACACTTGCACACACACACACACACACACACACACACACACACACACACACACACAACACACACACACACACACACACACACACACACACACCACACACAAATAAAAACTGAAACATAAAATAACTTTAATCTATTACTATCCTAGTAAAACTATTGCTAAATGATGGGAATCAAAATAGTAATAAAAATACATAAAATGTGACTTGTTTGTGGGCTATATCTTCTTATCTCTACCTTCCATCCTTTGGCTAGTCTCTGGTTTTTGAGCATTGGACTTCAGATCCAGGTAGCAGTACTCCTGCCATGGGATATGGGAATGTTTATCCATCCCAGAGCGCTAGGAAATCATGTCCAGCTGTGTGTGTGAGTGTGTGTGTGTGTGTGTGTGTGTGTGTGTGTGTGTGCCAGACCCTCAGTGTCATTCAGTGGCATCCATTTCCCTGTAACACAGACAACAACGCATCATCAGCAGCACACATCAATCAAACGGATACGGACAGCATCATGGTTTTGCACAGACAAACTATGCTCATTTTCTTCCAAATGTATATTTTGTAATTTATGAAATGTGGAATTGCATTGACATGCTTTCTAACGGTGTTCAGAAATATTTTTTTTAAGTCCTTAAAACTTTTAGAGAAAGGTCCAGAGGAGCACATGTCAGTTCTCTGGAAACCAAGACTGAACCTCATTACCCACATGCTTCAACAAACACTGTGTTACCATGGTTACCGCACGACAGCGGCCCCAAACAGATGCGAGGTGCAGTTTACAAGCCTGTAGCAACAAGACAATGACAATCGTACATTTATGCATTTAGCAGACGCTTTTATCCAAAGCGACTTACAGTGCATTTAGGATATACATTTTCAGTATGTGTGTTCCCTGGGAATTGAACCCACAACCTTTTATCCCCAATGCTTACCACTGAGCCACAGGAACACATCTTATGCCACAATAAGCCTTGTTTCTATTAACAAAACAACCTGCATGCCAGTTAGGATATTAAACGCTCAGAGGAGGTGGAAACTGCAGCATTAGCTTCCTCTCAAACACATTATGAGTCCCATATGACAGACAGAGCTGGGTAGATTACTCACAAATTGTAATCATTACGGATTACAGATTACATGATAAAACTGTAGTGAGTAATGTAATCTATGATACACATTTTTGGTAATGTAATCTGACTACTTTTTTAGATTACTTTTTAATCAAACTTGTTTTAAACGTACCATATCGATATAAAAGCTAAAGAAAAAATAAAAGATAAAGAAAATATATTCCATGTTTTGATGTCAATATCATAAAAAGCATTAAACATTACATTAGTGAATTGATAGAGAGTGAATAGTGAATTGATAAAAACCTAATAATGAATTAAATCATACAAATATCAAATAAAGCCATTTAAACAATACAAATATTGTATTTGTTTACCTGCATGTCAGTGTGACCATCAACCAACATTAGAGAACGGTGAACGATGCGTTATTACATTATAGAAATATTAACAGCTTTGCAATATTTCACCAAATATTTTATTTTAAGGGGTGACAAAAACGTTTGGGAATCCCTGCATTAAACACACAATAATGAACACAAAAACAGCGACACACAAGGCGTCCAGGTTTGAAATATTTTTCATCCAGAATCAATAAATTATGAATAATGCATTGCCACTGTATGAATAACATGCAATCATGTAATCCATAAAAAATAACTATAATCTGATTACAAGTATATCTGACTAAAATGTAATATACTCTAATTAGAAGCACTACATTTTTGTAATATGATTACATAATCCAGATTAAATGTAAACAGTTGCTGTCCAGCTATGATGACAGAAACACTGCAGTCAGCAGAAAGTGATTCTGCAGACGATATGAGGTTAATGCAGAAAGCCCTGGAAACCTCAAGCTGGAGCCAAAGTAGCCTATAGACCTAAACGAGTTAGCAACATTTGTATTCATATTCATAAGCATGTAATAATCAAATTACATAAGCTGTCAGTTAAATAGAAAAAGCAGGCTACAGTCATCAAATTAATTAATTCATGGATACGTTTTATTTAATTGTGTGTGTATACATAAGTTTTATTTTTATTTAGTCATTTAGCAGATGCTTTTATCCAATATATATATATATATATGTATATAAGAAAGATTTCAATATAAAATATATATTTCGTTTTTGAAAGAAGTCGCATTTATTTGATTAAAACAAATGCAGTGAAACGGTCATATTGTAAAATATTATTACAATTTAAAATAACTGTTTTCTATTTGAATATATTTTAAAATGTAATTTATTTCTGTGATGCGCAGCTGTATTTTCAGCATCATTCCTCCAGTCTTCAGTGTCACATGATCTTCAGAAATCATTCTAATATACTGATTTGCTGCTCAAGAAATATTTCTGATTATTATCAATGTTGAAAACAGTTGTGCATATTTTTGTGGAAACCATAATGCATTTTAAGGACACTTTCATGACTAGACAATTAAAAAAGAACAGCATTTATTTGAAATAAAAACATTTTGTAACATTATAAATGCTTTGCAGTCACTTTTGAATAAGTGTTTTTAAAACAAATCATACTGACCTAAAACTTTTGAATGGTCAAAATCCATTTAAGAAGATGTAAATGTTCACGCACTGTACGTTCAGTAAGTGACAGACCCGGTAACACAGAACAGCAGTGTCAATGTCATGCTACACTTGATGTGTAAACGTGTTCAAACAACACTAGGTCAGCTCCTTTGTGGTATTTTAATAACAAATGTAGCAAGAATTATTTTTGTTCCCATGGTTGGGTTTAAAGCAGTTACTCTATATAAAATAGGATCAAACTGATTGACTGTACCTTCCAAATATACAGAGCCTCTTCTAAAACATCATTTACTTTTAAATCTAGACAGCCAGAATACCCTAGCAACCATCACAATTATCCTAGTAACCACTCAGAATACCCTAACAACCATCATAATTATCCTAGTAACCACTCAGAATACCCTAACAACCATCATAATTATCCTAGTAACCACTCAGCAACCATCCTTTATCAATGCCCTAACAACCATACCCATCACAATTATCCTAGTAACCACTCAGAATGCCCTAGCAACCATCATATTATAACCCTAGAAACCACTCTGAATACCCCAACAACCATCCTAAATACCTAGTAACCACTCTGAATACCCTAACAACCATCATAATTATCCTAGTAACCACTCTGAATACCCTAACTAGTAAACATCATACCATATTATCCTAGTAACCACTCAGAATGCCCTAACAACCATCCTAAATACCCTAGAAACCACTCTGAATACCCTAACAACCATCATAATTATCCTAGTAACCACTCAGAATACCCTAACAACCATCCTAATTATCCTAGAAACCACTCTGAATACCCTAACAACCATCATAATTATCCTAGTAACCACTCTGAATACCCCAGCAACCATCATAATTATCCTAGTAACCACTCAGAATACCCTAGCAACCATCATAATTATCCTAGTAACCACTCTGAATACCCTAACAACCATCCTAAATACCCTAGTAACCACTCTGAATACCCTAGCAACCATCATAATTATCCTAGTAACCACTCTGAATACCCTAGCAACCATCATAATTATCCTAGTAACCACTCTGAATACCCTAGCAACCATCCTAAATACCCTAGTAACCACTCTGAATACCCCAGCAACCATCCTTTATCCTAGTAACCACTCAGAATACCCTAGCAACCATCATAATTATCCTAGTAACCACTCTGAATACCCTAAGCAACCATCATAATTATCCTAGTAACCACTCTGAATACCCTAACAACCATCATAATTATCCTAGTAACCACTCTGAATAACCTAACAACCATCATAATTATCCTAGTAACCACTCTGAATACCCTAACAACCATCCTAAATACCCTAACAACATATACCCTAACAACCATCCTAAATACCCTAGTAACCACTCTGAATATCCTAACAACCATCCTAAATACCCTAACAACCATCCTAAATACCGTAGTAACCACTCAGAATACCCTAGCAACCATCCTTTATCCTAGTAACCACTCAGAATACCCTAGCAACCACCATAATTATCCCAGTAACCACTCTGAATACCCTAGCAACCATCCTAAATACCCTAGTAACCACTCAGAATACCCCAGCAACCATCCTTTATCCTAGTAACCACTCAGAATACCCTAGCAACCACCATAATTATCCTAGTAACCACTCTGAATAACCTAACAACCATCCTAAATACCCTAGTAACCATTCAGAATACCCCAGTAACCATCCTCTATCCTAGTAACCACTCAGAATACCCTAGCAACCACCATAATTATCCTAGTAACCACTCTGACTAACCTAACAACCATCCCAAATACACTAGTAACCATTCATAATACACTAGCAGCTACCCTAAATACCCTAGCAACCTTCCTAAATTCCCTAAATACCACAGTAACCATTAAGAATACCCTAGCAACCATCCTAAATGCCTTAGTAACCACTCAAAATACCATAGCAACTATACTTTACCCTAGCAACCATACAAAATTTACATTTAGTCATTTAGCAGATGCTTTCGAGGACAATATCAAAGCAAGTGACGGATGTATGCCCGTAAGGGCTGTGTGTAAACCTCACTCTACAATCGGATGGGAGTGAGGTTTAGGGGGGTGAGGACAATAGAAGCAATCAAAACCAGCCTTTGGCGTTCCTTGTTGGACAAAAGAGCCACAACATGCAAGTGCTACAAAGTCTCGGTTAGCCTAACGCAGTACACGAAGCAAGGTTTATATATATAGAGTTTATTTTAAATACCTTAGCAACCACTCAGAATACCCTAACAACCATCCTAAATGCCATAGTAACCACTCAGAACACCAAGATACATGTATATAAAAACTTTTTCTTAAAAAAACACAAAATAAATTATGATTTTACAACAGCAATATAAATTATTTTAACTCTGTTTAACATTTACAGTTTTTTGAAGATTGTGTCTTAAACAGAAATTCTCCAGCAATTAACTGCATACGGCTCATGTTTAAGGACACACCTTATAATACACAAATGTATCATATCAAAGCTAATCCACTTGATGATGAAAGCAAGTACTCACTGTAGATTGAGTGGAGTTGATCTTCAGATCTGGAGTCTCCAAACACACAAACTCAAGCGCCGGAGCATCAGGTGTGTTTCTGAGCACAGGACGTCTTGCTAACCTCCGCTCTTCTCTACCCTACTTCTCACGGACCTCATCTTCATCCTCCATTCGACTCTTTCTCTGTTTGAGTGTCTCTGTCACGCACCGTCTGTCTTTTTCTTTCCCTCTCTTCCTGTCGCACCTCCTTCGCTTCCTGTGCAGCAGGCCACAGATGCACTTTTGACGCGTAGCATCGTCTGACATGGTGTCACTATGTGCACGAAACCACATACATGCACACGCTTCCACGCGCTCGCTTTACATAAGCACTAGGGTGTAAAAACACAAAAACACATTTTCACACATGACTACAGCCGTGTGAAACGAATAACACAGACAGATAAGGCCATGCATGTGGACTCAAAAGCATATGCAATACAGAAAAACAAATGCAGGTCAATATATGTGTGACTTTGTCTAAGGGAAGATGCATCTGATACAGACGGGACAGGAAGAGCTGAATTCAGAACAGCAAGATAAAAGATAGACAAGAGATCAGACAAATGAGACAGATGCAAACCACTAAAAATAATAAACAAGTATATGAGGACAGTTTGAGGTCAAGGATGCATTAGATTGAACAAAGGTGACAGTAAAGACTTTTATAATGTTACCAAAGAGTTCTCTTTCAAATAAATAATGTTCAAAGAATCCTGAAAAAAAAAGTTGCATCATTTCCACAAAAATATGAAGCAGCACAACTGTTTTTAACACTGATAATAATAATAATAATAATAAACATGATCTGAAGGATGATGTGACTCTGAAGACTGGAGGAATGATGCTGAACATTTAACTATGAATCACAGAAATAAAGTACATTTTAAAATATATTTAATCAAGTATTTTAAATTGTAATAAAAATTCATATTATTGCTGTTTTTACTGTATTTTTGTGTAATAAATGCATCCTTGCTGAGCAAAAGAGACTTTCACAAATATAAAATAAAATCATTTCAACCCCAAACGTTTGAATGCAAATGTATATATTATAAATAAATAAACACACATGTATTCAATATTAACAAATAGAAACATTTATTGTGATTTTATTATTTTAGAAAATTGCCTCTTCCAAATGTACATAAGACCGATCATCAAAAGACATCAAAGATGAAAGACTAAATCAATAATCAATTACATAAAAAATCCTACAAGGAACCACTGAGAATGCAACATTTGCAACAAAATAAGACTTTTCAAAATGGACATAATAGAACACATTTCAATTCTACACTTCTACTCTGACAGAAATAGTAATGAGCATTGTACCATTGGACCCTTTACTAACTGTGTGTGTGTTTCTGCTGTAAACTGTCTGATTCAGTGTCACGAGCGCCGCCAGTCCTACAACCACAGTTAAGTGACAGAACACTCTGTCTCATTAACAGGCCGTTAAGATCAACTAACGACTGAGAATGGAAATTAAGTAGACAGACTGAAGTATGTTGTGCAGGTGATGGAGATTCTGTCTTTACTGATGAGATGGATTAATTGCACAGCACACTCAGTGTTCTACTACAACAGTTAAGTGACAGAACACTCGAAATTGCCATCTGAAGTGAGGTCACGAACACTGCTCTGACGACCCTGAGAACAACTGATAATACTGTGCAGATGCATAACAGAAAATCTGTAAACACATAAAACAAACACAACACCTGCAGAAAGACTCACGGAGGAGGAACGATTGTGTACGGCATATACAGCAATCCCAAACGGCCAGGCTTTAGCAGGTGCACCTCAAATGCTGATAAAGCTATGTATCAATATACTAAGATTTAAAATCGCTAACATTAACTTTTTTACCATCTTTACTGCTAACTAATTCAAAGTCACATTATGAAACAAAAATACAATAAAAGAATGATTTTTGGAACACTTGATAAAACACTAAAGAAATCAAGCATCCTGATGTCTTAGTAAAATCCTCAGAATATCAACATTGCATAATCAAAGTGTTTCTGATAAAACCGTGAGCCTGCATTAATCTAGTACAAACACATTCATCTTTATATAAAAACTAACAAACGCTCAGACACTCATGATCCTGCATAAATTCATCCACCACGCACGCACGCACACGCACACACACGCACACCAGACACAGCACACACACTCACACGCACGCACACACACACACACACACACGCACAGGCGCACGACACACAGGCACACACACGCACACGCACGCACACCGCACGCGCACGCACGACACACACGCACACGCACACGCACACACACACACACACACACACCACACACACACACACACACTAGAGATCGAGCGGCGTCTCGGCCTGTTCGCTCAGCTGCATGGAGAGGTAGTCAGCAGGACGCCTGCCAAAAGATCATGCACATAATGAGATACAATGAGCGTTTCAACATAATTTATGTTTTTCAAATACTGCAAATGCACAAGGACACATTCATCCTACAAATGGGCCGATCCCACAACAAAGACTTTAAACGCCTTATAAATTATTCTTATAAATAAGGGAATAGCACACCACATGAGATGGTACTTTGATGTATACCATTCATCATGGCATGAATTAAAATGTATTTAATATTTTAAAGTAAAACAAGTTAAGCTGTAAACTATACTGATATTATTCAATGTATTAATTAGCAGAAATAAAATTACATTATATTTAGAAAATAAAATAGAAAAAGTAGATTTTTTTTTTACTGTATTTTGATAT
This sequence comes from Ptychobarbus kaznakovi, assembly GCA_027422405.1. Taxonomy (NCBI): domain Eukaryota; kingdom Metazoa; phylum Chordata; class Actinopteri; order Cypriniformes; family Cyprinidae; genus Ptychobarbus; species Ptychobarbus kaznakovi. The sequence goes on from CM049814.1 coordinate 1,432,892, forward strand.
TAATTCAATTTATTAATTGGAATAAATAAAAATTAATTAACAAAAAAATGTAATAAGTTGAATTACTTTTAAACTGTATATAGATATTTAATGGCATAAATAAACTGTATGCTGACTTTAATTCAATGTATTAATTGGCATAAATAAAACTGTATACTTATATTAATTTAATTTATTATTTGGCATAAAAATATTTTTTCAAATAAACTGAATGACATCTACAGTATATTGACATCAAATCAATCGATACATTTGCATAAATACACTATTTAATATTTTACAAAATATTTTGATATAAATTTCAATTTATTAAATGGCATAAAATTAATTACTTAATATCTAAAACATAAAATAGGAAAATATTTTAAACTATTTTTAAACCTTTGATATTATATTTTAAATAAAAACTACAACTACTTATAAATAGTACACTGGTTTATTAAATTTATTAAATATAATAAAAGTTATAATTTAACACACAATGTACTTTTTTTTATATAAATCAACTGACAGCCTAACCTCATCACATCATCATCATCATCATCATCATCACAGAGACTTTCATGCAAAACACAAACACAAACCGATCTGTCCGCACCTTTTTCTGTACAAGAAGACAAACAGAGCAGCACCCAGAGCGAACAGCAGGAGCGCCGCGAACACAAGCCCGACCTGCAGAGCGACCGACGACCCCGCTGCACATACAAGCACACGCTTACTTCCTTCAGACCAGAACATACCCTGAATATCCATGAGAGCATATATTAACATGTGTGTCCTGTACCTCCATGAACCTGTCGCTCCAGTTCAGCTGCACACGAGAGCTTGTGGTCACTCAGTATCTCATTGATCCGCTCCCTCTGTTGGTCAGAAACGGCCAGAACAGACCCCTGTGCGTACACCCGACCCGCCTCACAGGACACGTTCACACCTCACACGGGGGAAAGACGAGAAATAACAGTCATGACCAGATCATTTCATTTAAACACCCTTAATGTGTGTCTTCAAGTCTCTTACCTTTAACATGTAAGCTTGAGATCCCACAGTTACACAAGCGCTCTAATAAAACAGCAAACTCCTCCTGGGCACAATCTGAGACAGACAAACGCTTCAGATGAGATCAATTACTTTTCATTTGAACATTTTGGATGCATCTTACACCAAGCGTCCAATAAAAAGAGGATAAGGGCTGAATATGTGATCGTTTTAAAGCAAGTTATGCGAATTCATAAATGTGAGCTTATGTGCAAAAGACAGGGATGAGAAAAAGAATAACTTTATATCATGAGGGATCAAATGTTTCTTGATCTTTCTGAAATGAAAAGGTACACGTCAAAACGTCAGGGTTTTCACACTGTCTGAACAGTTATTTTCCATATCTTCTTACAGTATTGTGTGATGACGAGATGACGAGATTTTTTTTACACTTATAGACAGTGAAATAATACAAATGGAGCATAGCAGAAAAACACATACAGTGTTACTGAAAAGTTTGGCTCAAGGCTGCAAAAATACAGTAAAACATTCAATTTTCATTTTTTTAATTTTCTTACACTCACCAAGGCAGCAGTAAAAACAGTAATATTGTGAAATAATATTACAATTTCAAATAACTGTTTTCTATTTTAATATATTTTAAAATGCAATTTATTTATTTGAAAATTGTTGAAAACTGTTGTGCTGCTTCATATGTTTGTGAAAACTGTGATACATATTTTATGATTATTTGATGAGAAGAAAGTTCAAAAGAACAGCATTTATTTGAAATATAAATATTTTATTAACATTATAAATGTCATAACTGTCACTTTTGATAAATTTAATGCATACATGCTAAAAAATATATTTTTTATTTTATTCTTACTGACCCAAAACCTTAAACTCTGTGTAAATTGACTGTCATTTATACATGACTTTTCCATGACTTTAAAGGATTTTATTTATTGGGATGACAGCATAGAAATGTCTCACAGTTTTTCAAGACCGTGGGAACCCTGTTATTTCACACCCAGTAAAAAGCCTGACAACCTGAAGGACAATATAAGAGAATAGAAGTCATCCAAAACAATGAGTCATCTGCCATTGCATCAGCTTTCATTCTCTGGGTGTGTTCCTCGTGTTTGTGCATGTATTGTGGCTTTTCTAAAAACACAATTCTTCAAATGCTCTCGATTATCTGTTATGCAAAATCTGAACTGACACTACAGAGCATCACAAACTAGATGCTACTAGCTGGCATGAGAAAAATCAACTTCAACCTTTCCCACAAACATTGCACGTGATAATTTATGTTCAACACTCATGTTTTAAAAACATGTGTAATGCACAATATTGAATATTTTTAGTATTTTATCTGTTTTAACAGATGAACAGAGATGGAGGTAGATTTTCTAGACTCACCTATGAATAATATGTGCAGGTAAGTGCTGTACACTTGCAGAAAAAGGTACAAAATCTGTCACTGGGGCAGTACTCTTTCAAAAGGTACTCATATGTATCGTTTAGGTATCAATATGTAGACTTCAGGCACTAATATGTACCTTTAAGTTACCTTATATAATCTTTAGGTGTAAATAAGGTACAAAAGTGTACCTTTTGAAAAGGCAGCACCCCAGGGACAGCTTTTGTACCTTTGCATACCGTTTGCTTTCAACAAATATTGGTACGGTGAAGAAATCTTGTATTATCCCTTAATCAGCAGAAAAACTGCAACAAAGACATAATTTCTGTCCAGATTACAACTATTGATTCAATTCTTAGACGATTTTCAGATGTATAAATGATTCTGAAGACATTATTTTATACCTGATTTCAAAGTTACAAATAGTGACAGAAGAAAATGCAAACATGATCAAGATCTGTGGGTGCAAGTCACAGAAAACTACAGATTAAGATCTGTGGGATTCTAGATTCTTTACTACATCCCATTTGAAAAGTTTTTTTCACAGAAAACTAATTTCTAGCTTAAGCTTACTTGAAAGTCAAAAATCCAGATATTATTAGAATATACATTTGATTTAAAATTACCATCCCTGCAGTATAAATTCCTTACATGCTCTTTGAAAGTCAAAAATCCAATATCTCAAAATATTGAATATATACATTTGAGTTTCAATAAATTCCGAAGACAATCATCCCTTTCACACAGCAGTATAAATTCCTTACACATCTCTTGTGAAACCACAATAATGGGGAAGCCTGCTGACGATTGGCAATGGTCCGGACCCAAGGGATGTCTGTTTCATTAGTTTTCACACTGCCATTCTGTGTGTGTACAGAAAATGTGTCCCGTGATTTATCCCGGGATGGTCTGAAAGATTTTGGTTATGTAAAAGACACTGCCATGATTCATTGACGCGTGTGTGTGTGTTCACACACGCACCATTTCAGATCCCGTAAAAGACACAGCGACATTTCATGTGACGCGTGATCTAATGCACCACGCACCAGTGAGTTCATCTAGTGAGGAGCGTGAGGAGCTCCCCGATCGCTGCTTCATTCCAGTTTACAAATTATTAATTGTGTGAACGTTGATCTGCCTTCAAAACAACCGGTAAAACAGTCGCACGATAAAGTGCGTCATCACTACGTCATACCCTTTACGGCATTGATCCGGCTTTTGTTCACACAGCGCTCGTTCCTGGACTTAATCCGGCAATGTTACTGTGTCCCCAACCTGGGATCGATCCCGGAATTTATCACGGGACGTGTTTGCGTTCACACAGAAGGCACTCCGGCAATTTTTCGGCACCAACGTGCAGTGAGAAAGGGGTTATTGACACCCTCCACAAAGAGGTAAGTCACAGAGGGTCATTACTGAAAGGGGGGGGCTGTTCAAGGAGTGCTGTATCAAAGCATATTAAATGCAAAGTTGACTGGAAGGAAGAAATTGGGTAGGAAAAGGTGCACAAGCAACAGGGATGACCGCAAGCTTGAGAATACTGTCAAGCAAAGCCGATTCAAACACTTGGGAGAGCTTCACAAGGAGTGAACTGAAGCTGGAGTCAGTGCATCAAGAGTCACCACGCTCAGACATCTTCAGGAAAAGAGCTACCAAGCCACTTCTGAAACAGAAACATCGTCAGAAGCATCTTACCTGGGCTAAGGAGAAGAAGAACTGGACTGTTGCTCAGTGCTCCAAAGTCCTCTTTTCAGATGAAAGTACATTTAGCATTTCATTTGGAAATCAAGGTCCCAGAGTCTGGAGGAAGAGTGGAGAGACACAGAATCCATGTTGCTTGAAGTCCAGTGTGAAGTTTCCACAGTCAGTGATGATTTGGGCTGCCGTGACGTCTCCTGGTGTTGGTCCATTGTTTTATCAAGTCCAAAGTCAATGCAGCCATCTACCAGGAATTTTAGAGCACTTCATGCTTCCATCTGCTGACAAGCTTTATGGAGATGCTTGTTTCCTTTTCCAGCAGGACTTTAGCACCTGCCCACAGAGCCAAAAACACCTCCAAGTGGTTTGCTGACCATGATATTACAGTGTTTGATTGGCCAGCCAACATGCCTGACCTGAACCGCAGGAATATCCCAGGAATGGGGTATTTTCAAGAGAAAGATGAGAAACAGTCGATCCGAGCTGACGGCTCAATAGTGTCTCAGCAGAGTCACAGGCGGATCGCTTCCACGCCACACCTCACTGATGCTGGAGTTTGAGCTAAACGAGCCCCGGCCAAGTATTGAGTGCAGAAATCAACATACTTTAAAGAACTGGAACTTTTCTGGTTTGCAAATCCTTTTTTTGATTGATCTTAGGAAATATTCTAATATTTTGAGATGCTGGATTTTTGACTTTCATGAGCTGTAAGCTCTAATCATCAAAATTAAAACAAAAAAAACTTTTCAAATGTTATACTTTACATGTAATAAATCTACAATATATGAAAGTTTCACTTTATTAAATAAGTTACAAAAAAGTACTTTTTCACGATATTCAAATTTTTTGAGATGCACCTATAGTATAAATATATATATATATATATATATATATATACACACACACATTTTTAAAATCTTACTTCTTATTTTGTGAAAAAACGGTACATGATGGAAAGTTTTTGTTGATATTTTTGAACTCAGCCTCATCAAGTGAGGTAATATTAGGCCTTTTTTGCAACCAAGCAGAATGTTTTTTCCAACATGCAGGACTATTTTCCGCTGTGCAAAGATTTTCCAGAAATAAGTTTGTGCTACAGGAAAAAAAACAGCAGCAAACCGCTCTTGCAATGACATGAGGGTGATGCCAATGTTAATCAACTATTCATTTAAAGATCACTTACTCCCTGATCCGCTCTGCCAGTTGTTCTCGTTCTGCTGCAGGCACAGATCCGCGGAGCAGGAGAAGGCGGGACTCGGGCAGCGGTTCGGCAGGCGTGGAGTCGGCTGGGATGCGATCCAGGGAGCGGGCCCTTCTGATGCACATCGAGATAAAGAAGCCGCACTAATCACACAAAAACACAGTTGTGTGCATGAAAACAGCAAGTGCGGTGTACAAACCTGCTGATACCAGCAACAACACACTGGATTCACATTCAAAAAGCTCCCCAACAAACCTGAAGAGCGTGTATACGAAGTGCGTCATGTTGTGCTGGAGAATTCTCTGTAACTTTGGGTCATTGGAAAAAACTAGACCGTCCAAATGACGTGAGCTGCTCCCACAAAACCCTGATCCTGACGGCTCAAAACACAACAGCACTGCACCCAGATGACCCAGCGCTGGCAAACCCTGATCTGCACAAACACAAAGATGAATGAGCAAACAAATCAGTTTGACTTTTTAGAATTGAAATCACTGATTGTCTTAGACAACAACTGTCTGGAGTCATAATCCAATTCATTTTTCGCTATAGAAAAATGTTATATCAATAATTATTATATTTTGTTTGAGCTTGACGATTTATGCTTCAATTTCATAAAATAAATCATGTTCATTAGTCAAATTTTGAACAGTACAGAACAAGGCATTAGCATACTAACATACCATTCCAAGCACATAATAAAGGCAAAAGATAAAATTATAACTAAGAATGCATTTAAGTAGAATAACAACAACAATCAAAAATACTTAAAAATCAATAAATCAAATACACCACAGATAATTAAATTAAATAAACATGATGACAAATTCAATAAAAATAACAAAATAAAAATCAAATAATAAAAATAAAACAATTCAATTGCTCAAAAAATTGAATAAAAAATAAAACAAAATAAAATATTGGCACCAATAGCCTTGTGGGCAGCACGCCGACATATAGCGCAGTTATATATATATTTATTCCCTAATAAATATTTAAAGTACACAGCCTGGTTCTGTTTCATTTTTACTCAGATTTTCAATCAAATCAAAATATGTAATATTGTGATTCCATCTCAGAGCAGGTTGATCTTTACTGACGAATTTCTAGAATGTCATTGAAGAAAAACATGACCAAAGAGGATCTTTGGCTGTATATCAAGACACATCTGTCTATTTCTATTCAATCAAATCCAGCTGTGCCTCACAACGAAGACATTTCCAGACGCACGCACGCACCTGCGTGAGAATCATTGGCGACCAGATAGAGTCCGTCACGTCCTGTGCTGCCAGTGAGCGGGACGCTCCATTCTGAAGCGTCTTCCCCAAAAAACACCAAAACAAGTCCATTCAGTGGAGTCGACGGTGGGCCAGTCAGCTCCACAAATAAACTCTCCTGTGACTGGTTTACCACCGAGGTCGTGCCCCATTCATTGATGACGAGACCCTCAGGAGGCGGAGGTATGGTGGGTTTGGGAGGACAGTTATTCTGCTTCCTTGGTGTGGGAGAAGTGACCTGTGGACACATAGAGGGTTAATATGACACACTCTGGATGGACATAAAATCCTAAAAAAGTAGGACTGGAAAATAAACTCTGATGGGCTACTTACTTAATAGTTTCCTGTTTGGAATGCCATACTATGCACCATTTTTGCATTATGTATAATCTGCATAGTAAGTAAATGTTATAGGTTTGTAACCAGCATCCAGCGGGTGGAGGATTGTACACAACCAAATTTGCTCAACTTCTCACGCCTGTGATTTTTAACATCTTCAACTTGTTTATTATTTAATCACACTGCCAAAATGTTTCTTTTTTTAGTCAACTAGAATAAAAATTATTATTATTAAAAAATGTTTCTTTATTATAAAATTTGACTGCCAAATGGATTATTATTTTTTTCCCCCATTACCAATTTTTCCTGTTTGTTTTGCAACAATCCCTCTGTAAAAATAAATACATTTTTTATTCTTCTTTCTTTAAAAGTTAATTTTAAATGTTAATAAAATAAAAAAAAAAAAAAAAAAACAATTGCAGCAATAATGCTAGGAAAATGTATACTGTATATAAATATAATATATTACATTATATTATATATATAATATACATTATTTTATATTAAACATTAGGCATTATAAAATATAAAATACAATTTTAAATAAAAAATAAAATAAACCCAACAGATCTCAGAGGAATTATTAATTATTAACTCCTATTAAAATAAAATAATATAAAAAAAATTATATTACTCAAACACGCAAAAATTAAATAAATAAAACTGCAACACATCACAGATACTGAGCTGAACTGAACTAAACTAAACTTAAAAAAAAAAGATTTCAGCCGTCATGGGTGGAATTTTGAATTCCACATTTTAAATTTTAAATGTTGCCTGAAGTCTACTGAAGGCAGAGGATTGAGAATCCTGCATGAAGCTCACATGAACAGAAACACTAGATCTCACCCTGAAAGCATTGAGGTTGAGTCTCTCGGGTCCACATCGACTCAGGGTCTCGTCAGCGGGTCGGGCACTGATGTCCTCCAGCAGAGGGAGCTGTCCTGGTGTCAGCGCCTCCGTTAGCTCCGAAACCGTTTTATCAGACCCACGAGTGCGGTAAACCACCGCATCCAGCAAACCGCTTTTGGGAATATTCGGACCCTCTTTAGAGGGCGGAGACTTGCTGCGATATAACACTATAGCGTCCGGTCCGTTCTGAATAGTGTTGGATGGGATTCTAATGTCAGGGCCGACCTTCGAACTGCCAATCTGGAAGAACAGATTCAGAAAGATTAACAGCTGAAACCTTATGTTTGTTGCTTCAACCGTTCAAAAGTTTGGGCTCAGAAAAAACTTTGATTCAGCAAAGATGCATCAAACTCAAAAAGCGACAGTAAAGACATTTATAATGTTACAAAAGATTTCTATTTCAAATAAATGCTGTTTTTGAACTTTCTGTTTATCAAAGAATCATGAAACAAACATATAATGTTATATATTAAAATTTTCAACTCTGATAATAATAAATGCTTCTTGGCAGCAAATCAGTATATTAGGATGATTTCTGAAGATCATGTGACAGCACTGGAGTAATGATGCTGAAAATACAGCTGCGCATCACAGAAACATTAATTTTTTCATCAAAAACTGAAGCCTGGAGTAATGTGCTGAAAATTTAATGTAATAGTAGAAATACAACCTTGGCGAGCATAAAAGCATTGAAAAATCCTACCAACCCCAAACTTTGAAATGCTAGTGTACATAAAGTGCTAACTGCCTTTTCTTTTACAGCTGACATACTTCTAATCAGAATTCAATCGTTTGACTCATTTGTGCCACAAGTGTCCAAGAACGCATCAGCTCACCAGGAAGTATCCGTCCTCATCCGTGTAATATCCATTCAGCTCCAGCTCATGGTACACCCTTCCAGTCTGTCCATTGATCATCACCATCCAGATGAAATCCAGCGACATACGGAAGCCAGACGGATGCCACAACTCTACAAACTCCTCATCCTCGGCTCCTCCTGGTGAGTCACTGTTGATCTCATTAAGCAGGAAATCAACATCACTATGAATCGGAGGCTGTGTCCGTCCTGACACTGTGAAAGAGGCTGAAACGACAAGCCAGATGAAATTAAAAACATGATAGGACACCCAAAAATGTGTCCTTAAAGAGACAGTTCACCCAAAAATGTGTCCTTAAAGAGACAGTTCACCCAAAAATGTGTCCTTAAAGAGACAGTTCACCCAAAAATGTGTCCTTAAAGAGACAGTTCACCCAAAAATGTGTCCTTAAAGAGACAGTTCACCCAAAGATGTGTCCTTAAAGAGACAGTTCACCCAAAAATGTGTCCTTAAAGAGACAGTTCACCCAAAGATGTGTCCTTAAAGAGACAGTTCACCCAAAAATGTGTCCTTAAAGAGACAGTTCACCCAAAAATGAAAATTCTGTCATCATTTACTCACTCTCAAGTTATTCCAAACCTGTTTGAAGAATGTGCGTAACCAAACAGTTGACGGTAGCCATTGACTTCAATAGTATAGAAAAAATACTATGGAAGTCAATGGGTACCGTCAACTCTTTGGTTACAATCATCCTTTAAAATATCTTCTTTTGTGTTCAAAAGCTGAAAGAAACTCGTACAAGTTTGAGGGTGAGTAAATGATGACAGAATAAAAATTTTGGAGTGAACGATCCCTTTAATATGGAGGAGAAAATAAGTTTTGCTACATGAACTGAAATTCAGACGTACTCATGTTAAGCGGGCAGGACTGAAACCAAACGCAGTCGTTGGGTTTTCCGGGACTCCGGGGCCTTGTTACAAACAGTCCCGGATCTCTCGTCCATTCGGCAACACCACAGCGACTGACACGAAGACCTGCTGTGAGAAAACTGCAGCATACAAACATGGATGAGCACATACTATAATACACAAATGCCACAATAAATCATCCTGCATTGATCACCTCTCTGTGAGCATGAAAGGTTTTCTCCCTGGTATGAGTGTCTCTGTGAGGTTGTCACTGGGCATGTGTGCAGAGTCACCGTAAACAAAGGCATCGATTGGCTGCTCGTGGCTGAGGGGGCCGTCCTTAGGGAAGTCTGATACTGGGCCTTTATACAATGCCAATGCTGCACTTTGTGACCCTGAAAGATCAAATATTATATTGCAAAATCATTTAAGTTTGACAAAAGTTTTTGTAATATTCATATTTCATCACTACATCAAAAGATAAAAGTAAATTATATTTTGCAAAAAGATACATTTAATTTAAGACCACTATGACATTTTGCATTACAGCTTTACTTCCGTGACATAAATCTAAATTCTCTGTAGCATACAATAATGAAATAATTTATATATATATATATATATATGTGTGTGTGTGTGTGTGTGTGTGTATATATATATATGCATGTATGCATGCGTGCGTGTATAGAAAGAGAGAGAGAGAAATTAAATATTAATAGTGCATATTGTTTACTTAGTATACAAAATAAGATGTGCTGTATTGAATTGAATTTCTGTTTAATAAAAAAATATATATAATTGTATCAGAGCAGGATGATTTTTTTTATTCATTACTGTTTTTCTTTCATCACATTACAGTAACAAAGAATTTAGGGGGGGGGGTATTTATCATAAATCCCCATGGCCCATCAAGCCCCGCCCCTCAGCACCCCCCAGATACAATATATTCCCATGGCAATGAATGCAAACAATCCTAGAAAATTTGTTTAAAATTGTCAAAAATATTAGCTTTAATTATTATTATTTTTCTTCTGATTTGGAAGCGATGTGACCTGGACATTACTGAGATTTTAACTCAACAAAATAAAAATAAAAATACACTAAATGGTTTAGAACAGTGAGTGAAAAAATGAATGAAAATGATGAAAAGCACATAACAATATGACTTAAACCTTAAGCTAAATATAAAATGATTATCATAAATATAAAAATAAAAGCTATACTAAACTAGTATAAATATAAAGTAGTATAAACTACATTATACTAGTATAAATACCATACTAGTACACTAATAATAGTAAAAACTATTAATAGTGTCCTTCAATAACTTTATCTGCAATATACAATCAACACTACCTGACAAACTCGCAGTATTCACAGGTACAGCGAATATTCCAGGCTCTTCTGCGATGAACTCCAGACTCGTGCTAATCAGATCCGTCGTAACATCATAAAGCACCAAAGAAAACGCTCCGGTTGCCATGCCAACACTGAGTTCTACATTGCCCGACTGGTCCGACCCGCCGAGGTTGACTTCATTGATCCAGACCTCTGCAGGGGTCGGCGGTGGGCAGTGATTGACCCACGCAGGGGTCGGCGGGCCGGTATAGAACGACCACAGGTTTTCTGACTGCCAGCAGCGCTGAATGGACTCGTCCCCCTCTAGAGCCGCCTCATCCTCCACGTACGGGACCGAGCCGGGAGTCAGAACGGACGCAAGGCCGTCAGCGCCGTCTCTGGATTTACCTGACGTGTATACAACAGCGTCCAGCAACCCCACTCCTGAAACCAGTCCCCCTTCGGCAACCGGGACCCAGTTGGGGCCGTAGAGCGCGATGGCGTCGGGCCCGTTCTGAACGGAGTTGTGTGGAAGAAAGATGGCTGGATGAGGAGTCAGTTCATTAGAGCCAATGACAAAAAAACCTCGCTGATCCGTGTGGTGTCCACTCAGATCGATGACCCGGTACGCCGAGTCTCCTTTGCCGTTGTAGAACACAAGCGTGTATCCATTCAGAGAATGTAGGATTCGTACCTTCATAGTACAGCTCCACAAATTCATGAGTGTCCAGTTTGGGATTGTCGCAGTTGATCTCACTGATTATTAAACATGAGCTCGTCTGTTTGAAAACGCACATTAACCAAACTAAACTCAGCTCCACACGCATGGCTAAAAACTCTCAGTATACCATAATAAACAAGGAGTGATGGAAAAGGACCTGTGAAAGGAAAACAAAAGGTTAATTCCAGATGCAATCACTTTCAAAAGATACTAAGTTTCATCTACACAAAACATTGCTTCTCCAACAGTTGAGACATTGGCTCAATCTCAAGGACTAGCTAGGCATCAAAACACCCAACACGTCAAAACAGATCCAATATATTTCACTCTCAGCATTCATCTGACACAGCCCTAGGGATTAAAACAAAGAACACGCCTCTCAAAACCAGGGCAAGCCCCATGAAAACAGTCCATTCCAAGGCATCTGATAGCACTGTGTCAGGAAAGACACTAGCTTATAAAGAAGTATTCGGGTAGTGAACTATTAAGAGTAGCACATTCTTAGTAACTGAATGAAGTGTGGTTCTTTAGTCAACTTAAAGAAACCATTCACCCAAAAAAGAAAATCCTGTCATCATTTACTCATCCTCAAGTTGTTATAAACATGTATGTTTTTGTTTCTTCTGATGAAAATGTTGCTTACCAAACTGTTAACGATAGCCATTTAGTTTCATAAAGGGTGGAAAAAAATACTAAGTGAATGGTTTCTGTTTACCAACAGAATTCTCCTTTTCAGAGTAAACTATGCTTTTAAGTATGAACTATGGCCAACATAAACTTAAAAAACTTAAATGAAAATTAGAAATCTTGCCTTGACAACTGAACAAAATAAAACAGGCTTCAGTTTAAGAACTACATGTACACGCACGCACACACGCACGCACGCACGCACGCACACACACACACACACGCACGTGTATATGTATGTATGAATATATATATATAGTAATATACACATATGTATTGTAATCCCCCAATAACACTGGTTTAGGATAGTGTACTTAAATCTGTGAGTCTGGAAATCAACACTACCTCACAAAAAATAGCATATGAATATTTTTACATAACATTAAGGGATTAAATCTGGGAATTCTGGGAAGCATATTCAATTTTAACAGCTGTGAAGGAGGTGCGGGTCTTCAACTTTAGTTAGAACTGTGCTGCCAATAAAATTTACATCAAACAAATTAATAAATAAATAAAAATCAGAAAGACGGAAGTGTTAAAAAAACTAAAAATTACCAACATTTAAACAAAAATTTAAAAGAAAACCAATAATGTAAACATAGAATCTAAATTAAAATATTAATAAATACTATAATAGCATATAAATACAATAACACTGGTTTGCTAATAGTCCTTGAATGAGTTTAACTGTGAGTCTGCAAATGTAAGGATCCAATTAACATGGCTGACAGTATTTACAGATATGATGAATATTGCAACCAGACAGAGGTTTATAAATGACAAACGTTTGGAGCGTAAGCTGTAGCATATTCTTAGTAGCTTAGTGTGCTTCTTCAATGCCAGTTAAGTGTCACCAAAACAAGCACACAAGCACTTACGCAACAATAGTCATCTGAGGCTTCATCAGCTCACCACAGACTCCATTAATCAGCAAATCCAGCTTCGGTCATGTGCTCAGAACTGTTCAGAAAAGGTTGTATTTCACCAGCATGCGGTCACAAGACAAGCGGCTGCAGAGTAGTGTTGGTAATGTATTAAGTAATGTAACTGATTACATTAGTTCACTTTCTGATACGTTTTCTACATTTAAACCAGGCAGGCCGTACTCAACACTACAACCCCAATTCAAGAAAAGTTGGGACATTTTGTAAAATGCAATCAAAAAAAGAACCTGTGATTTGTTAGTTCTCTTTAACTTTTATTAATTGACAAAAGTACAAGAAAAGACTTCCAAAGTTTTCACTGACCAACTTAACAAACACATTTTGCTGGCTGCAACACACTACAAAAATGAAAGTGAAAAGGTTATAATCTAATTAAACTGTTTTGAAACAGTCCACAATAAGCTGGTGAACTGGTAATAGGTGAAGGGATCGTGGTTTGGGGTAAAAGGGGCATCTCTGACTTTCAAAATCCTTCATCATTTGAATTAAGATCATAATCATTTCATTTTAAAGCACAGCCACCACATAATCAGACTTACTTTGAGATCATTCTGAGGTTAAATAAAGATTTAAAACATAACAAGAAATAGAAACTGTTTTTGAAAACAAATCTTTGCATAGCTATGACTGGAATCTAACAATGCCTTGGAACAATAAAGCATATGCATAAACCCAAACAGTCATCGCATGTGTCCTATTCTGTGTACTAAACTCCTGAAACATTGGTGTCTTATATTTTTCCGTCACTGCAACTTATGAAAGAAATCAATTAAATCTGCATGTGGGTGTTTGAATGAAAAAATGTTTCACTGTACAGTAACTGTAATTTAATTTAATTTCACATTTTTGCATCGTATTGCAATTACATTAAAACAATTACATTTATTTTGTAATTAAATTACGTAATTCCATTTACTCCCCAACACTGCTGCAGAGCGTATACTGAATATCGACTAGAGCTATTATAAATGAGTCATGAAATAGACCAAGTGTCCAAGTAGAAAGCAAAAATAAACCTCTAAGAAACTCTGTAAAGGGAAACAAATAAAAAACATGTGTTCAACAGTGTCCACCCAGTTTTTCTTAGTTCTGGAAGTATTTTTATAACAGGGATTTTAATCAGGGTTATAAGCCATGAGCCAAACCAACCAGCTGGTGCATCATTCACAACATTACAAACTTTAATGTGAAGCAAAAAATAAATCAAGGTACAAGACTCAACAGCTTTAACGAGGAAAAGAACTACAAGCCCATGAAGGATTGCGAAAGACAATGAAATTAAAACTGTTGGTTTAAAGATGCTGATTATATATGGAAACAATATATTTTACATTTATTTTTAAATATGCATGAAGTGTTCGGGCAGTAAAGTGTTGTTTTACCATGTTTTGCTTGATGTGATTGCCGGATTGGTGGAGATTTGTCATCGGAATCATGGATAATGTAGTTTTTCAACAGGAATTCCACTATTAAACATGATTATATAATAAAACAGTTTAAATAACGCTGGCTGATGGCTTTAAACGACAGCATATCCAATCGTCTGACAGTCTCGCAGTTTACAATAGATCTGTCTTTAAAAGTTACTGTTAAAATAAATGAATAGGATTTTTATTTCCAGAACCTGACAGTCGTAGGCTACTCTATAGCATAAATCATAGACTGGACTCTTCTTGTTGCTTTGGCAATGAAGAAGTAAATCTTAAACATCTACTGGGTTTTGAGGAGACACTGTATGTTTAGAAAAGCATGCTACTTTTAATACTTTTGCAGTTATGATATGCATTCTGTGCATAGCATACAATTTATACTATATACTGTAATTGACTGAATAAACGCATTTAGTAATGAGTGTTTTCAAATAATTTGTTGAGATTTTTTACATAATTTGATAATGCAATACTATTATTTTCGACATAATTACCAGACTGGTTGAATTAAATCTCCACGTTTCTCAGGTCACGTGAAAAGCATACTAAATGAATGTGTATATTTGCATACTGTTTTTAAACCATAAAGCATGCAGTACGCTCATATAGCATTGCAAACATACATCACTATCATCGTGACGTCACAGCATGCATTTAAAGCATTGTTTACAGATTTTGGTCTCCGTGCTGATGAATACAGCAACTTTTAGCACACTTCAGCTTGCAAACACCTGCAAAAGAGCGAACTGGAAAACGTCAAGAGTGAAACTGTAAATTACATTGCTCGAGCATGTAACCTCACACAGAAAACACGGTTCATTTCTGAGAAAAAGCAATGCATTTAAGCTACTGAAACGCCCTAACAAAGACAGTCGATTTCGCAACAAACCCAGCAGACTCGATCTCTTTAACTCGCTGCGAAGACGACAAAGAAGACAAGAGTGAGGAGGAGAAGACCCGCAGTGAGACCATCATCGCATGTCGTGTGTTTAACGGAGAAGTGTTGCTTACCGTGACGAGCTGAACGGTTTGAGCGTGTTTTGTGAAGTTTCAGTAACTTGTGCAGCGCGGAGGAACCGCTGAGATCCGGTCAGTCGTGTGGGCGGTGAATCTGGATCTATTCAGTATTCCCGGAGACATAAATCCTGCTTCCCAGAAAGATGCCTCTGCTCTGTGCTTTGTGTAGTTACTCCGAGATTCTTTCCTACAGGAATGCTTCACATAGCCTGTTTCTCAATCCACAAACTATCGCGCTTAAAAATAAACTTAATTATTTAGGTTGAAAATATCAAAAACCTTAGCAAGAAAAAGTACAACAATGCAAGAGTTTTTCCACAGCTATTCAGCATTTATTTTTAAAAGATTTCAGATTTTTATTCTATAAAGTAACAGCTGTTTTGAAAACTTTGACCATGTCTTCATCAATTATTTTTGCTGTATCTTTATACCTTACTGTTTAAATTGTCCCAGACTCTTAATCTGTGAATAGTGACTTTTCCGTAAAAATAAACGTGGGTTACAGTCTACATTAAATATAAAGTATACATTTTGACAAGAATACCAGATGTCAATAATCCAAAAGACATCATATATTTGATCACTTTTTAAATTCAGCGAGCAAATTCAATTGTATCTTTCATACAATTGAGTCCATATAGTACATCAACGGGTTTAGAATTATTTATTTTACTTTTATGGATATGAAGATTCAGCATAAATTTAACGGATATGCTTTTTGAGTCAGGTCGATTCGAATATTTGTTTTTCTATTTGGCAAGAGAGTCTTTTCGAAAAATTTGCAGCCAAAGCCTTTTATTTAGCAAACAAACGGATGGCAGATATTTAGGCCAGTGGGTGAAGATAAAAATCGATCATTAAAAATGAGCGCGAATCATTTGAGTCAGTTCAATAGGGACCGCAGAGAGAAACTGCATGAATCACTATAGATTGATTCGCGGAGCGCGAACATTTGAGTCAGTTCGGGACCGCGGAGCGCGAATCATTTGAGTCAGTTCGGGACCGCGGAGCGCGAATCATTTGAGTCAGTTCGGACCGCGGAGCGCGAATCATTTGAGTCAGTTCGGACCGCGGAGCGCGAATCATTTGAGTCAGTTCGGGACCGCGGAGCGCGAATCATTTGAGTCAGTTCGGGACCGCGGAGCGCGAATCATTTGAGTCAGTTCGGGACCGCGGAAGCGCGAATCATTTGAGTTAGATCGAGACCGCGGAGCGCGAATCATTTGAGTCAGTTCGGGACCGCGGAGCGCGAATCATTTGAGTCAGTTCGGACCGGAGCGCGAATCATTTGAGTCAGTTCGGGACCGCGAAGCGCGAATCATTTGAGTTAGATCGAGACCGCGGAGCGCGAATCATTTGAGTCAGTTCGGGACCGCGGAGCGCGAATCATTTGAGTCAGATCGAGACCGCGGAGCGCGAATCATTTGAGTCAGTTCGGGACCGCGAAGCGCGAATCATTTGAGTCAGTTCGGGACCGCGGAGCGCGAATCATTTGAGTCAGTTCGGGACCGCGGAGCGCGAATCATTTGAGTTAGATCGAGACCGCGGAGCGCGAATCATTTGAGTCAGTTCGGGACCGCGAAGCGCGAATCATTTGAGTTAGATCGAGACTGCGGAGCGCGAATCATTTGAGTCAGTTCGGGACCGCGAATCGCGAATCATTTGAGTTAGATCGAGACTGCGGAGCGCGAATCATTTGAGTCAGTTCGGACCGCGGAGCGCGAATCATTTGAGTCAGTTCGGGACCGCGAGCGCGAATCATTTGAGTCAGTTCGGGACCGCGGAGCGCGAATCATTTGAGTCAGTTCGGACCGAGCGCGAATCATTTGAGTCAGTTCGGGACCGCGAATCATTTGAGTTAGATCGAGACCGCGGAGCGCGAATCATTTGAGTCAGTTCGGGACCGCGAATCATTTGAGTAGTTCGGGACTGCGGAGCGCGAATCATTTGAGTCAGTTCGGGACCGCGGAGCGCGAATCATTTGAGTTAGATCGAGACCGCGGAGCGCGAATCATTTGAGTCAGTTCGGGACCGCGAATCGCGAATCATTTGAGTTAGATCGAGACTGCGGAGCGCGAATCATTTGAGTCAGTTCGGGACCGCGAATCGCGAATCATTTGAGTTAGATCGGGACCGCGGAGCGCGAATCATTTGAGTTGATCGGACCGGAGCGCGAATCATTTGAGTCAGGCACCGCGGAGCGCGAATCATTTGAGTCAGTTCGGACCGCGATCGCGAATCATTTGAGTTAGATGAGACCTGCGGAGCGCGAATCATTTGAGTCAGTTCGGGACCGCGAAGACGCGAATCATTTGAGTCAGTTTCGAGACCGCGGAAGCGCGAATCATTTGAGTCATCGAGACCGCGATCGCGAATCATTCAGTTCGGGACCGCCGCGAATCATTTGAGTCGGACGCGGAGCGCGAATCATTTGAGCAGTTCGGGACCCAGCCGCGAATCCTCCTTTGTGCACGCCACTGTCAACACCTGTGACGTCATTTCCAACGGATCAGTTTTTCCACAAATAAAAAGTGTTGCAGTTTAATAAGGACAAAACGTTGTCAGTGAAGAGCCCAAGGAGAAGAAAACAAAGAAAAAACAAGGTACATATCACTTGTGAACAGAATGCTTTTAATTTGCACCATTTTCAATCGCTATATTCGTACTTTAGGGTTTATGTGTAAACGTTAGGGTTCTTGTGTAACGTTTATTAAATTCTTTACGGTCTGGACACATGGTAGCTTATCAGCATTGTTGTTGTCCTTATCATACAAATGCCCGATTAAATCATTCAATTCTTCTCTCCAGAATTCGTGAAAAGGAGGTGCATCATTAGTTTTGGGGATAACGCATTACAAGTAACGCGAGTTACGTAATAATATTACTTTTTTCAAGTAACTAGTAAAGTAACGCATTACTTTTTAATTTACTAGAAAATATCTGAGTTGCTTTTTTTCCATTTATTGACTGACAGTGCGCTGTGTGAACATGATCTTACTGTAGATCTAATCTAGACTAAATATTAATGTGTATTAATACATCCCACTTGCAAAAAACAGATTCAGTATTCATCAAAATGAATTAAAACAGTGAAATGCAAACTCAGAATATGATGCAAACCTGCAATAATTAAATATGTTAAACAACACAAATATATCTAATCTCATTTTATTAACCAATGTGTTTGCTGCTGACCTTTGATGATCCAGTTCAACCATACTAATAAGCAAAAATTACTTTAGATAAACTAACAATTGTGCTTCGTTGTTTTGTTTATTGCTGAAGAGTGTTGAACTTCTTCTCCTGTGTTCTTCTGTACAGACGTGATTTACTCGTCCTTCAGTCTGAGGTTTATTCATTACACTTTTTGGTGTGAAAGGCTTTTACATTTGCTATAAATATAACTTATTGTATTAAAAACAAACAATCAAGCCCTGCTCATATTTAAAAAGTAACGTGAGAGTAACGCAAAAGTAATCTAACGCATTACTTTCCATGAAAAGTAACTAAGTAACATAATTAGTTACTTTTTTAGGGAGTAACGCAATATTGTAATGCATTACTTTTAAAAGTAACTTTCCCCAACACTGATTATTTGTGCATATACATGGGAAGTGTTCCCTGAAATGTTCTGCCGCATTAATACGTGTGTATCACTTCAAACTATAACCTGTGTGTGATTATAATTCTTCATTCCGCTGTATGAATACAGAATAGCAGGCTTGAAATCCCTGTTCAGCTTACACAGCTGTATCAACATTCATTCTGCAGCTCAAGGTAGAATATTTCAATCCAAAAATCATCTTTAATGACATCTCCAAGGGTTCAAAGAAACACAGTCAAATCTACACCCATAAACTCTCACGTGCAACACCAGAGGTCGCTGTCTACACAATATTAGGTATCTGTTGTATTGGGTTGTGTTGAGAATAGCATACCACCACACTTATTATCGCAGCAGTATATAGTATTTATATTGTCCACAGATTATGAATTTTCTATGCATGGAATACCCAGATGACCTACTAAATTTGACAAAATGTGTAGTACACAACGAAGTTCACTAAGTAGAATACTTTACATCACAATGCAATGTGCTCGACTTTCTATTTCTAGTGTGATTTTTAACATTCCATGCTATGTATGTTACACTGCTAAGTAAGTGCAGAACATATTCTATGCTCCCTACTATTTAAAAAATAGAGTATGAAACCGTATGCGGTACACCTGCAACCAAACATGCAAACAGTATATCATGAACTGTTGTCATGTGACTCAGTTGTGTTATTTTGTATGTATAATTGTGTATGAAAATCATATTTGGATATTACTTCTGGTTCATTCATCACAATGGAGATTAAAAACAGGAGGTTTTTGATAAAAGGTCAAGCCGACCGCATTGCAGTAACCAGCTCAGTGTTTATAGCAGAAACTATAATGGGTCAATCAGGTATTCATGCACTATATGTTGCATAAACTGTACTAGTAGACTAATAGTGTATGCTACTCTAAACACTCCTGCAGCACAGTTTTGGTGTCTTACTTATCCAACACACACTTTTCTGAAATGTGAGGTGTCTGCTAATGAGCTGATGAGATGAATCAGGTGTGCTAGATAAGAGACACCTCCTAAATCTAACTGTCTCTGTTCTGTCTGTATCTCTGGACAGTATTTTATCTGTATCATTGTATCTTGCCGGTTCCTCATGTTCTACAGAATCTGCCAAAAGCTGTTCTTGGCAGACGCATCACACCCAAGCCAGCCTACACACAGCCACAAGTAAATACAGCACATGATTTTGCTGGCACAGTGAATTACGCTGAGGTTTTTTAAGGTCGTGCATGACATGTGATCTGTAATTATCACTGCTGCTGGAACTGTTATTGTAAAGTGGAGTAGATCTGTTGAATCTGTTTATATCTTGTTGACCAAATTAAAGGAATCGTTCGCCACAAAATTAAAATTTGCCATCAGGCCATCCAAGATGTAGATGAGATTGTTTCTTCATCAGAACAGATTTAGAAAAATCTTGATTTGCTCACCAATGGATCCTCTGCAGTGAATGGGTGCCGTCAGAATGAGAGTCCAAACAGCTGATAAAAACATAACAATAATCCACACCACTCCAGTCCATCAATTAATGTCTTGTGAAGTGAAAAGCTGCATGTTCATAAGAAACAAATCCACACAAATCCATCATTAAATATAGTCTTTATGTGTTTTAGATGCATATTAGTGTCAGCTAAATTTATTTTTTTAATGTTTCATTTCTATTGCATTTGCATTTTACAGATGTAAAAGTGAAATAACTAACACAATTTTCAGTATAATTTATGATAACGCCAACTATATTTGATTGATAATAATAAATATCAAGCTAACAGATTAACAACTAACCCTAGCATACTAATATATTAATATTGAATAGTTAAGCTTTTCTATTTCATTTGATAAATTATTAATGCTAAAATTACATATATTAAGTTATTATGTATTAATATTAAATCATATATTTTAATACATTTAGTATTTCTAAATATATGTAATTTCAGTATTAAAATATTTTTAAATTAAACAGAAAAAGCTAACTTAAAATACAGTAATATAAAAGGATAAACAAAATATTTATAACCTAAAATAACTATATTATTTAAAACTGACTTATAGATTCTAAAAATACAGCATTTTCCTAAATTACTCACTTTATTTTATTCTATTGATATTAACTTATAATTCTGTTTTATATTTTGCATGGATGATAAAGAAAGCAGCTCCAGTATCATGAGGTGTTTCTGCATAAATTATGATTATGTCAACAATATTTGTTTTAAATGTTTCGTTACTCTTAGCTGCAGTAATTTGCAGTAATGTAAAAGTCACATCCATGAGGTTAGGCTGTTGTGGGTGGTTGCTAGGGATTTTTGTGTGGTTGCTATGTGGTCCCTTACATCTGGACCTGGTTTTTGTCTGTGCTGTCTCGTTTGAGTGGACCTGGTTTTTAGTCAATGTTGACCAGTTTCTGTCTCTAGAAAAAATGACTCAGCAATGTCAGTGTCATGTCAGGCACAAATATAATAAAACGTCGTGCATGATAAGAAAACCAGAATGCGGCATGGCTCACGGTAATGAGATGTTTTCAGAAGTCATGTAGAGAAAGCGGTTCTGAGAGAATAAAGATGGCCCAGTTTTTCCGCTTCATTCATCTGGCTGTGTTAAATCATCTTGTTGTCCTGTCATCCTTGCCAGATTACAGATCATATCAGAATGTGTTTGAGCTCCATTGAACTCGTATGCGCTCTCTAACACAGGTTTGAGAGCTGATGGCGGGGCATCTGGACTCTTATGTGCCGTTGATCCACGTTTCTGGAAGATCTCTAATGCTCAGTACTGTTTCTCCGTATGGTTTCTGCAGGTAAGCTCGGGTCACCTGGGGAGTGTTTGACAGGCTGATTGTAAGAAAGTGTTGTCATGTTGAATGGAGAGGCTTTGAGGCATCAGCGGAGGGTATTTCAGGCTCATTCCTCAGCGTGCGTATGCAAGCATCTGTTCATTTATTTGTGAATGAGATGTTGACTCACTCTGGCAGAAAGGATGTTTGAATCATCGACTCAGACGGCTGTAGTGAGACATGCACACGCTACTCTGCAGACCAGGCCGCTGTGTGTGTGTGTGTGTGTGTGTGTGTGTGGTGTGTGTGTGTGTGTCAGTGTGTGTGTGTGTGTGTGTGTCTGTGTGTGTCTGGTGTGTGTGTCTGTGTGTGTGTGTGTGTGTGTCTGTGTGTGTCTGTGTGTGTGTGTGTGTGTGTGTGTGTGCGTGTGTGTGTGTGTGTGTGTGGTGTGTGTGTGTGTTGTGATGTGCGTGTGTGTCTGTGTGTCTGTGTCTGTGTGTGTGTGTGTGTGTGTGTGTGTGTGTGTGTGTGTGTGTGTGTGTGTGTGTGTGTGTGTGTGTGACAGTGTGTTTATGGGATGTGATTTCAGCAGATGGTCTTTGGGTGTTTGTGTTCATACACCACATATATAGGTCAGGTGGGACATGGGCTGTCGTTACCGTGGAAACTAGGAGTCAAACATGACTGCTGTCTCATCATCATAAACACATGTAGGGGACTTGTTTGTCATGACTATTAATAAATCTATACGAGTTGATTATATCTTCTGCAGCTAGTGCAGATTTATCAGGACACAGCCGGAGCGCCGCATCACCTCTTCTCCGCTTTACCTGCACTCCTCTTCCTCTTCTGGGCATCTAAAATAACCAGTCTCTATTGCTCTATCCATCATTCAGATACCAGCTCGGGTAATACATCTTCTGTCTGGCCCAGGTGGCTCATGGGAAGACTCTGTTCTATTTTACTTCAGCGGGAGAGAAATAAAAGTAGAGCGGAGGAAATAAGGCTATGTCAGGTGTGGGTCTATTACTGGTGTTCATCTTGATCATTTCAGAAGCTATACGAACTGAACAGTGTTGATGAGCAAGTAACATGACATTAGAAACGTGCAGATCTACACAAACGCTCTGTTCAGACTAATGATAACACACAGTGTCTGAAAGGGACATTTACATCCTCTATATATCTATTCTATTAGAACAAAACACAAGTTTATGTTGAAATCACAGATGCTTCTGAAAAATCTATCCATCCATCTATCTTACAGAACGTACAGATTATACAAAGATAACATAAATACAAAAATATCAAATTTAAATCATTTATTTGAAATATATCATGTCATTTCAGTGTAAAAATATCATAAATAATACATTTTAAAATTATAAATATTAAATACAAAACTAACTTATACATTATAAAACACTATCATTATTATATTAATAGTTAATTAAATAGAAAAAGCTAAAATATATTATCATAAAAACCTAACTTAGAATATATTCATAACATGAAATAAAAGTCTGACTTATAGATTATAAAAAGCTAGCTATATTATTCCTTGTAATTTTATATTTATAGTGTGACTTATATTTGTATATTTAGCTAAACCTTGTATATTAAAAAATTAATTATTAATAGAAAAAATTAAATATGTAATATTATGATAAATCATTTTCTATATTATAAAATAGCTTATATTTATAAATTAAATTTGCTAACCTTTTATGATATAAATAGATAAACTTTTTATAATGGAAATTCCAAATAAATGGAAAGAGCTTAAAAATAAATATGATAAATTTAGCTTAAGATAAAAATTTAGATAAAAATCATAAAAAAAAAATAACACTTATTTACACACACACACACAAAAAAATAATTATAAATTAACTATATAAAAATTATATATACTGTGGCTCAGTGTTATAGGACCTTTTATGCATTGTAGCTTAACAGAAAATAATTAGGAAATTTAGAATTTCATGAGACACATTTAAAGAATAAAAAAATTTGTATATAAAATGGATAAAAGCTACTTAAAATTAAATAGTTTAGAAAGCTAACATAACATAAATTATATTGAATATATAGAATTTCATAGTATTTAAATTATTACATTAAAAAAAAAAAAGTAACATTAAAAAATAAATGTTGAAAATGTAAATGTAGTATTATAGTAAATATTAATATAGATGTAATTTTTTTCAAACATGATTTAATAAAATAGTTAACACAAAATGAAAAGTCTGTAATTTACTCACCCGCCTCGTGTTATTCTATAAACACATTTGTATTTCCTTCAAGGAATACACAGTTGTCCATGATTTCTGCTCCAATCCCCAAAATCAGCATAAACACACTGTATTTATGTCACTGGATTCCCTCGCTTGATGTCAGACTCGTGAGGCATATTTAAATGTGCTCAAGCGTGAATGTGCCACTGAAGAAAGAAAGAAAGAAAGAAAGAAATACGGGTTTGGAAGGACATGATGAGGACTAAATAATGACTGAATACTTTTGTGTGAACCATTAACGTTTTCCGGTGTATCAGTCTATAACAAAATCAAACTGAAGCACTTCTTTTGAGCTGGAAACAATCACAGCCAATGATTTGTCACATCTTGAGATCAAAAATATTGATTTCTACACAATATTACCAACAAAAGCTCCAGTGACTGAACTCTAGATGTCCACTCAGTGAACACCAAACATGCCAAGTATAGACCTGCTTGGTGACATTATATACATTATTGCATGTTATTTATACAAATGAATATTTCCTGGGAGCACAGGAACATATTTGCACCAATGAAAGGTACAGATTGCACATTAACGTCAGTGCTGCCTATAAAGTGACGTGCACTCCTTCTGCATGTGTTCAGAAGAAGCACACACGGTTGGGATGGGGATCTAAAAACAGCCTGAATATCTGGGGTAACCCACTTCGGCAAAAAATGAGAATGTGCCTGTGTGAGTTTATTTGAGATATATATATATATAACAAAAAAAACGCAACATAAAAACAGGAGTCATGTTAATGTTTATCTCGACTCAAACTGTCAGGCTTATAACCGAATCCCACTATATATAATATATTTTGTTTGAGTCGAGATAAACATTAACATGACATTACATTTACTGCCCTGGAGCTGCATGAACCAAACCTGATGTTCTCCATGATTTGAGATGATCCAAAGAGCTTCAGTGGAAGCCGTCTGCATAATTTGGCAGTTTACACATTTGACATTTTAAAACTGTGCAAAAAGTGCGGTCAGTAATATTTTTAATGTTGTAGAAGATTCTTCTGCTCACCCAGGCTGCATTTATTTGACTAAAAATACAGTAAAAACTGTAAAATTATGAAATATTATTACAATTTCAAATAACTGTTTTTTTATATGAGTACATTGTAAAGTGTAATTTATTCTGTGATCAAAGCTGTATTTTCAGCATCATTCCTCCAGTCTTCAGTGTCACATGATCTTCAGAAATCATTCTCATATACTGATTTGCTGCTCAAGAAACATTTTGTAAGTATTATCAAACTTAAAATAAAGGTGCTTAAAAGATTCTTCAATCGAAAGGTTCTTGAATCCATTTTTGGTTCCACAAAGAATCATTCAGTCAAAGGTTCTTTAAAGAACATCTTTCTTACCTTTTATAATCTGAAGAACCTTCTTTCACCACAAAGAAGCTTTTGTGCAACAGAGCGGTTCTTCAGATGTTAAAGCTTCTTTATGGAACCATTTACACAAAACGTTTCTTATGGCATCGTGAAGCACGGTAATAATATTTATTTTGAAGAGTGAATGTTGAATATATTGTTTTCAGGATTCTTTGATGAATGGAAAGTTCAAAAGAACATCATTTATTTGAAATGTTTTGAACATTATAAATGTTTTAGTGTCACTTGATCAATTTAATGTATCCTCGCTGAACAAAAGTATTCATTTCTTATATTCGAAACAAAAATATTATCTGAAATGTCTTCTTATTTTAGATCTTAACATTTCTTTGTTTTAGATTGTTTAAATAAGATTGAAATATTCCCATATTTCTTAGGCTGTATCTTCTTTGGCCATTAAAGCACGTAGGAAGCTTCAGGCTTGTAAAACACGGTCATTTCCTTCTTTTCTCCACCTGGTTATTAGGAAACACAGACACGGAGCCATTTCAAAATGTCTGAGACGTTCTTTTCCTGATAAAGTAAACGGTCTTTGATGACTCGACACAATTTCAGATGAATGAAATGGAATTTAGAAAAACGACAATCAGAACAAATGTGCTCCCCGTCTCTCTCTCTCTCTCTCTCTCTCTCTCTCTCTCTCTCTCTCTCTCTCTCTCTCTCTCTCTCTCTCTCTCTCTCTCTCTCTCTCTCTCTCTCTCTCCAGTCTCTCTCTCTCCTCTCTTCTGTCTCTCTCTCTCTCTCTCTCTCTCTCTCTCTCCAGTCTCTCTCTCTCTCTCTCTCTCTCTCTCCAGTCTCTCTCTCTCTCTCTCTCTCCAGTCTCTCCTCTCTCTCTTCTCTCTCCTCTCTCTCTCTCTCTCTCTCTCTCTCTCTCTCCTCTCTCTCTCTCTCTCTCTCTCTCTCTCTCTCTCTCTCTCTCTCTCTCTCTCTCTCTCTCTCTCTCTCTCTCTCATCCCCTGAGGTCTCACTAACTCTATCGCCATGCCTCGGCTTCTTAAAGCATGCAAAATAACAATGCTGAAGCTAAGTGAAGGAGAGATAAGAGAAGAAATGGGAAAAGAGAAGGCTGGCTTTATCACACAAACGCTGGCACAGGCTTCAATCGCTCAGAATGTCATTTGTTTTGTTTGTTTTTCTCGTCAGATGACAATTATACATTGATAATAAAATAATTTAAGCTTGAAAACAATATAGCTGATCTGATCAAACCTCATGATTTGTGTTAGTGTTTGAATTTACACTATGAGCAATAATAATAGCTATGCTTCAGAAACACCAAACTAAAAAGAAACAGAAATATTTCTCTGCTAAATGTATAAGAGTGTTTTGATTTGGTTCATTATGGTTCACTGTGATAGTAACAGGATTGCTCAGACCGCCACGAGAGAAAATCTGCAAGGGAATGAGAAGGCATGGAGACGGGTGTGCTGTGCGATTGTGTATTGTGTGTGTGTGTGTGTGTTGTGTGTGTTGTGTGTGTGTGTGTGCCGTGTGGGCGTGTGCGTGCAGCGTGTGTGTGCGTGTGTGTGTGTGTGTGCGTGCGTGCGTGCGTGTGTGTGCGTGTGTGTGTGCATGTTTATGGTCGCCTGTATGTGTGCGCATAGTAAGCTAGGAAATATTAAATGCCACTTAATGGCATTAAATTAAGCATATTTACAAATTATGGTGTGGTATGGTATCAGATGGTATATGTATAACAGTAAATGCATTTGTAACATTGCAAAAGATTTCAAATGAATAAATGCTGTTTTTTTTTTTCTTTCAGAATCTCGAAAACAGAACAAGCACAACTGTTTCAACATTGATAATAATCAGAAATGTTTCTTGAGCAGTAAATCAGTATATTAGAATGATTTCTGAAGATCATGTGACACTGAAGACTGGAGGAATGATGCTGAAAATTCAGCTGCGCATCACAGAAATAATTACATTTTACAATCTATTTATTTGGAAAAAATCTATATTTTAAATTGTAGTAATATTTCACATATTATACAGTTTTACTGTATTTTTGATTAAATAAATACAGTCTTCGTGAACACACAATATTTCAAAAGCGTTCGAAATCTGTCATGAACATTATTTCTATACGACTGTACCGTCTGAGAAACTGGAGAGCATTAACACGTCCTCTGCAGCTGTGTGTGTTTTGCTTTGAGTTTGATTCAGACTGTCGTTTCATAGTCTTGCTGGTGAGGTGGAATA
This sequence comes from Ptychobarbus kaznakovi, assembly GCA_027422405.1. Classification (NCBI taxonomy): domain Eukaryota; kingdom Metazoa; phylum Chordata; class Actinopteri; order Cypriniformes; family Cyprinidae; genus Ptychobarbus; species Ptychobarbus kaznakovi. The sequence continues at coordinate 1,460,865 of CM049814.1, forward strand.
TCACATGACTTATTAAAGACGTGAAAGTGAGATAAACAAACAACGTTTCCATTATCAGACTCATGATGAGTGGTGTGTCTGCTTCGGTCTCTAGCGGATCCAACTTGAGCAGGAATCATCTGCAGAGTTTTAATTACTTTGATTAAGCTGCAAAATGAATCTTTGTGTATGTCTGTGTTGGGTTGAAAAGTTAATTATCCACACAGATAGCTTTGAGTGATGAAGTCAAAGAAAAACTTTAGAAGGTCACAGAAAGGTCATACGTCTGTTTATGTTTATGTGTAAGAACTAAAAGATAATTTACAACCAATCAATAATGTTTTCTCAAGTGAACCGGGTGAGAAAGACTGTATGCCCTTGACTTTGATTAACCTGATTCATATTCATATTCAACAGTTTAATAAGGAATTACCATTTCTTCACACCGTGAACGAAGAGATCAGGACTTGAAGTAATTCTCAGGTAAAGGATTGTCATGTCATGAAACTTTTTCCACTTCTCAAGTAATAAAAATACTGTTTAACATTTGTAACTTTTAACAGTATAAACATGTTATATACAAGACTTACATATCTAAATGTACATATGTAGTATCTTATAAATACATTTAATATGTATTTAAATGTATGTATTAAAAATTTGCGTTACAATGTATCTCTATTCTATTTTACTTCAAAATATGTCTATATTTTTATTCTATATTTTTGTGCAGTACTTACTGTTAAACCTATTTAAAAAATGGATTTAGGATTTTTTTTTAATGTAATATTTTTATTTTTATTTAATTCCTTTTCCCACTGAATTCTCATTGTCATAATGCAAAATTATTTAATTTCCATTACTGTAATGCAATTTGTTTACATTAATTTACACTGAAAAAATCATTATCATCATGCAATTTTGTTTTCATATGGGAAATGTGTACCAAAAAATATATTAAAATCTAGTATTTAACACTAAGAATAATAGATTTTAAATATGATGCATATCCTCTATATTTATTTATATTTATATTTATTTAGACAAATATTTTATTATTCTCTTTATTTTTATGCAGTACTTACATAAACATAAATTAAATAACCTGTTTCAGGACTTTTTAAAGATTTTTAGTAGTATTTTAATTGAACAACATTTGCATAAGCAATTTGCATTTCCATTAATTTATGCAGAAGAATCATTGTATAATTTTACTGTGAGAATGTGTTGGAGAAAATATTCTTACTGCAGAAAACTGTATAGGCTAGTCTTTATGCAAATATATTTGATTATATTTGATTTTATGGTGATGTTTGTGTTTACAGTTGATGCTATGATGTAATTTGTAGATAAAGGCAAAACTAGAGGGCAAAGAAATGCATTTCAGATTACAACGGACATCTTCAGGACAAAATAGTTTGAACTGACAAAACACATTGTAAATTGCTCCCGCTGGTTAGAACCCCCCGTTGTTTTATTCCACATTTGCATGCGTTTCATTACTGAGGGATATTTGAAGGATTGGAAACCAGGTCCTCTGCCCTTATCTGCATTTTGTCCTCTTTTTATTCGCTTCACTCTTTTTCCTCATTCTTTTTTTTTCTCTTGAACTCCCTTGTGACTGAATCTGAACACCCCTTATCACCACAACTTAATGAGCTCCCAAGCATTACCGCCATCACACACACACACACACACAACACACACACACACACACACACACACACACACACACACACTCTCACTTTGTCAGGCCGGTAGCATCTACAGTCTACTTAGTTTTCTAGTTCCCCGCAGTCTAATTGTGCATTTATTCTTTTACTCTCTGAAACAACTCATTAGTGTTTTATATCAGAGAGAGAGAGAGAGAGAGAGAGACCTAATTTTAATGACCTTCAGATAAGCTGCAAAAGATGATGCAAAGCAAAGTAGGATAAAGAGATGAATTAAGTAACAGGCAGAAAAGGTCAGCAAGAGAGCAAAAGAGTCAGTTATCTGCAGATCTCACGTCTTTAATGATGCATGACTCTTTTCAGATGATTCAAATTACACACAAACCACCTTTAAAAGATCTCTATGCATGAAAGGCTGCATTTCTGTAGTGATAAAGACATACAGATATCAAGACATATGCAATAAAGTGACAGACTGAGTGAAATGTCAGGGAATGTTAATAAGGGACGGGTGAATGATGCCATTGATCCAGTTTAAACTCTATTTGTGTCTACAGTATCAGAGAACAATTGTGTCTTCATTAGTTTTGGCTTTGAGCCCTGTCATTGGCTGGTAGACAATTTCTATCCAAAACAGACAGGGATGGAAAAAAGACCTGACGTACTGTAAATTACATTACTAATTTACATTATATCACTATAACACTGTAAATATTTATATGACCTCACTCTAACACTGTAAAGATTTACATTACCTCACTGTTACAATGTAAAGATTTGTTACAATGTAAAGTACATTACCTCATTTGTAAATATTTTTACATTACCTCACTGATTTACATTAACACTGTAAATATTTACATTACCAATGTAAAGATTTACATTACCTCACTGTTACAATGTAATATTTACATTACCTCACTGTAACACTGTAAAGATTTACATTACCTCACTGTTACAATGTAAAAGATTTACATTACCTCACTGTTACACTGTAAAGATTTACTTTTACCTCACTGTAACACTGTAAATATTTACATTACCTCACTGTAACACTGTAAAGATTTACATTACCTCACTGTTACAATGTAAAGATTTACATTACCTCACTGTTACAATGTAAAGATTTGCATTACCTCACTGTAACACTGTAAAGATTTACATTACCTCACTGTTACAATGTAAAGATTTACATTACCTCACTACACTGTAAAGATTTACATTACCTCACTGTTACAATGTAAAGATTTACATTACCTCACTGTAACACTGTAAATATTTACATTACCTCACTGTTACAATGTAAAGATTTACATTACCTCACTTTAACACTGTAAAGATTTACATTACCTCACTGTTACAATGTAAAGATTTACATTACCTCACTGTTACAATGTAAAGATTTACCTCACTGTTACAATGTAAAGATTTACATTACCTCACTGTTACAATGTAAAGATTTACATTACCTCACTGTAATGTAAAGATTTACATTACCTCACTGTTACAATGTAAAGATTTACATTACCTCACTGTAACACTGTAAAGATTTACATTACCTCACTGTTACAATGTAAAGATTTACATTACCTCACTGTAACACTGTAAAGATTTACATTACCTCACTGTAACACTGTAAATATTTACATTACCTCACTGTTACAATGTAAAGATTTACATTACCTCACTGTAACACTGTAAAGATTTACATTACCTCACTGTTACAATGTAAAGATTTACATTACCTCACTGTTACAATGTAAAGATTTACATTACCTCACTGTTACTGATTTACATTACCTCACTGTAAACATGTAAAGATTTACATTACCTCACTGTTACAATGTAAAGATTTACATTACCTCACTCTAAAGATTTACATTACAATGTAAAGATTTACATTACCTCACTGTTACAATGTAAAGATTTACATTACCTCACTGTTACAATGTAAAGATTTATATTACCTCACTGTTACTATGTAAAGATTTATATTACCTCACTGATTTACATTAACACTAAACACTGTAAAGATTTATTTACATTACCTCACACAATGTAAAGATTTACATTTACTGTTACAATGTAAAGATTTACATTACCTCACTGTTACTATATGTAAACAATGTAAAGATTTACATTACCTCACTGTTACATGTAAAGTTACTGTAACTATGTAAAGATTTACATTACCTATGTACCTATTTACATTACCTCACTGTTACTATGTAAAGATTTACATTACCTAACTGTTACTATGTAAAGATTTACATTACCTCACTGTTACAATGTAAAGATTTATATTACCTCACTCTAACACTGTATATATTTGCATTACTTTGCACTGTAAAGATTTACATTTTACAGTACCTCTCTATAAAGTTGTACATTTTTACAATATCTAAATGCAAATTATATAGTGTAATGTTGTGGATATTTCCATAATCTCATTAATGTTACACACAATAAATATGCTACGTTCTCTGTAATACTGTATAATGAAGAGCCTCAAAATATAACTAATTATGAAAACCATTTGCTACACTTATGTACTGTTCTGTGTTTTGCTCTTATCTTTGACAGATGTTTATTACAAATCACTTCATTCAGACTAAGGGACACAGATTAAAGATAATGGACAATACAGGTAAGACAGGGGGGAATCACATACCATTAATAATTTCCACTATGAAACCACTCAAGTACAAAATAATGAAGCTGTTATATTTAAACAGCTTGACATTGTTATGGCATGCTGAAGAGGATAAATGGTTGGAGGTAATAAATGAGCTCACATGGCTGCCAAACCCGGACGACAGGAGCTCGGCTACCGCAGATGATACATGATGAGCTAAAACTAAACTGTTTCTATTTGTGAAGCCATAATAGTTTCAGTGCTTATTGTTTCAGTAACCCCCACCTCCCCAAAATTGTTCCAAACAGCATTAAACACTAACAGAGTTTTCCCTTTATTATATTGTAAAAAAAAAAAAAATAAATAAAACAGACAATTTAAACAATTGATTTTTTTTTTACCTGAAAATAATATTTCAGTCTTTCTGCTTCAAAATTTCTCTAAATAAATGTGTTACTTACTGTTCTGTTACTAATTTTTCAGTGAAAACTATGTCTATGCCCATTTTTTTCAGTGTAAAAATACACACAAAATAACACTTAATTGAAACTTTTACTCTCCTTATCCAGTCCTCTGCAAAGCATGCTGCAAATTAGAAATCCACTGCCCAATTTTCAAAACTGGCAAAACTATTTCAGTAAGATACCAAAAATCAATTAATGCAGAAATTGAGTTTAAATTAAACCCAATATTAAATCGATGCGATGATCAACATTAGTATGTCAACAGAACTCATCAAAATATTGTTTGCAACTTAAAAGGGTTAATTGAATTACAAAATGTTTAACTTGCAACCATGCATTTATTTAAGTTGTGGCGATACGTCCCCTGAATTTAATATAGTTTTAAATTGCAAATGGTCACATGACAAATATGAAACAGGATGAAGGATGAAGTGCATTTAATTTGTTTAATTAGCTGTTTATCATTCAGAACAATCTATGACTGTATGACAATCATTACAGCAGCTAAATAACATCTAGTTTTATATATATTTACCCTTTTTTATAGAAAACAACTATTGTAGGTCGATATTCCAGGGTTCTTTGAATAACCATAAATTACCATGAAACAGTTCTATAAAAAAGGATCAAAATTCACCATCAATAAACTGTTTTATGATTGTTATTGTCTCATTTGTACTTGCAACAAAGAACTCCTTCAGATTATGCTTTATTTTTCTTGAGTTTGTTTTTGTAATTACTTGTGCTCATTTGCAAACTAAGTAGCTCAAACATTAAGACTTTAACTGAATCAATATCTAATGCATCCTATGTAAACATACACTTTAATTTAAGATTAAAAGAGTCTCTGTAGAAGTAAGTTAATTGATCGTTTGTTCTCTGATACAAAAAAGCTACAAATTAGCACTACCTGACGAAACACAGTCACAATGTTCTAGAAAGCAGATGCTCTCGTGTTCTCGGACGATCTCTTGAGGCTTCGCTTACCTAATTGATCCATTATACGAGAACACAGAAGACTGGACTCAGTTGAGCCGTTAAGATCAAGACTGTTATCTAAAACTTCCCAGGAAAACGAGCAGCTCCTGATGCGTTTCTTCAAAGATCTCATAGAAAGTTGTTTGAATGCACACATCAAATACAAGAGACATAATAAAATCCCTGTGATCTACGGAGACTGTTACTCTTAAAGAACTCAGGAGAGGAAGCTTTGAAGACTGATTAAAATGTCCTCTGTCTCTTAGGAAGTTCCTCCAGGCAGTCTCCAGGTGACCGTGGCATCCAGTTGACTCGTAAAACTTAAAAAATCTAGTATAAAATATATCTTATTCTTCTATTGGTGCACATGTATGATGCTGTCATAGGCTGGTGTGAAATTCACATGATGATCCAGCAAGAAAATTTGCGTTCTGTATCTTCATATCTTAAGTGAGCTTCTCTGAGTTTCAGTGGACTATAGGAAAGTGGACACTAGGGCTGTGTGATTTGGGGGGGGGGGGGATTAAATTGCCATTTTTATGATAAAAATAAAAAATTGTGATTGGGCCGCAAAATGTGTCTAAACATATTGTGTTATTTATTAATATAATTTTATTTTATTGTTTTTAATTGTTTAAAGTTTTTATTATTATTACTAAACAAAAAAATTACTAAAGAAAATTTACTAATATTAACGTTATTTCACTGTAAAATTAAATATCAAGTATTTATTTAAAAATTACATAATGAGTATAATTTATTTTTATTTCTATTTAATTTTATTTAAACCACAGCCTTTAAAATTTGATTATTACACTAAACCAATTATGCTTTTATTTTGATTAATCGTGCAGCCCTAGAAGCAACTTTATATTAAAGGTTTAGTTCACCCAACATCATTTACTCTCTTTCATGTCATTTCAATCTAAAACTAAAAAAAATCCATTATCTGGATATACAAAAAGTTGCCAAGCCAGTTCTTATTTTCGTTTACTTTTAAGTTGAATTTCTAAAATAACTAAAATTAAATAAACTAAAACTAAAAACTAAAACATTAACAAAATTTAAAATCAAAACCAGAAAATGTATTCAAAATATCATCAAAAACTATGATAATCAAAAAGCACAATAAAACTAAAAGTCTAAAATATATTGTAAGTCTTGTAAAACCACATGACGATCAGCTTTGAGTGAGAAACAGACCAAAAACAGGTCATTCAATTCAAAAATACAACACGTCGAGATGCATTATAACTGATGTCAATGACCAGACGCAATGCATCTTCAACTTTCAGAAAAAAAGTGCAACAATTTTACCTTTGGCGTATTCATTTACCCCCAAAAAGTATAAACTACTCTACTACTAATATGCACCTTTTAGGGTAAATAAGGTACAAATTCGTCCCTTTAAGGGTAGTGACGTAGCTGCTGTACTCCTGCAGGTAAGATTGTGTGCACTTTTTGGTCAATAATGACTTATATTTTGGACTTTTCCTCTCATAAATCTATCATATGGCTTTAGATTACTCAGAATATGGTACTTTTATGTCATTTCAGGATCCATCATGGAGCATGGTGCAGTATTTCTTCCATGTTTCAAGTAAATCACATGGGTTTGGAACGACATGAGGTAAATGATGACAGAATTTCCATTTCTTTGTGGAGTGAACTATTCCTTTAAATTGAAAGCAGTTTTAATGAATTCACCACGGTTTCCTAGTGAAACTGATTCATTTCTAGTGCTAAAGTGAGCTACCAAAAGCTACGTCTTTTAGTTTAAATTAGCAAGGTTTCAAGTCCCCATGTAATAGTTTGCTATTTCTACATTTATGGTGGTTCTATGACGAAATACGTTGTCGTTCCTGTGCAAACATTTTCCCAATAGTAGTTCTGAAGTAATATTGCTACCTTCTTGCGGCTGTGTCCAGTTTTGGCTTCATACGCAAATCTCAATAGGAGTGGTCTGCATTACTTTGCTCTTGTCTTGACGGTTGGGCGATGGGCTTTTGGAGGACTCTTCCCTAGAAGAATGCGGTTCGGACAGGATGCTACGTTTGAGGGGGGTGGGGTGTAGACAGGAAGTGCCTGAAGGCAGAGAAGGTTCTGCGTGTCTGTGGGCGGAGCAATGTGGGGAACCGCCCCTAGACGCCCTACAGGAAGCTCTGTGGCGGTGATGATTCAGCAGGTCGTATTTCAGGAAGTAGAACACCTCTTTAACCCCACAGCGCCGCTCCGGCTCCAGCGCCAACAGCCGACCGAACATGCGCAACGCATCGTCTGAAAACCGCCGCCATTGAGAGGGAACAACGCCGGGAGGAAACGCCCCCCGCTGCCATCGCTGAAATTCCGAAAAGAATGCATCGCTAGGCAACGCCGCTTCCCACGGAAAGTTTCCCGTCAGCATGCAGAACAGCAGAACTCCGAATGCCCACACGTCCTGGGTCGTCGCCACCACGATTCCCTCTGATACCGAGGCCTGGCACACCTCGGCGGCGGTGTATGGGATGGTGCCGCTGATCCGCTTGATCCGGCTGCCCGCGCGCCGTGTCATTCCTAAATCTGCCAATTTCACACGTCGGCACTCACGGTCGAAAAGCAGAACGTTTTCTGGCTTCACGTCCCGATGGACAAAACTCTTGCTGTGCATGAAGTCCAGAGCCAAACCCAGCTGCTGAACGCAGCGCTTGACCATCTCCTCCGGCAAACCGGCCTGGAAAGAAATGGAAATACAAAGGCACAGTTTAGAGCAGAGATACAGAGACAAATACAGCACATGCTCTTAATCTGTAAGAGAGTCAACCACAGATTCCGCAGTGATTTAAACTTGTTTAAAGGTAGATGAAACATCGCTGACATTCTCAACAACAGTGATGCGGAAAACAGGAGAAACACTGTGCAACAAATATGCAGTTATACTTTTCAATCCACAAATCACCAACATTTACAATGGATTTACTGTAGTAACCGTAACTGTGGTATTGTGGCAGAAATGTAGAATATTCATAGCTAATTTTATCATATAGGGAGAAGCATCCGGCCCCCGGGGTGGCCACATCGTCCAATCTGGCACCCTTTAAAAAGAGTTTGGACACCCCTGTTGTAAACTAATACTAGAATGATGTAGAAATATGAATTTTTAATTAACAAATATCGTAAAAAAAATTTTTTAAATTGCTTTTATTTATTTTTTTTTAAATAGAATGAATTTTGTAAAAAAATGACCCAGACGAATTCTTGATAGTGCTACAGGTGTTAAACCTACAAATGCATGATTAAATATGTGATTTGCATATACGAGTATCTGAATCTGAATATATCGGAGCATCTGAATATACGAGTACCTCTATCATGTGTTTCCAAACCATTCCGGTTCTCTCTCAAACACGCTCTAACATCACACGCAGACGCCACCGTAATCCTACTAACCTGCGCTCTATCTCTACATCTTCTACTGCACCTCTTTCTTTCTCTGTGGGTCTATGGAACTGTCCGTCAGCTGTCAACAAAGCTGACTTCATTTCTGCTTTACAATTCACACTCAGCATCTTGGCCTTGACTGAGACCTGGATTCGTCCAGAAGACTCAGCAACCCCAACTGCTCTGTATAACAATTTCTCCTTCTCTCACACCCCACGTCAAGTTGGCCGGGGTGGGGGCACTGGTCTGCTCATTTCAAACAATTGGAAATACTCAACTCACTCTCCCCTATTCAATTACAACTCATTTGAATCTCATGTGATTACTGTAACAGCCCCTATAAAACTCCAGATTGTTGTAGTCTACCTCTACAAATGATTCAGAATGCAGCAGCACGACTGGTCTTCAACGAACCCAAAAGAGCCCATGTTACACCTCTCTTTGTCTCCTTGCACTGGCTACCGGTTGCAGCTCGATCCAGTTCAAGACACTGATGCTTGCATATAGAACAACCACAGCTCAGCCAGGCACCCCCCTACTTCCACTCACTTCTACATTTACTTCCACTCACTATACGAATCTACATCCCCTCCAGAAGCCCGCCTACTTCCACTCACTATTACGAATCTACATCCCCTCCGCCCGCCTACTTCCACTCACTATTACGAATCTCCATCCCCTCCAGAAGCCCCGCCTACTTCCACTCACTATTACGAATCTACATCCCCTCCAGAAGCCCCGCCTACTTCCACTCACTATTACGAATCTACATCCCCTCCAGAAGCCCCGCCTACTTCCACTCACTATTACGAATCTACATCCCCTCCAGAAGCCCCGCCTACTTCCACTCACTATTACGAATCTACATCCCCTCCAGAAGCCCCGCCTACTTCCACTCACTATTACGAATCTACATCCCCTCAGAAGCCCCGCCTACTTCCACTCACTATTACGAATCTCATCCCCTCCAGAAGCCCCGCCTACTTCCACTCACTATTACGAATCTACATCCCTCCAGAAGCCCCGCCTACTTCCACTCACTATTACGAATCTACATCCCCTCCAGAAGCCCCGCCTACTTCCACTCACTATTACGAATCTACATCCCCTCCAGAAGCCCCGCCTACTTCCACTCACTATTACAAATCTACATCCCCTCCAGAAGCCCGCCTACTTCCACTCACTATTACGAATCTACATCCCCTCCAGAAGTCTGAGATCTGCTAGTGAGCGACGCCTCGTGGTACCATCACAGAGAGGCTCAAAATCACTCTCCAGAACATTCTCGTTCACCGTTCCTGGCTGCTGGAATGATCTTCCCCCCCCCATCCGGACCGCTGGATCCCTGTCAACCTTCAAGCAACAACTGAAAACTCATCTCTTTCAACACTACTTGACTTTATCCTAAAAAAAATTAAAATCTTTATCTTTATTTATTTATTTATTCCTTCTCTTGCTAGCTTGTACTTATTTGAACTATGCCTGAGACTTGGTGTTACGGGCACTTCCTCTGTCTGTTTGCCTCTTCAAGATGAATCGCTTTATGTATTCCCCAATTGTAAGTCGCTTTGGATAAAATCATCTGCAAAATGACTAAATGTAAATGTGTTAATAAGGAGGTGCTGTGGTACCTGTGGTGGGATGATGTCGAACAGATCTCCCGCAGGCGCGTACTCCTGTCCAAACACATAGCTGTCCTCCGTCTCAAACAACACGCTCAGAACTTTGATGATAAACGGGCTGCAGCCCAGCGCTGCCGTCAGGCTGTACTCGCGCAGAAAACTACGCAACTTCGTCTTGTTCTTACTCACGTACTTCAGAGCCAGCTTAGTACCTGTAAATACACAAAATAATGGTGAATGAAATAATGATGCATCAAGACCACTATATTTGAATGCACAGAACACTCGCAGTGATGCCACAAAATGCCAGTTCTTAAACTGTTTTCAAGAATATTTTAATAGCCTAAATACACGTTTTCCACATTAAAGAACCTTTTGTGGAATTAAAAGTTTCTATGGGTGTTAAGTGTTCTTCATGGAACCACTGATGCCAATAACCTTTATTTTTTTAGAGTGAAGGGCAGTGTTGTTTTAGCATCATTGATATACTATGTTTAATTAATATTTTCAATTAGAACTCAATTTTAAGTTCTATTTTTGTGTGATTGTTATTTGTATTAGTTTTTTTAAATGTTTATGTAATTTTTATTATTTTCATTTCAGTTTTAATTATTTTATCTGAAATTAAATAAGTTTGTATTTTATATTTTATTATATCTTTATTGATATTTTGAATTAGTTTTTATTTGTATATTTTTCTGTTTACTTTTTAAAATTTTAGTCATTTTTTGTGTTATTGTAATTTTTATTATTAATATTTTTAATAGCAATTTTTTATTATTGTTTTTATTTATTATTTTATTATTAAAATAATAATATATTGATTATTGATTTTTTATTTTGTTTCAGTTAAGGTTTATTTTAAGTAACACATATTTTTTTATGCATGTAGTTTTGATTTTAATTAACGATAATAACCCTTCACAAGGGTAAATGAGATTTAATAGCTACAACTTAGATTTCAGTGAATAGTGATCTCAATTTTGGCTTGTCTCACATAATTATATCCTAAACATTGAAATATGCATGCTAGTTTCATGGTGTCATTTTTGGTACTTGACAGCTTTCAACTCCATTCACTTCCGTTGCATGGAGAGGAGCAGCCAGGACATTTATAAAGAAAGAGAATCGGCACGGCACTACCTCATTTTCACACAGACTCACCCTGTGTCCGATGCACCACCAAGTCGACTTTGCCGTAGGTGCCCTTCCCTAAAGGAGCGATCAGCTCATACTGCTGTTCCAGCTCCGAGGCGGAGAGAGATGTGATTGACAGCGCCTGCATGTCCTCGACCGGAGCGCCGCCCATCCCGCTGCCCCGTCCCGCTGGGAGAACCCCCACCTGGTCACTGAGAAACACACACTAACATTTGAACACAAACTCATTTTAAGAGGAATCGCATCCTGGCGAGGAACTCTCTCATAGAGCTCCTTGATGGCGTCATTTGTCTTTCTCTGTTTATTCTTCTCTCTCTCTCTCGCTAGCATCTGTCTGTGTCCTCTCGTCAGCACTCTACCTACACTATATTTCCCTAGCCGTGCACCTGGTTTGACGCTCTCAGACGAAGCAGTCAAATCTTTGTGAATATTTCAACAACAGCAAAGGGCACTAACTGAATCACGCTCCTCACGGGAATAAAGCAGTGACCTAGAATGAGGACTCATGTTATCAGCATCATGCATAGTGACAGCGTGTCGAAACAAGAGCCTCCTGCACAACCACATATACAACAACAACAACAAATGACGATGAAGATGCCGGACGACCTTAAGATGACCTACGAGAAGTTCTGATGAGCCGAACCCCTGCTATCCTGCCCACTTTAACCCCTGACTGAGAAACAAATGAGAAATTGATTCAGGAACATTCTGGTTTTCTCTAGAGGTCATTGCCAGGGTTTGATTTCTACTGCATTAAAGCACTAGCCGCTCTGCCTGGCCCTTCATTCAGCTCAACCGCTAGAGCAAAAGCCAGTCTCAGTTTTAGTTCATGAGTTGGTATTTGAATTGATTAACGTACTGGATATTGAATTGGAAGGACAGGAAAAGGAATTGCAATTCAAAGAAATTCACATGAATTCAGCAAAACAACAAATTGGGCAGGAATGTAAACTTTCCATCTTATAGAATGTAATAATGTTAATTAGCTCCATTATAAAGACTTTGCCTTTTTAAATTAGTGTATTCTGAGAAATGCAGTGTTTTTTCCACTACAATTAAAGACATGAATTTGTTATATAATAATATTATATAAGACATGAATTTGTTATTATAATAATATATTAATGTATATCATAGTATTATATATATATATATATATATATATATATATATATATATATATAAGGTAATTTATTAATATTTTAACATATGTTAATAATATACATTATACATGTAATATATTAATACTATTTATTTTCTTTATATATATATATATATTATATATTATATTCCACAATTTTTGTGAAATAACACTTATTCATAAAATAATATTATATTTAAAACAATTATATATAAAAATGTTTATTATACATAAAGAAATATTGTAAATAATTGCAAATTAAATTAATTAAATAAAATGTTCTATAGGTGGCATGAAAAAAAAATTTCTGTAAATTTTCCATATGTTGTGTGTATGATAACCTATGGGTAATTCATACTGAAAAATGTAATTTATTATTTAAAACTACACATAAAGCAGCTTCCTGACATTTTATTCTATTTGATGCCAATTGTATGAAAATATTAAAAAATCTATTTTAAATGTATAAATTAAATAGCAGTTGCATATTCAGTTCTGCAGAGACTGGCGCTAGCAACACCAAAGTCATGGGTTTGATCCCCAGAGAACGAGTTATAAAATCATCTGCTTCATGAAATACAAATAACGTAAAATATACATCGCCAGACTGAATGTGAATCTCAGACCGAGTGTGAATTCACTTCACTTTCTCTATATTGATGTATCTTAAATGCTCTCTACTATAGTAATCATAATTGCCTTCTTTAATAGATGAAACAATCTGTTCCTCACTGACCCTATAAGGTCAACACCTGAAGGTGACCTTTGACCTGACCTCCCTATCAAATCACATTCATTTCATACACAACGTACAAACATGCAAACTCATGTTTACATTTGAACACCATGTTTATAAACGCTAACTGCATCAGCATTGCACAAAAAATGTGCTTTATAATAAAACAATTCTCATTTTTAAATTAATTCTCATTCTATTTTTATTTTTTTTTAATTCATTTCAATATTTTACCACTTTTTACAACTCTCTTTCACCTTCCTTTCTCTTTTCACCTTATTTATTGTCTGTTTTTTGTACTTCATATGCTTTGGCATTATTATAACGATCACACCTGCAGCGTCTGACCCCGAAAACATCAACAACAAAAGCGCATGAACACACGATGTGCCCAACAGCTCAGCACCGCAAGTGAGCCAAGCGTCTCCAAACAAAAGAAATCAAGACACGGCAGTGATGGATGGGGGAAGGAGAAGCTCCAGGACGCTCCTGAACTCACCTGACCGTGCCCTGCTGTCTCTCTCCCTCATGTTCCTGCATCCTGATCTCAACCCGGCTAGAAATTCATCCCTCGTCCGCTGAGCTTCCAGAAAACCAGGATGCTCTGTTTCCTCAGCACTCCAGCGAAAGAAAACGCTCTACATCCTGCACTCATGTGGAAAAGCACAGTCCGTTTCTGCCATCCGTCCGGGTGAGTGTTTTCTGCTGTCTTTGTGTGCTCCTGAAGGAAGCCGCTGGAGCACGAGGAGCGAGGAGCTGGTGTGTGTGTGAGAGAGAGAGAGAGAGAGAGAGAGAGAGAGAGAGAGAGAGAGAGAGAGAGAGAGAGAGAGAGAGAGAGGAGAGAGGAGAGAGAGAGAGAGATGAGAGAGATGAGAGAGAGAGAGAGAGAGAGAGAGAGAGAGAGAGAGAGAGAGAGAGAGAGAGAGAGAGAGAGAGAGAGAGAGAGAGAGAGAGAGAGAGAGATGGAGGGGAGGGGGTGCATGCATGCATATCTATGCGTGAATGACCTACTTCATTGCGTTTCCGCTCTCGGATGCTGGAGGAACTGTGTCTCGCAGCATCCAGGCAGGGTTGCGCTCATTCAGCGGCCAGTCTCTTGTTCACATGATCACATGATCACAAAGCCCCTCGAGCTCCATGCTTCATTTTCACCCTGTTATTTCACCCCAAAGTTATTTTTATTCTGCTTTGCATTATGACATTCAGGCACATTTTTTACCCAAGTTCTCATTCCTGTGTGCCCTTAATGCGTGTTATTGAGATGCTATTATAATATTTTTATTACTATTATAGTATTTTTATTAATATTTTTATTGTTTACAGTATTTTCTGTTTTCTTATATTTTCTTGTAAAAGTTTTAGTAATTTTGTTGTGTTTTTGTCATTTTCATTAGATTTATTTATGTCTATAGGTTTGTTGATTTTATTTGTTTAGTTTTTTTAAGGTTTTTTATATTTTATTTCATTTTAGTGGAAAAATACAAGTTTTATATAATAATAATAATAATATGATATATAAAATATATTTTATATATACATAAAGAAATATTGTAAATTATTGCAAATTTAATAACATTTGCTATAGGTGGCATTACAAAATATGAAATGAATGTTGATGGAAATAGATTATATGTGACTCTGGAGCACGGGTTTATTTGTAACAGTAGCCAACAATATGTATGGCTCAAAATTATACATTATTATTTTAAGCCAAAAATCATTAGGATATTAAGTAAAGATCATGTTCCATGAATATATTTTGTACATTTTCTACCACAAATATATCAAAACTTAATTTTGGATTAGTAATATGCATTGCTAAGAACTTCATTTGGACAACTTTAAAGATGATTTTCTCAATATTTCGATTTTTTTGCACCCTCAGATTCCAGATTTTCATATACTTGTATCTCAGCCAAATATTGTCCTATCATAACAAACCATACATCAATGGAAAGATTATTTATTGTCACATATGTTGTTACACATAAACTTTTTTTTAGCTTTTCTTTTTTCTTTTCCATTTTTAATAACATTTTAATAATTATTTAAAAGTAATAATTTCGTTTTTTGTTAATTGTTGTCATTTTTATTAGATTAGTTTGTTTTTAATAGTTTCTTCATAGTTTTTTAATATTTGAATTTTTTTCTTATTTTAGTACATCAAGTAAAACTAACGGAAGAGAGACACATTGCCTTCGCAGCTAGCTTAAGTTTAAGATTTTTAAGATTTATTTTCTTTCAGTTAAAGCTTATTTTTTTCAAGTAACAAAAAAGATTTACATTAACTCTAGTTAAACCACTATGGTGTTGTTTCCTCGCATTCAGAACAACAGCAAGAAGCCGTGTTTTGACAAGCGTCTGTAAGCCCAAATACAGAATAACCCCCCCCCCTCTGCTTGTTACGCCTCTGTTTCTCCTTTCATTACGCTTTCATCTTCTACCTCACACTTTATGTCCTAGTTTAAGTTGCTGTCTCCTCACTTTATCCAGGTCAACACTTTATTTAATTATTTATTTTCCCCAGAAACACGGTCTTCTAAAATATGAGCTTGAACCTAGTAAACTCCTTCTAATGTCTACCCAGCAAGCCCACATCTGCACAATAATTATTTCAAATTAATTAGACATAACATTATGAGGTAAGGTGCAACAACTTTAGCATTAATCTTGTACAATTGTAAACTTCATCCAGTAATAATTATTAGTATTATTTTTGTTATAAATGTGGCAAATGCTAACAATTATAAAAATTAAGAATAATAACAAAAATTTAAATATAACAAATATATATTACAATTAAAACACTATAAATATATATTACAGTTATTATAAAAGTGGCACATAATATTATATTATTATTATTATTATAAAGGTGGCACATCATTATCATCATAATACAACAATTGAAATTAATTCAAAAATTGATATTGTATTATAATGTACTATTATTGTTACTATATTATTATTGCTATTATTTCACAAATCTATAATAATAATAGTTGTTATTATTGTGGTTGTTTTTGTTATGTGTCATAATAATAAACATAGTAAATTCAATTTTTTACAAACCACTAAAATAATGAACATATTGTAATAGAATAGTGATAATTATGAATTCATATTATTATAAAGCACACAATAAAGAATAATAACAATATAATCAATTATAATTACATCACAAATTTATATTTCTATTGTATGACAATTCTATGGCATATAATAAATTATTATAAAAAAGTGGCATATAATAAATTATTACAGTTGATGTTTTTGTTATGCGCCATAATGATAATTTTGAAATCCTTATAGAAATGATTATAAATGTGGAACATAATTACTATTATATAGTAATGATATATTTTATAGTATTGTTATATGTAATAACCTCATGTAAACATAAATGTGTTTAGTCAATGTGCTCGGGATTCGATCACGGTTCCAGTCTGCTGAACTGTATACTGCTCACAGCCTGTGCTTGTGTGCTGGAGGAGCGTAACATCACGTGTGGCTCTCCACAGAGACCCGATTGCCTCGCTCTTCGTCGTCCCTCCTCAAAACAAATCTGAAGAGACATGAAGGCAGGCGTCTGGTGTATAGACCTGTTTTCATTAAGAACACTTCACACTCTCAGCAGGCCTTTGAGCATCTTCCCAGTCCTGTAATCGCTGCATATCCCTGATCCGGAGCCCTCGACTGCCTTCCAAGTGCATTCAGCATCAGCAGGTCACGGATCTCTTGAGAACACAATCTCCTGCCATTTCTGAAGAGACATGTTTGTTGTCTTCTTCATCTCCCGCGACTTCATGAAATTACCAGAAGACAACTGAGAAGTTCAGGGATTTCATGCTGAATGTCATTGCTGTATTTTCGATTTAATTAGATAAAAGCCTTAATTACCCACCTGAGGTTTGAGTGACAGACACTGAAGCCTTGACAAAAGCCTGATGTGTACGTCAGCTTTAAACGTTTCCTCAAAAATCAATCTGAACAGCTTGTTTAGAAGGAAACGTACTTGTCTGATTGCTAAACACTCATTCAGAGCAGTCCAATATTAACTAGGGAGTTTTATGAGTCATCTGAAATTCTGATCTAATGTACTCAACCCTGATATAAATATCTCCAACCCGAAATTCAGCATAATACCACACAGGGTTAAACCCAGAACACTTTAGGAACTGCATAGCAATCACGGTGGTGCGCTTTGCCTGGGCAGACGCTGAAGGAGAAGTAAAAATCGAGTTGTATATGCTCTCGGGTGGACTCGGCTGTCTCGGTGTAATTGGATTTTCTTTTTCACGGTCTGGTCATTTTCAGCCGAACTCTCAGAAGGTCTTCTCCTCTGCCTCTGTCGGCTTCTAACAAGACGCGTGTCTGCATCCTAAGATATTACATCTTATTTACTACCAAAGAGAAACCGCAGGCCTGACACGGACGGACTGCTTGAGGGTTGTGTCTGTGATTTCAGTTTGAGCTGGATGTGGGCTGTTTGTTCTGCTAATACTGTCTAGAGATGGTCAGAGGAAGGGAGAGTTGGACAGGAGCAAATAATAGCCTGGAGTGTGAGAGAAGGGTATTTCTGTGTAAATGGCAGAGCTATATTGGCTAAAATACTTGGCTTGTTTACACAAAGCAGAAAACTGTGATGAAATGTGAAAAAGATAAAGCTTTGGATGCTGCCATCTAGTGGTTCAGAAAGACTCATTATAGCGAATCGGTTCGTTCGAACAGGTCATTTTAATGCAACGGTTGACAGAATGATTCATCAATCAAACGAGTCATCCCTCAAAAGAGTTCTTACACGAAATGTTCGTTTTTATAGTAAAATATATTTTAGTTAAATACACTACTGCTTTTGTATTGATTGGTTATAATTTAAATTGCGTTTAAATTATGTTCCCGCCAAAAAGGTGTACTTCAAATGTTGTCCTTCAGTCGAAAGATTTACTTTCAAGAAAGATCCAACAACGTGTTGTTCATGAATCAGCCCTGAAAACTGAATCCACACGTTCCCACAGCAAACCCAAGTCATGAATTCAAGTCTCTACTCTATTCTTTACGACGTCATAATGAAACAAGCCTAGCCTAAACCACAATAACAATACAAATATGATGAACACTCACAGGAGATGAAGTACTCCATTCACATTTGTGGCCTTGAGAAAGCCGGTTTAATCTTGAAGGGTGGTCCGCCCTCATGACGGCTGCCATGATGAGACTGTTATTGAAACTTTATTGCAGAATAAATTATTTGTGAAAAGTACTATTTTGATTAGGCTAGACTATTTCTACCATAGCATTAATTGTTTGTTGTTGCGTGAAGCTACATCCATGTCACTATGTGTCAGTCCAAGACACTGTTTTACTGATCAGTAAAACTAACAAACAAACAAACGTAATATCCACAATCCAACTAAAACCTAAAATAAAATCCCACCCAACTTTTTTTCTTTATAGAATATCCCGAGTCACCCAGAAATATGTAATAGTATGGCATCAACTATAATATATTACGTTAACATAGAAGTCTGGATAATAAAAGTTGCTTGCAGAAAAATACACTCACCATTGGTTGAGCCAACGTGGTTCAGGGGTTGTTCATGCTTTTGTTCCTGTGTAAACATGTGCTAGACGGTTGTTTTAGACACTTGCGCTTGTGTCTTTTTTAGCGTCTCGCACATGATACGAAAAGTAAAACTTGTAAGTCGACACGTCTAGATCTCTACACCAGTATCTTTTCATTCCTCTGTCCTGCGTCTCATGTTTTTAAATGCAAAAACACATTCTGTGTGAATGGCCCCTCCGGCTGGTCTTGATATTTAAACAGTGAAGCACAATGTTTTCATAGCACCAGGTTTTACTCCCAAAATCAGCTTTAAGAATTGACAGCACAACACTTTCATTGTCATGTCATAAAAACTTTATTTTTCATAATACATTGTCAACTTAATCAAGTCAAATATTTAAACATCATAAAATACCATTATCTCACAGTAGCATTTTTTTCCTGAAGGATTAGCTGTATGTTTTGTGACCCTGGTGGGCATGTTAGTGCTGGTCAGCGATAAAGCCGGTATCGCCGCGGAGGTGCTGGCCCTGGACGGGTGAGGGACCCTGATCCCGTGCCCTGTCTGAAAGAGCAAGAAGAATTTAGCTGGTGCACTTTACCTGTTTGAGCAAGGTCATCCATAAACCTCTTTTTGAGAAATGTTTAGTTATCTTGATGATTTGATACACTTACCCCCGGTTTCACAGACAAGGCTTAAGACTAGTCCTAGACTAAAATGCAAATCTGAGCTGTTTCAACTGAAATAAACTTGCACTGACTGATCTTAAAACATGTCAGTGCCTTTCTTTTGTCTTAAGATGCACACCAGTAATTTCTTTCTAAGGCATGTTTATAAAAATTACTTAAATGTCCTAATTGAACTATGGCCTAATCCTGGCTTAGTCTAAGCCCTGTCTATTTTAAGTGACTTTTTGGTGTTCACCGAGTCATTAGATGAGATGCATGGCTCACCTGTTGTCGTCTGGTAGGAGATGTTATGTTGTGTTAGGAGTGATCGTAGCCGCTCCATCTCTGCTCGCTGCTTTTCAAAATCCTGTGAAAAAATAAAAATAAAACTTGAATTCACAAGCAAATCTAAAGCTGAGCGCATGTGTCCTGCACAAAATATTATAAACCTACATTTAAGATTTATGAATTTTATCACATTTGGATATATTTTGAATTTATTTGTATTACACGGTTAACATAAACAAACTAATAAACAAAATATGATGCATATTTGTCATTCATACATAAATGCAAATTTGTTCCAAACAACTCATACATTTGAACTGAATATTGCTTGTTCCACAGTAAGCCAAGTTCATACTTTTTAAATAATATATATTTTTTTTTTGACAAAGAACTGATTCTAAGCTATGTTAATATGATTAAATAAAATTAAATAAATGCAAATAGTTAATAATAAACTATTTCATGATTTTTCTGATCGCTTGAGGTGAATGCTACCAGTTTCATTTTTGTATGACTAACAAATATTCATCATATTACGTTTATAAGTCTGTTTTAAACTGTCCAAATGGATGGACATGTTATATGCATTTACATTTATGCATTTAGCAGACGCTTTTATCCAAAGCGACTTACAGTGCATTCAGGTTACACATATTTTTGTCAGTACATGTGTTCCCTGGGAATCGAACCCACAACCTTTGCGCTGCTAATGCAATGCTCTACCACTGAGCCACAGGAACACAATACATATGCAATACATAAATCTTAAATGTAGGAGTAAATATGTGTCTGTCTGACCTGTGTGCACTGCTCCAGACTCTGATGTGTCAGAGACATCGTGCTCTCCTCTGCTTTCGGCTGTTGAGCTTTTCTCAGGAATCCAGCCTCTTCAAACAGCTCCTTCAGCAGCTTATTATAACCCTGAACACACACAAACGTCTATTATTATGATGTTCTCATGTGCATATGAAGATTATACCATTGTGTCTGTGTGTCACCTGTTCTGTGATGAGATCTTCATATCGAGCTTGAGCAATTTCATCCCACTCCTTCTGCAACGCCTCACTCAAAACCGGATACACTGAAACACAAGCGAACAATCACACATGGCTTATTGTAGATAGGTGTTAAACTAACAAGTGGGTTAGTTTATTTGTTTTAAACATCACATGACATTAACTCACCCAAGAGGGCGTGTGAATGGCAAACTAATGGCGTCTCAAATATCAGTGAATAAACACACGTCTGAGGCTCTGAAACACTCGTTAGTTTACTGCTATTCCCACAGACCAGGAGAACCTTCAATATAGACATAACATCTCAACATCCATCACACGTCACCATGTATATGCATACAGATAGATTCAAAACTTATCCATAACCTCACATTACAATTAACACAAAGACAGTGTGTTCATGTAATACAGACCTTGGTCTGTCTGTTCTGGTTTCCGCATGAATCTCCTTCTCGCATCCACATGCCAGTAAACGTGTTATTCTGAATCTCCCATTCCTGCCAAATACTACACACACACAGCAGAGATTTCACATATACAGATTTAAGCTAAACTACATAGAAGAAAACATAATAATGACTTGTATTAAAATCATTACCCTAGTATACCACTGTATGCATTCCATCTGAAGCTCTGTTCATGCTGAGTCACATTATGAAATGGACAAAATACATATTTGTATCTAAAATAAAAAGCCAAGAAAAAAATCAGTTTTGTTTATTTGCACACAATTACTTATATTGAAGCTGGTTTCTGCCATGGGATAAAAAAAAAGTAATTGGGACTTCTTATCTCACAATTCAGACTTCTTTTTCAATTGTGCATTTATACCCCACAACTGCAAGTAATAAACCTATAATTGGGTGTTTCAAATGACGAGTAATTGCAATTTTGAAAAAATAAAATAAATCTGAATTTGTGAGATTAAAAGTTGCAATTCCTTTTTTTTTAATCCAAACAAGCTTCTATACATATTATTTCATGACAAAGTAAAAAAAAACAAAAAAAAAACACAAAGTCATAATACAATCAACATTGTTGAACCTGCTAGTTTTCACAAATCACGTCAGTAAATATTGTGAACATTTCCACAATAATTGCAGGACAAAAAAACAATATTGCTCTTTTGCAGGGCATGTTGTCACAATAGAAACTTCCAGTAAAATTTAAGCAGTAAAACAAAAATTAAATGCAAAATAAATTATGAAACCGTAACAAAAGTATCTAATTATTGTTTTGACCAACAAATACTGTAATGAATAAATTGTATGAATTTTTACATTTTAATTTTACATTTAAAACACACGTGACAACTTGAAAACAAATATTTCTGTATTTAAATCAAAACCTCAGTTACTGAGATACAGCCTCTGTGACAACTAGCCCCAGTCTCTCCTATATGTAAGTGAACATAAGTATAGAATAAAGGTATGTATGTATTTTAGAGCAAATACACTTATTAAATAAGGCTCTTTTTTAAAGTTGTGCAGGTATTACTGACGTGGCTTCAATGTAGTTGTAGCACTTCCCTGCCAGTCTGTGCAGATGTGGAGGTCCAGACACTGGAGACGGGCTGATCTTCGCCTGCAGTCGATTATTCTGAGACACAAGCGGATTATTCAGCCTGAAAATACACAGTGAGGAGAATATGAAGATTCAGAGTCTGTCGTATGAACACGTCTTATATTTGATCTGAAAACCTTACCCAAAAGTGTTCGGTTCCTCCACTATCTTCATCTTCCCTCCTGATGTGACAGCCACTGAAACACCACAAAAGAGATACTGATATTATTATCAACCAAACCCCTAAAACAACACAAAACCTGTATGTAAAGCCTTAAAGAGGCTTTTGAGAACTAACACACTGAACCGTTTTAGTTCCGCATGCAGCTGTATTGATCTGATGATCTAACCATGCAAAAAAACAAGTCTCCATCTATAACACTTACCCAGTGCTGTCAGATACAGGCACACTTTTAAATATACACACTCCATCACTCTTCAAATAGTGCGATTTGTGCGGAAAAACGACATTTCTTTATTATCTCTGTTCTGTCTGTTCATGTGACAGAACTGAAAACATTACCGATGGGAAGATCTTATGTTTGATGAACGTGTTGCTTGCGAAATGCATCAAATATAAAGAAAATATCTTACATTTAACAGACATGCGACATAATCACGTTTACTTGACTTAAACGTGTCTCTATTTGCGGTTTAATTTAAATAAAAAGACGAAATATTCATTAAAACGTTCGTGAATATCGGAAAGGCGGCGATAGCAGTAAACCAAAAAATATTATGCTGCATTTCCGGGTGTGATTCTGCCAAAATAAAAGTCCTCTTCCGTTTTTTTTTTACTTAATTCGATAAATATGTGTCTGCTTTGTATAACTGGTTCATAATTTTTAGCTTAAAATTTACATTTCTATTCTAGGACCTAAACTGAAGCAAGATAATATTAGTTTTATATAATTAAAAATACATTAGCGTCTTTTGTTTTTGGTTCTAATAACAGCCATGTTTATTACGTCATCTGTTTTGGCCTCACGAAACAGCGTGTCAGAATAAATCTTGAGGATTTGACCTAAAATAATATAAACATTATACTTTATGCCATGGTTTAGTGTAAAGTAGATGCATTACTGGCGTGCTGTAAGGTGGGTAAACTGGACATAATACAGTCAAACCATTACACACGCGCGAAAGTAAAGTTGTTCCTAAAAACAAAAGTAAGGTGAATTTCAGACATGGGACGTAAAAAACAGGGTAAATGCGAGCGACCGGTTCACAAGGGCAAAGACACACGCCACAGGATGAAGGGGAAATCTTTAGAAACGTTCACAGAGGAGATGCACGAGGCTCTGCGAGGTCTGTGATAGCTGTGGATGATCATATGGATGAATGTAGAGACAGACATGGGTTATGTATAATGAAGTTGTGTGTTCCAGCCAGTGAGGATGCGGATTCACAGGCTGCAGGAGGTGTGAAGTTGCCCTGTCAGTTGGCCATGTGGGATCTGGGTCACTGTGACCCGAAACGGTGCACAGGACGGAAGCTGGTCAGGAAAGGGTTTGTGCGCTGCCTGCGACTCAACCAGCGCTTCAATGGCCTGATACTCAGCCCGATGGGAACCAAATACGTGACCCCCGCAGACAGGTGGGTCACAAAATCATTGTTTGTTTTTAAAATCCATTCACACTTACACAGACAAACAAGCATCAATATGAAATCAATCTAACACCTCAGAGGTTTAAAAGTATAACATCTCTAATTTATAGTAATGTTCAATAGTGAATCTCATCCCAACATTTATGTACACTACCGTTTAGAAGGCTTTTTATCTTAGTATTTTCAATCAGCAAGGATGGATTAAATTCACCAAAAGTGACAGAAAAGATACAATTTCAAGTAAAAAAAAAAGATAAAATATTTGATTATAAATGCTGGTCTTTTGAACTTTCTATTCATCAAAGAATCCGTTTACAACATTGATAATAATCAGAAATGTTTCTTGAGCAGCAAATCAGCATATCAGAATGATTTCTGAAGATCATGTGACTCTGAAGACTGGAGCAATGATGCTGAAAATACAGCTTTCATCACAGGAATAAATAGCCTTTTAAAGTATATTCAGATAGAAAACACTTATTTAAATTGTAATAATATTTTAAACTTTTACAGTATTTTTGATCAAATTAATACAGCCTGGTAAACAGAAGAGACTTCTTTCACAAACATTAAGAAATCTTATCGACCCCTAAACTTTTGTTAGTGTAGATAAAAATGAAAAAACATAAACATTTGTCTCCGTATTTAATTTCTAATATTCTTCATTTGTAGGGAGATTGTGGCACAGTGTGGTCTAGCCGTGATTGACTGTTCATGGGCGCGACTCGAAGACACGCCTTTCAGCAAAATGATTGGCTCACATCCGAGGCTTTTGCCGTACTTGGTCGCAGCAAATCCGGTAAACTACGGAAAGCCATGCAAGCTGTCCTGCGTCGAGGCTTATGCCGCCACCTTCTGCATTGTGGGTAAGCAGCTCCCAGCTATAGATTTCTATATTGCTGCTATTGTGTCTTATGGGTTTTGTAGGTCTGTATGCTATTTTTTTTTACTTTCTATTTATCAAAGAATCCTTAAAACATTTCACTTCTTTCACAAAAATATGAAGCAGCACAACTGTTTTTAACATTGATAATAATCAGAAATGTTTCTTGAGCAGCAAATCAGAATATTAGAATGATTTCTGAAGATCATGTGACTCTGAAGACTGGAGGAATGATGCTTTGCGTCACAGAAATAAATTACATTTTAAAATATATTCACATAGAAAACAGTTGTTTGACATTCTAATAATATTTCACAATATTACTGTATTTTTGATCAAATATTTAGCCCTGGTGACTACAAAAGACTTCTTTTAACCCAAAATCTTTGATTGGTAGTGCAGTTAAATGACAGTATTTTTTTGCTAGATGTTGCCATGTGATTTTGTTTCTCTGTGGTAATGCATCAGGTTTCCGTGACCTTGCTGTGCTCCTGCTGGGGAAGTTTAAGTGGGGCTTGGGATTTTTGGAGCTGAATAAGACTGTTCTAGAGCGTTACGCTTCCAGCCAATCAGAAGAGGAACTACTGGCTGTGGAGAAAGAGTATCTCAGTGCCGCCCCTCAGGAAGAGGATATAGGTACGGCTTGATGATTTAAAATAGGCACATGTACTGTAAGTGTTTTGAAAATATTAACTTTGATGTTTTTTGTATGTGTGTGTGTGTTTATTTCAAATTGGTCCAGATCCTTTCGATGTGGACTCAGGAAGAGAATTCATGAATCTCAACAGACCAGTCCAGTGAGACTCTGTTTTTCTCTTATTCTTATATATATTATTGTTTCTTATAAGTTTATTACATAAACGTTAAAATATTAAATTTCCATTATAATGAAAGTCAACTGAAGTAACCCATGTGTTTGTACACTCAGGGCTGAGGACGATGACAGTGACGAGACATCAGAGGAGGAAGATGATGGTGAGGAGGAAGAACAGAAGAGTAAAGAGGAAGATGATGATGAAAGAGAGGAGGAGTCTTGAGTTGTGTAATCTTCAAATGTAACATTGGGGGAAGAAGGATGTTCAGTCACTGATTTAGTAACACTGACCTTCACTTGACATGAGCAAACTTCTGTTTTCTGCGTGTTTCAGATGTGAACTAGTAAGTGAACTAAACTAATAAAACCAGAGTAATCGGTTTTTCAAAAGCTAATTCCCCAAAGACGTGTTATAATGTGCAAAATGTACCATTTGTTCACGAGAAGAATCTTCTCAAACTGTAATAACAATTATTATTGCAAAAAAAATGTTGACTTGTTTATAAGCAGAAGAAATGTTTAAATAAATATTAAATGGCATTTGCTGCATTTGAGTATGATTTACCAGCTGTTTTAAAACCATTCAATCCAGTCTGCGTATTTTATGTATTTACATGTATATCTATTGGGGATGATTACCACATGCATACATTATTGAATATACTACTCCAAGGCAAGGATTTTCAATATTTTAGATGCCATGGACCCAAATATGATCATCCCTGTGTGAGGAACCCCATCCTAAAATTTAAAAGACAGCTATATATTTTCATGTACAAAGAGCCAATTTATAATGTGAAAAATTGTATTAAAAATATTTTGAAAATATTTAGTATTAAATATTTCAATAATTTTCTACTAACTATAGCTTATTATTTAAATGTAATAATATTTTCATTAATTTTTGTTATTTTATACATTTTTATTTAGTTTTTACATTTTATATAATTAAATCCAATTGTATTTATATTACTATGTCGTTCATTCATTTTTGTTATTTATATAATTTATGTTTTTTTATTTTGTCATTATTTTAATTCTATTTAGTTTTTTATTTATTCACAGTTTTTCTCAATATTTCCCCAGACTTCCCAGAAAATCATGACATTACCATGGTTTATTTTATTTTGTGTTATGGGAATGTTATAGCTATTTAAATGTGTTAGGAAGGTTACTTTGGAAATGTAATAGGTTACAAGTTCCCCTATCTAAAATGTAATAAGTAGTGCGACTATTTCAATTATTTTATTAAAGTAATGTAACTGATTACATTTGATTACTTTTCTAAATGTCTTATGTTTTCAACTGTTAATCATTATCAAACATAAATTATGTTAACAAACACTGGCATCTAACAATGGCTTGGGAAAAACAGTTCATCTTACAAAATAAAGCCTATGCATAAATCCAAATAAGAAATTAAACCGTTATTGAAACATTATGAGTCATATTCTGTGTACTAAACTCCTGAAACATATATGTCTCATATTTTAGAGCAGTCACTGCAGCTTATGAAATAAAATCTGTATGTGGGTGAGTGTGAAAAAATATTCAGATGTAACCCCTTTGTAATCGTTAACATTTTCATAAGTAACTGTAATTTAATTACACGTTTATTCTCAGTATTAACTGATTACAATTACATTTTTTGTATTTACATTTGTTACATGTAACTACTTACTGACACTGAATGTTACAGTATAATCATACATTTAAGTAGCTTACTGACTAATATTAATTAAACACATTTAGGCTAACTAGTCCTATATGGTTAGTGTTAGGATTTAGGGTTGACTAAGGGTTACTTGCATGTAATTATGCATAATTTATTGTTATTATAATAATTACGTGTAACAAAGAGAGCTTAAAATAAAGCGTTACCTTATTTTGTAATTAAATTAGGCCTACGTAATTTGGTAACCTAGTTACTCCCCAATCTATGTGTGTGATAGACAGATGTGCTGATCCACAGTGGACCACTTCCATCATAGATCCGTGGATCTGTGAGGATTCGCCGTTTGGGGGCGCGCGGTATTTTTCTCCTCTCGACTGCAGTAATGTTGTTGTGGCGTGACGTCACAGACGTGAAACGAAGGCGCAGAGAGAGGGCGGCCATGACTCCAGTCTCCACAATTATTTAATCCCAAATAAATTACCCACGGAAAACTTCCATGGCAAGAGCCACGAGTCAGATCGTGAGTACCGCCAGCGTCTGGGGAGCGCGGGTTCGAAGCCGCTTGACGCCGCGTCGCGCGCGCTGCTTGTAACGGCGTTTTTTAGGGGGGTGGCGCGACCCGGGGCTTTAGCTTAGCATTTTAGCGTCATTAGCCCGCTAGTCCCCAAAACAAGCGCAAGTCTGTTAACCAGGAAGTGTCAACTTTGGTTTCTTATCGTTATTTATACAGGGATTTCTGAATGAATTATTAGGCTCGATGTTGATATTTTTAAAAGAACAGTGTGGGAAAATGCTCATATTGTTGTGTGTTAGCTCTGCGAGCTAATTCTGTCAACAAATGAAGTTGCTTGTTTTCTTAGCCGTTAGCCTGACCGCTAACTCACGACATAGGCGTTTGGTTCTGCTCGTCTTAAACCTGCTGTAAATGTACGCAAATAATTTTTGTCTCCAATAATTAATTCAATGAACGTCCAGGGCTTGTTCTTGAGTCTCTGACAAACTAAAACTGGGTAAGTTACCGCTTCTAGCACAAGTCGCCTCAGGTTATTTTGCCTCATTCGGGTCTCTGTTTGCTCTTAGTTTGTCATTATAATATATTATTAAAAGAATATTAGCAGTATTATATATATTTAGCAGTTTATTAATATGTCAGTGTTATCATTGATTTATTTAAGTGTCTTATTTCTATTGAAATAAACCGATTCAGAGTTGCGGCCTATAAAGCGGCTTAGAGATTTTTAAGGTTACACCTTCTCAGGTTCTTTTGGCAGTTGATTGTTACCATGTATAACGTTATATAGATTACTATACTCTGAGAAAACCCTGAAGAATATGATTAGTGAATTATCAGGCTCATTGATGGTCACATTGAGGCACATCATATTAAACTCTATGTGGCTGGTATAGATTTATCAAGATGTAAACATGCTTTGATCTTGCAAAGTAACTGTGGTCTGTTATTTCTGAAATTATCAATATTGCATGAGCCTCAGTGAGTGCTATGAATGAATATTGTGGTGCATAGTTTGCTAAGAGAGGTAAGGGTAATTATTGCTGGAGGTCTGACTAAAGTTCTTGTTGACATGTGTG
This sequence comes from Ptychobarbus kaznakovi, assembly GCA_027422405.1. Taxonomy (NCBI): domain Eukaryota; kingdom Metazoa; phylum Chordata; class Actinopteri; order Cypriniformes; family Cyprinidae; genus Ptychobarbus; species Ptychobarbus kaznakovi. The sequence goes on from CM049814.1 coordinate 1,490,343, forward strand.
ACTCATGTTTTATAGAGGTGTTTTGAAGTTCGTAGTGTAGGAATGCTGATTATGAATAATGTGAGCTGTAGTTACAGGAAACTAGTGATTATTATATCCAGCAGTGTGAGAGAAAGACCTTGCATATGGATTTGCAGTGTGTATTAGTTCCCTTTCCAGTGTAATTTAAGCAGAGAAACAAATTGAAGTTGTTTAAAATAATTATATATTGTGATAGCTGTGTTTGGATGCTCTTGAACTCAAGCTCTACAGTCAGGATGACACGGTTTTCATTTATCAAACGCTTTAGGGGTAATCTTTTATGTTCTATGTGAGCCTAGAATTGTGAATTGTCAATATCTAGAGTGTTGATGCATAAACCATATGCTCTTGTCCTGCTTAAGTTAGGCAGTTTGCTGTCAAAGCTGAGTGATGTCGTTGCACTTAACATAAGGCTGTGCAATTAATCGAATTCGATTATCATGCGCATCTCGACATTAAAGCCGGTTTCTTGATTAGTAGTAAATCTCCATCACCTGTTTTCAGATGGAGCGGCAATTACTACACCGAGCCCTAGTTCACTGACAAGCTACGTAATATTGCATTCATAATCGAAGGGGAATCCTCTGCAATTATAAATGCTATATTTCCTAGCTTGTCAGTGAACTAGGGTTTGAAGTTTGAACTGTCATAAAGTATGTACTATGTAGTAATTTCAAAAGCAGTAGTTGAGTAATGTGAGAAGTACACTGACTCGGTCTCTGTCTCTCTCTCATCAGTATGATGGTCCATCCCTCCACTCCTCTGTTCTCATCTCCTGTCCATCCATGGTAAGAGGCCAGCAGGACACGCCCCGTCTCCACGGCAACAGCATGGAGGGACAGGTACCACCCCCCCAGCCCACCCAGCCTCGCAAGAAGAGACCCGAGGATTTCCGCTTCGGCAAAATATTGGGAGAAGGCTCTTTCTCAACCGTATGACATGCACACATCAATGCACATCTGATGTACCTCCACTAGTATTACTCATTACATGTACTAACCTTTGCTATCGTTACAGGTTGTCTTAGCAAAGGAGCACTCGACGGGGAAGGAATATGCAAGTAAGTCATTATACCATCAGCCTGTCGTTCATACGCATTCGGTTTATCTGTGTTACTTTTGACATGAACTACTAGATGTGAGCCTGTACTGAAAATTGTTATTGCATGTGTTTCAACAGTTAAGATCCTGGAAAAGCGCCATATAATGAAGGAGAACAAAGCGCAATATGTCAAGAGAGAACGAGACATCATGTCACACCTGGATCATCCGTTCTTCGTCAAGCTCTACTTTACTTTTCAGGATGAAGAGAAGCTGTGTATCCTTCACATAACTAGTGGTTGAGCAATATAGATTTCTAGTGATCATATCTATAGAGCACATCAGGGTGGCCATCATATTTACCTGAAAACTTGCTAAACCATTTAAATATGTATATTTTTCTGTAATATATGTTAGGGCTGCATGATAAATTGTATTTTAATCATGATATCTGATTCTATTGATTTTATTAAGCATAATCGTTTGTGAAATTTGCCCCCAGGTTATTTATCCTGAAAAAGTTTGTTTAATTTGGCGTTTACTTTCTCTTGCATTGTTAACAAGCCTCCACAAGCTTTCATGGTTGCTGTTGACAGATTTCAACAGCTTAAATGCCCCAATCAGGTTTATTTAAATCTTTATGTAAAGTGATATATGTTCTTCCCTACCTGGCAATCATGTAAAAAGCCCCGATGAGCTGAAAATACTGGCATGTCTTTGGGAAATTAGCGAGATATTCTGCTCAAATAGAAGTGTAATACAGCCAATATGTTTTCTTTCACGTGGTCTTTTGCACAGTTTGTTGCGAGAAATATGACGTTCTCTTGATTTGTGAAGACATTTGTATTATTTCTTATACTTATTTAAAAAAAATACATACAAATATTTCAGATTTATATAAATAAATATATATATGTTTTACATAATATTGTTTTGTAAAAAAAAAAGTGTCTTTTCCCAGTATTTTGTGTAACATACCAAATATTTCTGTTATTTTTATAAAATAATTATGACATTTTTTTTATTTTGTTTTATAAAACAAGACTCTAGGTGTACTACGCATATGTTGTGAAGACTACCAGTAGATTTTTATAATGGTCACGAACTGACTGGCGCTACTTTCAATGACATTAATCTCGTAAGTTTAACTAATTAATTGGCTTGGCTGACATTGATAAATGACTACACAAGACCTGTCTAATGTCAACACTTCATTTAATCGAACGCTTTCCTGAATGCACTGCCAGATTTTGGATTGAGCTATGCTAAAAATGGCGAACTGCTGAAATACATTCGAAAAATAGGCTCGTTTGACGAGACCTGCACGCGTTTCTACTCCGCTGAGATAGTTTGTGCTCTTGAGTACTTGCACCAGAAGGGCATCATCCACAGGTCAGTAGGTTTGTCTTCAAGGTGTCCCATATCAATCATTTTATTTGTTCCATTTTCTATATTTATTGCGTGATGTGTTATGTGTTATTGTGGTTTTGTTACAGAGATCTGAAGCCAGAGAATATTCTGCTCAGTGAGGATATGCACATTCAAATAACAGACTTTGGCACAGCCAAACAACTGTCCTCTGACAGCAAACAGGGTAAAACACACATGCACTGTATAAGAATCATCCTCTGACAGTGCAAACATTTATACAGAAGTATCCTCTTATGACCGTGCTTTTATTAAATGATATTGTCATTCTGATGTCTCCCCTGCAGCTAGAGCAAACTCATTTGTTGGTACGGCTCAGTACGTCTCTCCTGAATTACTGACTGAGAAATCTGCCTGCAAGAGGTAAACACAGCTGATCAATGTTTCGTGGTGTTCAGTTGAAATGCTTTCATCGGTAATGAACCGGACCTAATTCAGAGATGCTGTTTATTTCATGTTTTTTCTTTTGAATGCAGGTGACATTTTGCGCAATTACTAAGCAAGACCAAGAACAGGTTCATTTGAGGGTTTGGCTGAAGATACTTCTCCTAACCGTCTTATTTCTTGTTGCAGTTCGGATCTCTGGGGATTAGGCTGCATCATCTACCAGCTTGTTGCTGGTTTGCCGCCGTTCAGAGCTGGGTGAGTTAACTTTCAGACGTGGTAAACTGCATTTTGGTTCAAACAAATGTTTCTTATGGTGTGTTTACATAAGATGCATTCTTGTGTTCATAAATGGCTAGATGAGCAGCATAGAATTAAAGTTGCAATTTTTTTGTGCAAGTAACACTCTTAATAATATTATATGTGTTTATGTTAGTTAATGCCTTATTGTGAACTATCAATGACTAACATTATTTCAGGTAAATAGGAATTCAATCCTTTTGTTCATTATTATTTTCATGATCGTGTTTAATTTAATTAATATAACTTAATGTTAATTATTTATGTAGTTAATAAATGCTTGTTTATTGTTCATATTAGCTAATGCATTAATATTAACAAAGTAAACCATGTTGTAATGTGTTTCATTAGTGTGTTTTGTCAGAGTAGTTGCAGCATATAAACAAGTTTAATGTTTTTAAAGAACACAGTGAAAACATTAGTATGGTGAACTGTCATTTCTATTTGAATAAAATGTAATTTATTTCTGTGATGCGCAGCTGTATTTTCAGCATCATTACTCCAGTCTTCAGTGTCACATGATCTTCAGAAATCATCTAATATGCTGATTTGCTGCTCAAGAAATATTTCTGATTATTATCAATGTAAATGCTTCTTCAAAGAAAAAGCATTTATTCAAAACAGAAATCTTTTATTACAAAACATTCAATTTAATGTTTTTGCTGAAAAGTATTTATAAAACAAATTTTACTCCTCCCAAACTTTTAAAGGAGTGTACATAAATAGAGGGAAAAATGGCAACATATAGAGTAATTAATAAAGAAACAGAACGCAGTCGTGTTTATAAATGGCAATATTTACAATGCATTTTGTCCGTGCAGAACACTTATTCACCTCACTAATTGACTAGTTGGTTATTGGACGATCATATTCCATCCCTAACATCTACTTGGTCCATGTGATGAAGTCTAAGCCTCCAGCCACTAATCATTGTTTTCTTTTAATCCATCACAGGAATGAGTATCTAATATTTCAGAAGATTATAAAACTCGAGTACGATTTTCCTGATAAATTTTTCCCCAAAGCTAAAGACCTTGTGAAGCGACTTCTGGTCAGCCTTATTTAATCATAAATCTTTTTTATAATGTAGGTGTGGATCTGCTGTGCACTCATTTGTGTCTTGTTTTCACAGTCACTGGATCCGTGCAAGCGGATTGGCTGTGAGGAGATGGGCGGCTACGGACCGCTGAAGTCCCACCCTTTCTTTGAGACAGTTGGATGGGATGATATCCATCTGCAAACTCCACCCAAACTAACGGCGTATCTGCCTGCTATGTCTGAGGATGATGAGGACTGCTATGGAAACGTGAGTCAACAGAAAATATAAAATAAGAAAATATGAAATTGGGATTATTCTTGATCATTATCTCGTTCATTTTCAGTATGATGATCTCCTGAGCCAGTTCAGTTGTATGCAGGTGGCACAGCCTGGCCACACCCCTTTAGTTCCCTTCACAGCAGAGACAAGTCAACCTACATATAACCCCTCCCCTAGTGTGGATCAGTTTATACATATTCATGAGCAGGACAGTAATAGCATGGAGCTTGACCTACAATACAGCGAAGCGGAGAAACGCATCCTGCTGGACAAGCAGAGTGCTGCAAACCCATGGTACACAAATACACAGTCTTTTTATGTGACTTTCTATCCTTCAATGCTTTCTGTAAGCATTCTGTCCTTTTGTTTTTAACAGGCACCAGTTTGTGGAGAATAACCTCATCTTAAAAATGGGCCCAGTGGACAAACGCAAAGTGAGTCACTGTTGGTAATCGGTTTGTTTGTAAGAGAATGTAGTCAGCTAGATTTAGATCCAGTTCTTGAACAAATGACTCTTATGATTTGGTTCTTTTTAGTGAATCAACCATACAGGATAACCAGTGTAATCCATCCAATGTGCAGAATCAATTCTCTTTTTTTTCACTGAGTGAATCAGAACGGTGGGAGTATCGCTTTTAATTTCCGGAATAAATGATTGTTTTATTGAATTAAAACTACACGGCACCCCCAGTGTAGTGTGACCAATTCCTGAATGAATGATTATTCATTATTTGGTTCTTTTGAGTGAATCATTTTCATTCATTTCTTTATTTAACCAGGTTAAGAAACTTGAGATTAAAATCTCTCTTGCAAGAGTGACCTGGCCAAGAAAGCAGCAACAAATAACATAGCATGTACAAGTTTACATCATAACTACAAAGCACAAATCAAAGATCACATCAACAATTCACCAAAGGATAAAACACACAGCTTGTTAAAAGTAGCTTAAATTCGTGTAATGATGGAAGCACGGTTAGCTTTCGAATGCTTTGAAGATCGTTCCAAGACAGCGTAGCATTATATCCAAAGCCCTTTTTTCCCTTCTCTCTTCGCACCCGAGGGATTTTTAAATGTAATTGATCATTGGAACGTAATGCGTAGCATACCTTTGATTTAGAAAAACTCTGAGAAAAATAGGATGGAGTTATTCCACAAATAGCCTTATAAAAAAAACAATACCAATTGAATCTTCTTCGGGTATACAACGATGGTAACTCGGCCTTCTCATATAAAGTACAATGATGTGAATCAGAACTACAAAGCATGACTAGTGTAGTCCATCCAATTCCCAAATTAATGACTCATTTGATTCGGTTCTTAGGAGTTAATCTAAACGATGCCTCCAGAGTATTCCATTCAATTCCCAAGTGAATGACTCTTATCGTTTGATTTTATTTTTAGTAAATTGAAACTTTAAAGCACAACCATTGTAGTCTGATTGAATAACTCTTGATTCAGTTCTTTTAGGGAATCAAATTCTCTAACGAATGACTCTCTGGAATGACTCATATGATTTGGATATTCTTATCCAATCACACAGCACGATCAGTGTAGTCTAATTCCCAGCTCTTATGAACTGACACTTTTATAGAATCGAATGCTGTTGGAACACTATTGATCAATCAGCATCCAGGACCAGAAATATCCATTTATCAGCTTACTTTAGTAAACGAGTTGATGTTTTCCTTTTGTGTACATGTGTAGGGTCTGTTTGCGCGGCGGAGGCAGTTGCTTCTGACTGAGGGTCCTCACTTGTACTATGTGGATCCGGTCAATAAAGTTCTGAAAGGGGAGATTCCATGGTCACCTGAACTACGGCCTGAAGCGAAGAACTTTAAAACCTTCTTTGTACACACGGTAACCACAATCCCAATTCTCTTCTCATACCATGTCTGGATGTTTTAAACCAGATGTTTAACAACCACGCTTTGTTCCCTTAGCCAAACCGGACGTACTATCTAATGGACCCAAGCGGCAACGCCGACAAATGGTGCAAGAAAATCCAGGAAGTTTGGAGGAAGATCTACCACAAACACCAGAGCCCCAGCCTATAGGACTACAGCGCTCCCCCCTTTGGCCACACCCCCACAGCCCTCCAACCAATCACAGAACAGGGACACGCCCCTGTAGAGATATCTCTCTCCAGCTATATATTGTCTTTCTGTCTCTTCATATATCAGTCCCGTCACTCCCAGACACCTTCTTTGTTCGGATTCAGTTGTTTTGTGCGCCGAGGGTGGAGTCTTTACAACCAAAAGCAGCAAGGCCGTAGTCAGCATGTTGTGCAGGCAAGCCATAGTAAACCACACGTTTAGACAATTACGCAAGTCTTTCCATCATTTTCAAGCGATGCAGGTAACAAACACTCAAAATCGTGCAATCTCCACCTGTCTGTTGCAAAACAGGCGCACACTTTCTGTTCTTTTCTCGCTCAACACGCTCAGCTCTTTACTTTGATATCTAAATGGGAGTGTGTCGCTTTAGTCTGCGTTTAGAGTTAAGGCGGGTCCTTTTACCCTTATTGGCTGCAGTAGCTGGTCTTGCTGATTCCAATTGGAGGATGTGGTGTCGAACGTCTCCTCAAGCATGTTCACGTTACCTTCAAATCGCACCGGGAGACAGTACCACACCGCCTCAAAAGCCATGTGGGTAATGTGGTTTGAGAGGGTAATTGATCGCCCCTTCGGACCCGACTGAGTTTAGCTGTTTTCCTTTAAAGCGCTTGCATTGAGACGGTATGCGTTGCTGATTGGAGGCTTGTGACGGAGGGGCAATCTGATCGTGTGCGTGCGTGAATGTGTGTTTGGCTCCTCTCATTTGGCCGTTTTTAACAGGAAGTCCGTGGATTGAGTGAGACGACAGAGTGTGTGCGTGTCTTCCTGATCGGTAACAGATGACTGTGATGTACAGTTGCTGTAATATTGCAAATGGGAGGTGAGTAAAGAGGTGACTCTAGGATCCAGGTTTTGTATTTTTATTCTTGTATAAGGTTATTGGGCCGCTCCGTTCTGGCCTGGCTTCTGTGTTATTTAAATTCTAATATATGAAAGCATATTTGGATTGAAGTCATGTTCCAGGGCCTTGCTGTGTATGTATTGAATATGTAAAGCCTTTGAATGTGAAGAATTATTGTAAACTATGATATTTTACTGCTTTTGTTTTCTTACTATATCATATACATTTTCTATTTGCGCAGTGATTGGCTCATTTCTGATAATTTAATGCCTGTGTGCACACAGCCCCGCTTGTGTGTGTGTGTGTGCGTGTGCGCGAGTGTGTGTCTGTCTGTCTGTCTGTGTGTGTGTGTGTTGTACGGGGTGTGTGTGTGGGGCCCTTGTAGGCAATGTGTGTATTCTTCTTGTCGGCCTTTTGCGCTCGGCAAAACCTAGAACTGAAATAAAGCATGTAGGGTTTTAGGCCAACAAACACAGTCTCTCTGTTTTTCTGTTTGAACAGTTCTCTTTTTGTTTCGTAAATATAATATTTCTGTTATTTTATAAGTTGATTTTCCCCTGACACTCAAAAGAAAAATGATTTCTTGCATAAAGAAAAATTAAGCAATTAAATTTTTGTATTATATAATAATAATGTAATATTAAAACATTTCAAATAAGTATACAAAATATATACATATTTATATATTTTGTTATATGTGTCATTTACAAGTCAGATTCACAAATTGGGAAATCAATTAGACCCACTATAATGTAGATATGAATTTACCAGCCTCTATAGTAAACATGGAGTGTCACATTTGCGATCCATATGCGACCTTGGACCATAAAACCAGTCATAGATTTATACATAATCGGAAAGATGAATAAATAAGATTTCCATTGATGTTTGGTTTGTTAGGACAATAGTTGGCTTAGGACATAACTATTTGAAAATATGGAATCTGAGGGTAAAAAAAAAATCTAAATCTTGAGAAAATCACATTTAAATTTGTCCAAATGAAGTACTTGGCAATGCATATTACAAAATCAAAAAAAAGTTTTGATATATTTATGATTGGAAATTTACAAAATATCTTAATGGAACATTTACTTAATATCCCAATGATTTTTGGCAGAAAAGAAAAATGGATAATTTTGACCCATATTGCTATTGCTACAAATAAACCCGTGCTACTTCAGACTGGTTTTGTGCTCCAGGCAGGTCACGTGTGGGCTTCGTCTCGAATCACAGGCATCATGAGGACCAATAAAGCTTTTACAAGTGTTCCACCCGTGATCTTGGAGAAAAGTCTGTTTAGACTCAATATTCCTTTTGAATCTGTAGTATTGATAAATCCGAATCTTTGTGTCGAATCTGTTCGTTCGGATTCAACCCAGTTAAGAATTTTTCACGCGTTATTCTACGTTAATTTTGTGCTATTTTTCACTATTTAGGTTTCATAAATTGCTTTAATTGTTGATGTTCATTGTACTAACATTACTGCTGACAGAAATATTATTATTACCATAGCGTTTGTTCGTTTTTAATATTATAAAATAAACGTATTTGAATCATGTTTATAATTAAATTAGTTGTATTCATTATTATTAATGATATGTTCCCGTCTAACAATTTTACTGCTAAACTAATTTTTTGTCACAGAAGAGTGATTCCCAAACACTGCTAAAAGCGCTTCGGCCGAATCACTTCAAAAGAATCGATTCAAAAGAATGATTCGTTTTCGAATCCCAGAAACTCGAAGTTAGAGTGGGTCTAGATGTCGCTCATAACAACACAGCCCGTGGCTTTCAGCGTCGACTCTTGAAGATAGAAACTAAAGTGAGGGGTGTTTCTCTGCGCCGTCTGTTGGTCACACCGCATTTCAGCGGAACACCGAGCGCAGGATGGCCGAGACTCACGGCGAGATCAGCGGCCACGACTACAGACCGGCTCCGGTACAGACCTTCAACCACAGATCCTCCAAGTGGGTCCGTTTGAACGTCGGTGGCACGTATTTTCTGACCACCAGACAGACGCTCTGCCGGGATCCCAAATCGTTCCTGTTCCGGCTGTGCCAAACGGAGCCAGACCTCGACTCTGATAAGGTAACTTCAGTTCGATTGATTTCATTTACAGCCCGTTTCGCTCGTTCTACTGTGAGTGGATAACACATGTTAGACTATTTATTTATTTAGTTAATGTAGAAGTCATTTATAAAGAATGGCTGGGGAAAGTAGGTTAGAGAGTGCTGCAGAACTCAAATACAGCCTCTGTAAAACCGATTTCATTTAAGATTAAATATTATATTGACATTATTTACGCAACTTAATTGTGAAAATATTACGTAATTGTATTTATACAAACCTATTGTTAGACGATATACTGTTATAATTAATAGGCTATATGGACATTAATATAAAAGTGTATCTACAGATCATAATTTCTAAACAATGTAAAGAATCTGTAATGTAAACAAAACCAAAGCTGAACATAAATTGTTTAAAATAAATACTAACAGACCTTTTTTATTATTATTATTATTATTATTCACAAGACAAAAGACCTCTTTCTTCTCTGTTTTGAGATTTCTTTAAAATGGGTCATGAGTATTTAGCGTCATAAGTTCATAAGGGCTTATATTGTTGTATGGAGTTATTTGTATTGTTTCCATGGTAGTTTGGGGCTTGTCCAGATGGTGTTTTTTGTCTAGAGTTGTTTTCCTGTCGGATGGACAAGAACAAGCACACTTTTACCTCTCTCAGTCCCAGAACAAGGTCTCTTCTGTTCCTCTCTAGTGGTCATGGCTGGAGTGTGGCACGTGGTTTGTCTGTGGCATCCTGGGGGGGGTGGCCGTGCGATGACATCATCGGCACATCTGCCCCAGGTTTGACTAGTAATCTGGACACTATCCTGCTTCTGACTCCTGAGCTGTGTCAGAGATCAGGGTGGAAGGTTACGCTGCATGGGTCGGATCAGGCAAAGATCACTGTCGGAGGTTTCCAATGAAGGCTTCCCAAAAATATTAGAATCTGTTTTTAATATGTATTTTGCTGCCAAAAAATGCACTGAAAAGAAATAGCTAAACAAACAAAAAATGTGCATTATGTGCACTGAGAACAATTTGGTGTAATCCAGAAATGTTCCAATAAATTACTAATTAATTCACTAAATTAATTGTGAGATTTTCAAGTAGCCTAGAAAAACTGAAATGGTATTTTCAACTTTGAAAAATCGTTTTTTACAATTTGGTTACAGCTAAATGAATTGGTTTTATTTAAGTAAAAATAGTAGTAGAAGTATTATTTCACCTTCAATATGAATCAGCCTGACTCACTGTAAAAAAAAAAAAAAATTTAAGGCAACCAGCTTCAGTGGATTTTTGAGTTCTCTCAACTTATTTTTGCAGGAGATTATCAACTTTTTGTTGTATAAACTCAAAACAACAAGTAAGAGAACTTGGGTGGTGTAAACTTTTTTTTACAGTGTACACAGTTTTTCAGTGTAAAATCAAGTGACAACTTATGGTTATAAATTCATTGTACTTTATCCAACCACTTTGAATCAGAAAACTGATCAAATATATCAAACATTTTATTTAAAGATATTTGCAAAATTGATAAAAAACGTTAAAAAACTTTATCTTTGCAATTATCTCATAATAATATCCAGAGATAATTATGAAGTTAAATATTTGTATTTTGATTATTTTGTAACTTCTAACATAAAAGTATGTACCGACCGCCACCAATGGCGTTGGTTTGGGGGCAGGGCCACATGTTAGTTCAGCCAATGCCAGATGGGGGAGGGGCAGTGTTTGGGAAACTTGTTTGAACACAGTAATTATTTTTGTGTTATTTTGTTTGGAAGACGACAAACCTTACACACTTCCTCTTTAAACCTTGTCATATAATGATTATTTAAAGTGCACATTTGTGATATCATTTTACTGTAATAAAAATCATTGTCATTTGCACAGTGCATGCCACATTGTTTCAGGCTCACGCAGCTCCAGCTGTCTCATCTCCTCTTATCTCTCAAATCTCAGGCGGTAATCTCAAAATAACCCTAATCCAGAATAATCCTGCTCTCTAGGGGCTTTAACCCTGTAAAGAGCAGGAGTCTCGGAGGCTCTGGGAAATCACTCCACGCTGTTTGTGCCCCAGATTTGATAAAAGGGTGATTTCAGACTCACACACTGTTCCAGGATCGGTTTGAGTCGTTCTGGTTGAAGGCCTGTATGTTAATTTTTTATGACTGTGGCCTGCGTGCCATTACAGACAGAGATGCCGAGTCCCACAAGAGCACTTACACACGCACAGCGCATTAATGTTTAAACTCACTTTCCTCTAATGCTTCTCTTCACCCGCATGTTATACTGAAATAAAAGCACGCTGTTTTTGGAATAACAGTGAGGACTGGATTTTCACTCATGTGGGCCAGTCTACAGAATTGGTCCAAAGTCAGTTAGAAACGTCTCGAAAAAAATGTATGTGTGCAAATTGTATGATATCCAAGGTGCACATTTCTAACTGTGCAGTTAATTCTCATATTGTATTTTCAGAAAGTTTTGGATTATTTGTCCTCTTGTGTCACTACCGAAACACAATAAAAATGATTTAATTAGTAATAATGATTTAATTAGAAGGGTTGTAATGACCTATTCATATTTTGCTTACGTCTATATTGTAAATATATATTTGTTTTGCTATTTTATAAAAAATAATTCAGAGGTAAATCTATAAAAATGACATTTATAACAATATTTCAAGTGTAATTTATGAGATTTGTTGTATTTTGAATATTTTTTTTCTTTGTAAAAGGCAAAAAGTTGATCATACCGATTTCAAAGTTAAGGATTTATTAGTTTGAATATACACTGAACCAAAAAAATAACATCTTAGTTGATAATTCAGTATATCTTATTTTTGACAAAACATCCCATGTTTCGGTAGTGACAGTAATGCTTTGTTAGCGATCTCATCACATTACAGAATTTTAACTCGCATACTAAAACATACTAAAACACAACAAATTTGCAAAGTGTACTAAAATTGTATTTCCGCCAAATATGAGGATTATGTGTTCCCTTTTGTCACTACCAAAACAAGGATGACATGTTACGATCGTGTCTTTTTCAGCAGAGCCAGTTTAATGGGATAACACCCAAAAAAACAGATGTCAGCACTGAAACTCTCCCAAATGTTTCAGTTGAGACAATTTGAGATGCTTTTAAACCTAGCTCAAAGATGCTAATCAGCAGCTAGCACAGTTCTGAACGGTTGTACAGATATAAAAACTAAATGTTAGGGAATAACTCCCAAAAGATGTACTTAATTGCTGAAAAAAAGTGTTCGGTTGTGACGTTCCGTGAAGTTTCACATAGATTTTCAGACTTCTGAAAACAATTTACCTCAAAATGAAGAGACCTTTCTATTGACCCCTTGTAATGAGAGAGAGGGGCACAGGGATATTTCACTATTTCTGGTAATGACATGACAAATGCAGAACAGTTTTTTTTTACACAAAATTTCATAATTTACAAAGAAATTATATATATATATATTGAACTTAATAATAAAATAATAATTTCAATGTAATTTTCATAAGTTGAAATGTATGGGTTAGGGTTCAGGACACCCACCTCCCAAATGAAAGTACCTAATAAATTATGATTTTATATATTATTGTGGGTTTCAAAAGATAATAGAAGGATCTTAGTAAATATCTAATATTTAAATATTAAATAATTTTTTGAATGTTTTTGATTGTGGGACAGCAGTTTAGACCAGTTCTGTAGAATGGCCCTTATATAATATGTATATATCAAATTATTTTCTTGATTTCTACTGTAGGATGAGTCCGGGGCGTATTTGATTGACAGGGATCCCATGTATTTCGGGCCTGTGCTGAATTACCTGAGACATGGGAAGCTGGTCCTCAACAGGAACCTGACGGAGGAGGGTACGGCACACATCCACATCAGTCAAGCTGACACGACTGAGACTGTGATCGCTGCGGTGTAGCTTTCATTCTGTGTGTGTGTGTGTGTGTGTGTGTGTGTGTGTGTGTGTGTGTGTGTGTGTGTGTGTGTGTGTGTGTGTGTGTGTGTGTGTGTGTGTGTGTGTCAGGAGCTCTTGAAGAGGCCGAGTTTTACAACATCACATCATTAATAAAGCTCATCAAAGAGAAGATCAGTGAAAGAGAAGCCAAGACGACACACGTAAGGAAGCAGGAACACACAATTACACTCAAATCCTTTAAGATGGATTTTTAGATGCTTTTGTCAAAGCAGACTTTAAACTGTCAGCGATTCAGTGTTATTTTTATACTTACAGTTTTTATTAATGCCTTACGTTCAGGGAAAGAGACTGTTTTGTGTCCATCCATCCACCACCCTCCATTCCCTCCATCCCATCCATCCATCCATCCACCTCCATCCACCCATCCACCCACCCTCCATCCATCCACCCCTCCATCCATCCATCCATCCATCCATCCATCCACCCCTCCATCCATCCCATCCATCCATCCACCCTCCATCCATCCCCTCCACCCATCCATCCCCATCCACCCCATCCATCCCCCCACCCATCCATCCCTCCACCCACCCATCCCTCCATCCATCCATCCATCCACCTCCATCCATCCATCCACCCACCCCTCCATCCATCCATCCATCCACCCCTCCATCCATCCCCATCCATCCATCCATCCATCCCTCCACCCTCCATCCATCCACCCACCCATCCATCCATCCATCCACCCACCATCCATCCATCCACCCCTCCATCCCCTCCATCCACCCTCCATCCATCCATCCATCCACCCTTCCACCCACCCATCCATCCACCCCTCCATCCATCCATCCATCCATGTCATCCTATAGTTCATGTGATGAACTACATCTGTGGAAATAACGTTTCATTCAGGCATAAACAGGCAGAATGCAAATCCACATGTGCCTTCAGTTAGTTTATATTTAAATGACCTATTCTTTATTTACATGTAGCGTGTAAATGAAAGGCAGATGTTTTGCATATTTCACCATCCTCATCTCTGCTTTCAGACGCCGGTCAAGCATGTGTACAGAGTGTTGCAGTGTCAAGAGGAAGAACTTACTCAGATGGTCTCGACCATGTCAGACGGATGGAAGTTTGAGCAGGTAAATCGAACCCGGCTTTAGATCATCTGATCATTCCAGCTCCACAACAATCAGAATCGCTGCCGCCGGTTCAGCTGACCTGCGGTGTGTGATGCAGCCCTGCCTTACGCTCTGATTGGTTGTTGCAGCTTGTCAGTGTAGGTTATGGGCGGGCCCAGAAGTCAGAGTTTTTCCTGATTGTGTCTCGAGAGGTGAAGGGGGAGGAGTCAAGCCAAACTCACCCCGCCCACAGTGGAGAGGTGTGTCCAACGATCCCCCGTCCTCCCACTAACCACTGCATGCAGTCTCAAGTTTGATTTTCAATGCAATGGTCACAGTGAATGCTGTCGCCTGCGTGGATGTTGGTGATTCACACATGTTCTGCATGTTTATAATTGTATTCACGTGTTTTTAACAAGGGCAGAGTCTTTGCATTCAAATGCATTCCCGAGCATGTTGACAGTTTAAGTGCACCATGTTGTATTTTTGTTAAAGGGATTGTTCACCAAAAATGACCATTTCAAAACCCTTTATTATGTACTTCATTATTAAGATATTTTGCACAATTTTCACATGGTTCCTGTGCAATGAAATTGAATGGGAACCAATAGGGTCAAGCTCCAAAATGAGGGGGAAAAAGTAAAAAATTAGAATCACAAATAGCTCTGGAATCACATTCTTGTTAATATTTAAAATATGCCAAATGTCATGTTTCCATGACCAGTTGTCACTGAAGTCAAAGCTGTATTTGAATAGCAAACTCTAATGAGAGTTAAGGCAGGGAAATGTTTCCAGTGTCACACAATCATCAGCATTTTAAGGTGGACTGTCGCTTTAAAGGAATAATTAATCCAAAAAAAATATACTGAACATGTACATTGGTCATCCAAGAAGTAGATGAGTTTGTTTATTCATCAAAACAGATTTGTAGAAATTCAACATTACATCACTTGCTCACAAATGGATGCTCTGCAGTGAATGGGTGCCGTCATAATGAGAGTCTACACAGTTGATAAAAACATGACCACTCCAGTTCATCAGTTAATGTGAAGCAGAAAGCTGCTTGTTTGTACGAAACAAATTCATCATTAAGATGCTTTTAACTTTACACTTTGACTTGAAGTCCATAACGCATATAAACGCTTCCTCCAGTAAAAAAAAGTCTATCCCCTGTTATTCTCACATCAAAATCCACCCGCATATTGTTTAGACAGTTTTGAACTGTTTTCCCTTGTAAATAGTGTTTGCATATTTCTCTCCTGATTCAGACGAGATTACTCTTTCAATGTTATCTATAGAGGATTAATATTTTAGTTAGTAGCAACGGTCTAAACTTAATGATAGATTTGTTTCTGACAAACATGCAGCTTTTCGTTTCTCAAGACGTTAACTGATGGACTGGAGTGGTGTGGTGTGGGTTATTGTGATGTTTTATCAGCTGTTTGGACTCTCATTCTGACGGCACCCATTCACTGCAGAGGATCCATTGGTGAGCAAGTGATTTAATGACACATTTCTCCAAACCAGTTCTGATGAAACAAACTCATCTACATCTTGGATGGATTGAGGGCGAGTAAGCATTCAGTAAATGTTCATTTTTGGTTGAACTAATCTTTAACCATCTATAGTCACTCACTGAGAACACTGTCTGTTCCTCTCCATTTTCTCTCTCATTCATGTTTTGTGTAGCTGGTCAATATCGGATCCTCCTATAACTATGGTAACGAAGATCAGGCGGAGTTCTTGTGTGTTGTTTCTAAGGAACTGCACAACCAATCACACAGCAGCAACACTCAACCCAGTGAGAAAGCCAAGGTAAGCGTGTGTGCTAAACAGATTACTAGCACACTGCATACTACGTTCAAGATTCTGGGGGTCAGTTAGATTTGTGTTCAAGGAACGAATCCTTTTATTTTGTCATGTCATGTTAAATTGATCAAAAGAGACAGTAAAATACATTCATAATGTTACAAAAATGTTCTATTTCCAATCAATGCTTTTCTTTTGAAGCTTCCATTTATCAAAGAATATTGAAAAAAACAATGTATCACGGTTTCCATAAAAATATGAAGCAGCACAACATTGATAAAAATCAGAAATGTTTCTTGAGCAGAAAATCAGCATATTAGAATGATTTCTGAAGAATCATGTGACACTGAAGACTGGAGGAATGATGCTGAAAATACAGCTTTGAGGAATAAATTACATTTGACAACATATTCAAATAGAAAACAGTCATTTTAAATTGTAATACTATTTCACAATATATGTAACGCTATGTACAAAAAAATCTAACCTTTTGCACTGTAGTGCACATACTATAATTCTTCAGCAATGCTATGAATACTGTTATTGTTGTGTTTTAGGTATTGGTGACAGTAGATTAGTGCAGATTTGTGGTATTATGTAAATCCTCTGCTGTTTTCCCTCAGATTCTACAGGAACGCGGTTCTAGAATATGATCATCAGCTCGTTCTAGAACGTTCCATGAGCTTGTTCTCTTCCCGTCCCGAGAGCACTGGACACCTGACGCACGTGAAGAGCATGTCCACTGCAGTCCAGTCTTTATCTGGGCTTGTTTGTTTTGAGACGGATCTGGAGAGCTGGACCAATGTCAATCTCAGGGAACAAAAGGAAATAGACAGATTCACTCTGAAGTGGACAAGCATGGACATAAAGTGGGGTCCAAAAGGGAGAATACTTCAATTTGGCATTTAAAACGAATGCTTTTCTTTACAAATATCTCAGTATTTGGTTTGTCTCATTTTTTCTTTAATCAATAAGATGAGCAAAACCTGATGGTCATGTACTCCTGAGCGTCACATGATCAATGTAATTTGATTAGACACAGATATAGTGCATAATATAAACTACTGTCTTCAGTGGCGTGCACAAGGGGGGGGGGGCCTCGAGCCCCTTTGAGGTCCGATGCTAAAGTGCCCTTGCGGCCCGGTCTGTGCGATATGAACGATACTATATGCAGTGTATGCTGTTTGCGTAGGGCACCATCCCAGTTGCTAAAAAAATAAAAAAATACGTGATGCGCCATTCCCGCGCTCGCGACCGGCGCTCACACCTCATGTTTGCGGCTGAAGCAGATGATCATAATTGATGGACAACTATGCACCCCCCCCCCGTGCGGAAAACTAAGCCCGCACGTCGCTTTCAGGTAGGCTGCATTCATAATCAAAGAAGTATATATAAGACAATATTTGTTTTGTGCTTATAAAAACAGACCAAAGCAACTGAGCTCCAGAAATACCGTTTATGATGACCATGAAGATCAGAACGCGACAGACACGCGCTTCATTAGTGCTGGGAATATAACACTGACTGCAAGAACAGCAAATACAACACGCTTAAAAAAGACAAACAACAAGCTCCTAATGAACCCTTCACGTCTCTGTGTGCAAAACATCAATCAAATCAAATCAAACCATTATCTGATCACGAGTTATACTGCTGTGTTAATGATTTTAAATTTTGTTCTAATGAAAAAACTGACTCAAATGATTCGCGTTCACTCAAATGATTCGCGCTCCGCGGCGAACTGACTCAAATGATTCGCGCTCCGCGGTCCCGACTGACTCAAATGATTCGCGCTCCGCGGTCCCAGACTCAAAACATCAATCAACTGATCAAATCATTCGCGCTCCGCGGTCCCGAACCATGATTCGCGCTCCGCGGCCTACTATTCGCGCTCCGCGGCCTATAATAAAAGACTCATGGTTCGATTCGCGGTGAACTGACTCAAATGATTCGCGCTCCGCGGACTCAAATGATTCGCGCTTCAAATGATTCGCGATTCCCGAACTGACTCAAATGATTCGCGCTCCGCGGTGAACTGTTTTCGCGCTTCCCGAATGATTCGCGCTCGCGCTCCGCGGTCCCGAACTGACTCAAATGATTCGCGCTCCGCGGTCCGAACTGACTCAAATGATTCGCGCTCTCGGTCCCGAACTGACTCAAATGATTCGCGCTCCGCGGTCCCGAACTGACTCAAATGATTCGCGCTCCGCGGTCCCGAACTGACTCAAATGATTCGCGCTCCGCGGTCCCGAACTGACTCAAATGATTCGCGCTCCGCGAGACTCAAATGATTCGCGCTCCGCGGTCCCGAACTGACTCAAAAATGATTCGCGCTGACTCAAATGATTCGCGCTCCGCGGTCCCGAACTGACTCAAATGATTCGCGCGCTCGAACTGACTCAAATGATTCGCGCTCGGTCCGAACTGACTCAAATGATTCGCGCTCCGCGGTCCCGAACTGACTCAAATGATTCGCGCGCTCCGCGGTCCGCGTCCCGAACAAATGACTCAACTTTTAATACAGTTTCTTTAATAGGAATCAATCTATGTAGTGTTTTATTTTTATATTTGTTCATGCAGTTTCTTGAATTGCTCTGCTAAATTCACCTATTGTACCTGAAACTAAAACACAGTTTATTTTATGTGTATATTATGTGTATTTGTAATGTGTGTCTTTGTTCTCATTTTTTAATAACAAAGATAAAATAATGACAACGATTTTTATCTTCACCCACTTTGGCCTAAATATCTGCCATCCTTTTTTATATTTTGCTACCTTAAAAGGCGTTGTCTTTATAATAGGGAAATTAGTTTGTGATGCTCAAACAGCTTGCAAAATAGAAAAACCAACATGACAAAGAATCATGACCCCCCCCCCCCCGGTCTGTGATTGTGCCCTCGTAATGCCATTTCGCCCCCCCCTCCGGAGGCCTGTGCACGCCACTGACTGTCTTTATTTAACACTACTTAAAAAGAGAACATTAGTTTAACTCTTTTTGTAAAGGTTTAAATAATATATATATTTTTTTTTGTGGTCTCAGACTTTTGGACCCTACTGTCCTATGATTTATATATGCAACAAAAGTGATTTTGAGAATCAGTACACATTTAGCAATAGCACCATGGTTGAGCACACATTTTAATGCAATATTTCAGTGCTGAGAAATATTTTAAGATTTTAGCTACACTTCCATTCAAACGTCTGGGGTTGGTAAGATTTTTTTATATTTTTGTATAAGTAATAGTCTGCATTTATTTGATCTAAAAGCAGTAATATTGTGAAATTTTATTACAATAACTGATCCTTCAGAAAACATTCTAATATGCGGTTTCGCTCAGTTTGATAAATATACCATTTAAAACAGAATTTAACAGATCTTTTATAACATTATAAATGTTACTGTTGCTTTTTATCAATTTAATGTGTCCTTGCTAAATAAAAATATTTTCTTGAAAAAAAATCTTACTGAGCCCAAACGTTTGAAAGATTTTTTACTCCTTTTAATGTGAAAATGATTGTTTTTGCACTACTGTTATTGTTATTATTATTATCCAGGCAATATTTCAGAGGTATCAGTGAACTGCTGTTAATACATGTGTTAGTGTATATTATCACTGAAATAATATAGTGTATATTATCACTGTGTTAGTGTATATTATCACTGAATACTTGGCTGGATCTTTTCTGTCTGTCAGCCAAGAGGAGAGACAGGATATGACACATTTAAATGACACGCTGCCGGTCCTGATCTTGCACATGTTGGCATATATTATATATCCTATAAGGTAGCAGCATATGCATTTGTATGACTTTTGAAAATGCTAACATCTAAACCTGTACTGCAAAATCACATCACTGTAGAATTCACGTAGCTGAATGTAGTGACACACATCCACACACTTTTAAAATATAAAGCATTTTTAACAAACAGTCACGTCTTTGTGCTTTTTACTGCCATTTTGAAAAATAAAAAACTATAGGCTAATAAAAACATATTTTAATTGGAATAAAATAAACGTTAAAATTTAAATGAGCAATGTTGCTTTAGCAACTAACTGAAATAAGTTGAAGCACTAAAATTACTGAAACTGAAATAAAAATAAAGCTAAATAGAAATTATTACCAACTAATTAAGTGACAAGTATTTAGCAAAATGATTAAAACTACAATTCAATCTAAATAAAAGCTACTTCAAAATATTAACAAATAGTATAACAGAATATAAATACTGATTTGAAATTAATTTACATACATTACCCGTTTTCTCATTTCATTTAAGATATTCTAGATTAATCAAGCTCACTCAATTCTATTTTCACAGCTCCATCGTGTGGTGATAAAAAAAATCAGTTTACAAAAATAAATAAATAAAAATGTTGTAACCAAACAGTTGCTGGTCCCTATTGAGAAAAAAATCATATTTGAGTTGTTATATAAGCTGGGAAACAGCTTTATTAGGCCTCACATAGACCTCCATGATTTAAACATCTATTACTCTGTTTACTCTATAAAGTCTATACATCTATTCTCTGTTTACACTTCAGCAAACTCTATGAAGAAAGCAATCCGGGCACAAACCTGCAGCTGTCTCCGAGCGGGACAAAGATATTCCTGCAGAAAAAATCATACGTGTCTGGAACAACCGGAGCGCAAATAAATGATGACAGTTTTTATTTTAGGGTGAACTATCCCTTTAATATTAGCAGAAAACATCAAGAACTCTATTTATATTCTCCATTCTATTCCTGTGGCCTTTTGAACATCCGGGACAAAATAACTACTTTTATTTGTATTTTTTTTATATTTATGGTTAATAAACCTGCCGGTTTCTTTTAAACTGTGTAAATAATATATTCTGCATTTTACTAATTAATTAATTGATTTATATATTTTCTCTGATAGATAGATAGATAGATAGATAGATAGATAGATAGATAGATAGATAGATAGATAGATAGATAGATAGATAGATAGATAGATAGATAGATAGATAGATAGATAGATAGATAGATTCTTAGTACTGTCCCTTTAAATGTTAACCGTCTAAAGGAATGCCTGCTCTAAATAGTTTCCACCAGGGTAAATATACAACGTCTCATTTTCCAAAAAACATGGCGCCTGTACGTCACAGCTAAAATATTACAACAATTCTACCTGTTGAACGAACAGCATTCGCGTTATCTCGACCGACACGGAATTTTCCTGCAGGCGATCTGCTCGTCGTCCCGCGGGTCCTGATTAGATTGCTTCAGAACCGAATGTGTTTTCGGGAGGGAAACTTCACAGCTTTGGTTCCGAGTCAAACACGATTCGGATTCGCGGGCCCAGAAGTCGAATAACACTGGGATTCACGAGGTGAGGCGGTTCTGTCGGCACGGTCGATGTATTATTGTGTTTTGGCGGCCGGTAGACGCTCGCGTCGGTTTTGTTTGGCATGGTTGCTGTGTGAACGCGCGCTCGCGTCAAGGGAAGTCGAGTTTCTTTGTCCTGCGCGCTCATGAACAGCGTTCCAGCGCTCGACTCCATATTTATTGACATTTTATGATGTCATAATGTTAAGTCAAAACCTTCCTTGATTATGGAGTCATAACGTGGAATTCAAATTCCGTTATGTCATAGTGTACAACGAACTTCTGTTATGATGCCATTATGAGGACTTAAAAACCTGCGATATGACGCCATAAGCTTGTAAACTTAATATTATGACATAATCTTTCATACATCATAATCCATAGCTAACACCCTTTATTATATCGTTGTAATAGTAACAACATCAGTTTTGATTGTGGTGTAATGGAAATTTGTTTAATTGCATAGTGTGACGTCAAATCTCGATTGTGATGTCATACTGTGGATTTGATAACATGTAAGACATCTTGTTATGATAATCACATAAAGTAAAGTTGTTAAGTTAAATTTATTTTTCCCAGAAATTATAGTTAATGTTATTGCATTGGACTAAAAGAGCCGGGCTTTTCTCACAACTTCTCTATTATTATTATTATTATTTTACTTAATTGTTTTAATTTTTGGGAATACAAATCCATAATGAGTTACTCCTGTTGTGTTCCCGGTCAAAAATGAACAACCTACAAAAAAATGTACCCTGAAGCTACCATATTACAAAGATTATTTTGTTTTAACTCATGATGAACTATAACGATTTAGTTTACATGATTTTGTATTCCCCAAAATATGTGTGAAGTTTTATTACTGAAAAAATTAATCTTTGAATACTCATTTTGCCTGGCTGCTAAAAATTGCTTTGGCATGCAAAAAAAAAAACACTTAGTTAAACAAATCCTTCGAACTTTTCTCATGTGCATCTGTCACATGCAGGTTTATATGATGGTACTATAGATATTCTAAATATTAAATATTCTCTAAATGATCTACAAATATTGCATACTATAAATATTTCTTAAGAACTACAAATATTCTGGTTTCTGAATATATTACACCTTTATTGATTTAGCATATACTCATATAAAAGTGCATTTCTCCTTAGGTTCAGAGGTCATGTCTGGCATTGCTCTGAGTCGACTTGCACAAGAGCGCAAAGCATGGCGGAAAGACCATCCCTTCGTGAGTAACCTTTATTTTCTTTTATTAAACTGACTTACAGTCCAGATAACAATCAGTTTAACCCCGTGCACACTTGTTCACTTCTGGATATATACTACAAAATAAACCTTTGTTTTATTATGAACCCTGTAACACGTGCATTGTATCCTCTGGCGCTCACTTAGTGCTTTTGTCTCGACCAAATGTCCCCAGGGCTTTGTTGCTGTGCCGACGAAAAACCCTGACGGTACCATGAATCTTATGAACTGGGAATGTGCTATTCCAGGAAAGAAGGGGGTAAGACTTCCTTTAAGCTTTAATTTGATGTATCCGCTGTAGCATCGTGTGAGATCTCTCTCCATCTCTCTCTAGACTCCATGGGAAGGGAGGTCTGTTTAAATTAAGGATGCTGTTTAAAGATGACTACCCCTCATCGCCCCCAAAATGTGAGTTTTGCACAAACATCCAGTCCGTGCTGCCTGGATCACACCTCACGAATGCTTGCTTCTTTTCCGAAGGTAAATTTGAGCCTCCGCTGTTCCATCCCAATGTTTATCCGTCAGGAACGGTGTGTCTTTCCATCCTAGAGGAGGATAAAGACTGGAGACCTGCCATTACCATTAAACAGGTCCATTGAAAGTCTAGTCAGTTCTATTCTAGTGCTTTGTGTTCTTTTCTAAAAGTTTTTCTTCCTTCAGATCCTGTTAGGGATTCAGGAGCTGCTAAATGAACCGAACATACAGGATCCGGCTCAGGCAGAGGCGTACACCATATACTGGTATGATAAGTGTTGCGTGGTTCCAAGGTTTAGTCCGAATCTTAAAATAGAGCCTCACAAGTGGTCAATTTGTAATGCTTGTCACAGAAATAGCACTCGTGATGTCAGTATGAGAAACTCACACGAGAAAGTGCAGCTTAGCATGTTGCTAAGAAAACAATATGGCAAGCACAAGGATGCACATAAAATACAGGGATTTCATTAAACAAAATAGAATATTAAACGCAGTTCCACCACTTGAGCTAACTATGAAAAATATTATGTTGGTTAAATATCATAATTATGGCTTTTTTTCTCATTTCTTTTTTTTGTGTACTTTGTGTCATAATTTGTATTCACATAATTTCTAATTATGTCAATGATGACAAAAAGTAGAATTTAGGCGTCATCATGAGATTAAAAAGCCAAAATTATGCAACAAATTTGATAAAAGGTCATTATGAGATTTTTTTTTCTCTTGTTTATAATTACCTTGTCATAATTATGCTATTTATTTTAATTCTGACTTTGTCTTGATTATTAATTTGTCAATTTGGGCTTTTTAATCATAATCTTTATTTTTTTAATTGTCATTTTGATTGTTACTTTTTATCTTCATAATTATGGATTAGTATGTCAAAATTTTGGCTTTTTATATAATGATTTTTACTTTTATCTCAATTATGAATCTTGACCTGAAAATCAACTCTCTAATTTGACTTATAATT
Source organism: Ptychobarbus kaznakovi (assembly GCA_027422405.1). Lineage (NCBI taxonomy): Eukaryota > Metazoa > Chordata > Actinopteri > Cypriniformes > Cyprinidae > Ptychobarbus > Ptychobarbus kaznakovi. The sequence goes on from CM049814.1 coordinate 1,514,771, forward strand.
TTCATCTTATAATTTTTGTTTTAATTGTGACTCTTTATCTCATAATTATAGATTAGTGTCATAATTTTGTCTATTTATATAATTTTTAGTTTTATCTCAATTATGAATCTTTCTCATAATCAACTATATTTTTTACTTGAATCATAATTCTGAGTTTTTGTCTCAATTATGATTATTTCATAATTGTAGATTAGCTTCTCATAATTGTGCGCCTTTTATCTTATAATTATGACTCATAATCACCTGTGAATTTGAATGTCTCATAATTAGGACTTTCAATTATTGACTTTTGGAGATGAGATACTAAGTAATAATTATGAGATAAAAAGACAATTCTGATATACTTTTATCTCATAATTTAGACTTGCGTCATACTTGATTTACCAAAGCTTTATTTGTTTTCATTGTGTGGATGAAGTGGACTTCTTGTTTTAATAGAACTATTTTCTGTTAATACTTCATTCAGTATTAGCACAGACACCATTGCAGTGCATTCTGGGATTGCTGTATACACAAGGGATAAGGGTAGAGATGTGTAAGCTTCATAATGAAACATTATTCTGCTGCCAAGTGTTTGGAACATCCTTCACTTATGATGCTGTAAAATGTTCCCTAGGTAGTCAGCTCACTAGTTTGATTACAGCTAGTGTGAGATGTTTCTCTGTGTGTTTGCGTTCACAGTCAGAATAGAGTGGAGTACGAGAAGAGAGTTCGTGCACAGGCCAAAAAATTCTCCCCGTCGTAAGCGAGACGGAGGGATGGACGAATGGAAAGAGGGAATATGTGAAGACTCATGCTATCCTCTCATCGGGACTAAAAGGACTTAAAAACATGACGTCTGTGCCATCGACCCTGACTCCTCCACCACAAAACATCACACTCTTCCACACTCCTCTTCCTTTTTAATTTCATTTGCTCTCCGCAGTCACCGATTCAGTATCCACAGACCTTGTTGCGTTTCAAACCGGCTCGTACGAAATCACATTCACCGCTTCGGTCTTCGATCAAAAGCGGACTGTTGGGATTTTAGCTCTTTGTTCATTTGGCGTGTCTGTCTGCGTGCGCTTATATTTTATTATGTTTGTGAAGTTTCGTTTCCCCGTGAGTGAGTGAGTGAGCGAGTGCGTGTGTCCCGTGCGGCTCTGGTTTAGGTTGGTTTATTACGTTACGCGTGTGGGATAGTGCCTCATGGTGAAGTTCCCCCTGAATGCTGATCTAGGACCAGTCTCTTCTCCATTGGACGTGTTTGTATTTGACCAGCCGCGTGGTCTTAGATCTGTCTAGGATTGTCTAATGCTGATTCGTCGAGTAACGTCCAGAATAAATGCTCCTGTGAGCAGCAGAACCAGAGTCCAATTCTCTTAAACATGCTGTACATGGGTTCTTGTTTGTTTGATGGGAACATGTGTCCGGTGTTCACACTGATTGTGTCTGTATGTTTAATAAAGCTCTTTCTACATAACGTATGTGTGTATCCTGATCCAGAACAAACTCAGGGTTACAGGATTAGTTTGGAGTTGACCAAACCAGTCCAATCCGGCTTTGTTGGTACCAGGAAGCTGATCATCAACTTTCTCTGTCAACCCGGGCTTGATCCTGAGTTAATGAGCGCGTGCACATGAATGTGTGACATCAGTAATGAGCAGCCAATCACATGCTTTGAGACTGATTCACTTTTCGTGAGAGTCAGTGCTATTCACTACCAAAGATTGAATAATATGAAGAATTTAAACACATTTATACAGCTACGATCTATCCATGAAAACTTAAAGAAAACATCTTACCATAAGTGCAAGTAAAAGTTGCCAAGTTGGTTTATTGAGTTTATAATATTTATAGGTATAAAAACTAAAATCTGAACTCATATGTAGTCATGTTTACAGCTGATTCTAAACTATTTGATTGCAAATTATCTGTTTATATTAATTTAAAATAAAAGCTTAATAATTACGATTAAACTAAGCTGGCTTGTTTAATGAATTAAGGGTATAATAATTTAAAAATAATCTCTAAAATTATGATTTTATCTTTAAAAATGTTTCACTATATAGCGTCCTTTATTTTTTATTTGTATTTTTTATTGCAATACAAAAACACAGAGTTGACATTCAAATAATGATTGTACACAATACAATACACAAAGTATTATGAATATACATTAATATACATGTCAACTGAAATCAAGTACTAAAGATTACAAGAGAAAAAGTAGGAAAATAAAAAAGACAAAAACACAAGAACTTGAGGGTAAGACATTTAAATATCAAGTATAGTATACAAATTAAAGTCATTGCAGAATGAAATAGTTTTTCTTGCTTTCTTATTTTCTGACATTGAAATGGTATTTAGATAATTTTTTAATTCTTTCAAAAAAACAATAAAATGCGGTTTGTTGTTGGTAAATTTACATTTGTGAATGTAAAATTTACAAAGAAAAAATTTAATAATAAAACAAGAATTGCTTTTAGTAGAGTCAGACTCATAATGTCCTAACACAATTCATTTTAAAGTAATGGATACATCTTGCTGGATATTCTCATTAATAAATGAACCAATGTTTTTCCAGAGTTGTTCAGTATAATGACAAGTCCAGAATAAATGAAAAACAGTTTCGGTATGAAATTGACAAAATGAACATTTAGTATCAATGTTAGCCTTATACTTCTCCATAAATTGTTTAATAGGGTAGCATTTATTAATTAATTTGAAAGATACTTATTTTACTTTATTAGTGAGGAAATATTTATGTTGCAGAGACCATTAGCGTCCTTTAGTTTGGAGTAAGAGAAACTGGAGGAGGGGCTTTATTGCGTCAGAGGCGTGTCCCTTTGCTTGAAGCTGATTGGTCAAATTTCTGTTTGAGATATCTAAACCAGAACATAACCTGCCCCGGAGCAGGTTATCTGTGAGCATGCGTTACTTTGGCGATGAACACTGCTAAAATTCAAACCGCTTTCAAGGTACCTTAAACCCAGAGTTAGCACAAACTAAACTGAAACTTCCCTGCTAGCCAGCTAAACCGGCTTCATGGTACAGGATCGGATGCGTTCTTGTGTTTAAAAACAGTTTGATGGAGTTTGATTTACAGTTTTTTACGATTGCTTAAGCACGATTTTTAAATCAAGGCTCATTTTGTCAAAACACTACACACAATTTACACATCCACACACACAAATAGAAGAACACACATCCACACACACAGTAAACATCAAACCCCAAGTTTGACACCGTATGGAACACCTCATTTGTTCATTTACACACTTGTTCCAAACTTAAACTAAAATTAAACGTTTGATTTTTTCAGGGATATTGCACTGAATAAAGTGCATGAACATATTGACCAAACCGTAAACACGAGACCAGTACTGCATATGAAAATATTGCTCTCCACATTGTAAAAACCATTCAATTCATCCATGCATTTTCAAAGATGCATCTAATTACAATATAGTACATAAACTTTAGTGGAGACAAAAAAAAACACACCCCATCATCTCTTCATATAGCCACTTCATCTGCAAAACAGCGAGGGAAGAATCTTCTCGAATGGTGACTCCATCCTTACACAGACTGCATCTATTACATCCATAGCTTCAATGAGGGGCGTAACATAGGGTCGGAGGTCATAAACCTTCCACTGCCATACAGAAGGGAGAGTGTTGTGGGAGGTACTGGAATAATTGAAACAGATGCATAGTCTGTCTAAAAACCTGAGTATGTGGTCGATGTAGTAAGGAGCTATTTTGGCATGAGGACCTCATTCTGCATGATTACAGCACCATGTTGACCCGGGACATTCAAAATAGCTCTGTGGCCAAACGTGTTTCTTCTTATTCCTCTTCCTCTTACTGCAAAAATACCTTTCATTTGTGTTGAACACAAAAAATCACCTGTTGCCTGTTTGTAGTGCTTACACCTGATGGTTGAGTTTAAGCACCTAAGTGTGCACACCTGATGGCCGTGTTTGATCAATTGGTTCATATGTGTAGTATTTTGGAAAGCAGTGCCTTAAAAAGGTAAGGAAGTGACATGTTAGATTTCTGTGTCTAACGTAGAGACGTGTGTTTAGTGTCTTGCAATACCATGTGTGTAGTGTTTTGTAAAAAGCGTGAGGCTGAGAATGTGCTCATATTTGGGCTGAGGTTTTGCTCCTTGGGTGTCAGGTTTCACTACTTGTGTTATTTTTAATTTTAGCGTGTAAGCAATCGGAAAAAAACTTTAAACTTGGCACAGCGACTTAATGCTCATGGCTCGCTAAAAACAGAAAAAGGATGAGATGTGATGGCCAAAGTCATCCTCGATGCTGAGTTGAGTTTATCAAAGATCAAACATATTGCATTTTTATTTTTATAGCTTTAAAGATCATTTAAACATTCATATTTACAAAAAAACTATAGCATTGAACTGAAAGCTTTGTAGAACAGCTTTAAATATAAAAATACAATTCAAAAAAGTACAGAAAAAATATGTTAAGTGCATTAAAATAAAACATTTTCAACTTTGCAAACAAGTTTGAACTTTTAGTTTTTACTTATTTTTCGCCTTAAAATGCCTCAATTTGGTCTTTTCAAATATCTGATTAGATACCGTTTAATTGATTGCTTTATGTAATTTGCGTTAAATAAGCTGTACTATGACTCAGCTATTTAGCATGATTTACTCATTAAAGCAAATAGCAGATAAAGCATGTGTGATACATTTATTTTAATGCTTTTGTGCAAAGAGCAAAAGCACATGTAGTATATTAGCACATTACATAATACGTAAAAATCAAAACACATTCCTTAATGTTCAAATTTAGCCTCATTTCCAAACTTGTGCCACATGTGCACTACTGTTCAAAAGATTTGAAATGTCTTTGAGACTTTAATGCTCACCAAGGCTGCATTTAATGTTGTGAGATATAATTTTTCTGTTTTCTAATTTAATATACTTTTAAATATACTTGATTCCTGTGATGCGCAGCTGAATTTTCAGCATCATTTCTGCAGTCTTCAGTGTCACATGATCTTCAGAAATCATTCTAATATACTGATTTTCTGCTCAAGAAACATGTCTTACTATGATCACTTCTGAAAACAGTTGTGCTGCTTAAGCTTTTTCCAGACTTCTTTATTGAATAGGTATTAATATTTGAACATAAATGTCTGTAATGTCACTTCTGGTTTGACCCCAAACTTTAGAACAGTAGCTTGCATGCTCATGTTAGACCGAATACGTGTGTGAATTGGAGAGTCTGCAGTAGTCCTCACTGCATGTGATGCTTCCTCTCTCAGTTGAGACAAAATCACGAATCCAACAGCCCGAGTCGACCTCTGAACTCACAGGAGACTGCGGCATGCTGGGAGACTCGTGCTCGTCGATCTCTCGCACATTCATATAGTCGAAGCTGGTGAGCTGAGGGGGCGTGTCTCTGCTCTCTGTCAGAATGTCAATCTGAAGAGACTCCTCCCCCTGCAATATATCTCTCATCTTACCTGACAGCATTGAATGAGTCTGCAAATACAAACACAATCAAACCATTAACAGTCATGTATTAGTAGAATGATAGTTTGTTTTGGTCAGAACTGAGAACAACTGTTTGCACCCATGCAAATCTTTAGATCTTCTTAATTCTAACACTAGAAATCATCATTAAGCTAATCATCAAAGGTCATGCCAAACAGTGCAAGAATGAAGATGCTATTCATTGTTTATTAACTTCAAAATATGAACGCTTTTTACTGGAAGCGCACTACCACCCAAGTCTTGAGTTTAGATGCCCCCCCCCCCAAAAAAAAAACTCCTCTGTGCCTGCATTAAATAATACAATTATAGAATTGCTTTCTAAATTAATTCTGTGGTCTTCAAACACCCAAATGGGTTTGCAAAGTCAGAAACATGTTTCATATCTTTTATCTGATATGACCACAAAACCATATTTGATATCTTTCTCGTATCTGATTTGTAAGGTTTCCTATAATCATTTGACAATGACTAGTGATATTTTAGCATTATTTATAAACTATTATAGTATTTATTAAGTTTTGGATTAGCTTTTATTTGTAATTTCTCAGTTTTTATTTTAAACGAGAGTTTTAGTAATTTTCTTCCGTTTTAACTTTAGGAATTTTAGTACTTAATTTAATTTCAGTTCCTTTTCCCATCTAATATTTGTATTATATTTAATTTTATTTCAATTAGTTATAGTTTTAGTTAACAACAATGCCATTGCTCAAGATGCAATTCTTGGGATGCAAATCTAAAAGATTTTCTATGTACGCTATATTGCCAAAAGTATTGGCACCCCCTTCTAATGAAAGGTTTGACTACTTTAGTAATTTCCATGAGTACAAATCTTAATGTTTAAGCATATAATGATATTCTAGGGAATTGTGTGCTTCTAATTTTATAGCAACAGTTTGGACAGGACCCTTTTCTATTCTAACATGACAGTGTCTCTGTGTATAAGACAAGAATCAAAGAGAAATGATGATTCAGTCAGTGTGGAAGAACTTGACTGGTCTGCAGAAAGCAGCTGAACACCTCTGGTGTGACTTTAAATGAGCCACAAACTCATCACCAAACACTAATGACTTGTACATTCATTATATGGACAAAAGTACTGACACCCCTTCTTTAGAAGAGAAAATGTCACTTCAAAACTAAGGCAAAAAAGATGGAAAATTGTACTTAAAAATAGTATTTCCACCTCTGTTGCAACAGTTTTGAAGTGTATGAAATGACGGTACCCATATGTACAAGTCATTAGTGTTTGGTGATGAGTTTGTGGCTCATTTAAAGTCACACCAGAGGTGTTCAGCTGCTTTCTGCAGACCAGTCAAGTTCTTCCACACTGACTGAATCATCATTTCTCTTTGATTCTTGTCTTATACACAGAGACACTGTCATGTTAGAATAGAAAAGGGTTCTGTCCAAACTGTTGCTATAAAATTAGCACACAATTCCCTAGAATATCATTATATGCTTAAACATTAAGATTTGTACTCATGGAAATTACTAAAGTAGTCAAACCTTTCATTAGAAGGGGGTGCCAATACTTTTGGCAATATAGTGTATCTTCATGTATGGAAAAAAGTGATAAGAACTTGCTAGAGTTTGTGTATTATTTACTGATTCATGAATTAATTTGCAATCTAAATTAAATTAGTCAAGCATCCTTAATATTATTGCTTATAATTTAGAGTTAGGTGCTTTTTGAAAACTGAACAATTGTTCTGAACAATGCCAATGCAAAACAAGAATAGTGGTGTTTTTTGTTCCTAAATGATTCAGTGGTTCATTTATAAAGAGATTCATTTGTTTCATTCTTAAACGAGTTGGCATATTTAAACAAATCGGTTGAGTGAATGATTCAGTGACTCACTCATAAACCACACTTCATGCATTAGCACTTTTAACGAATCGTCTACATTAATGACTCAGTTATTTTCTTTGTTTTTTTGGAAGTTACCTGAACATCTACATCCCAGTCTCTGAAATACGGAGCTGGTGATGGTATATATTCACTCTTCCTCCATCTACAACACAAATATCCTGTCATTTATTTCCAAAAGAAATCCGAACATGTCAGGAAGCTGCAGATGACGTTTCTAACCTAGAGTATGTGATACAGGACAGAAGGACCAGCGGCAATGGCAGGAGCAGAAGATACCAGGCAATATGGAAAGATCCTCCTGGAGTCTCTTCTGAAACACACAACGGGAGATGAGTCTTAATCACAGTATGTAATATGAACAGGTGCTTTGCAGTTGTTTGAGTGTTCAGTAAACGGACTCACTGTGAATGTCCCCTGATCTCCAGTGTAACGCAGGGGCCCACAGACTCCACACGCCTTCGTAATCCACTTGATCTGGCTGCGATCTCACACGCACTGTGTAATTAGTGTGAGGCTCAAATCTAGACTCGTCCACGTACACCTTCTGGTCAACAGCTTCTACCTCATACAGCTGAAACACAAACATCTGTAACTTAAGTCGTGGCCTAATGGATAGAGCGTCGGACTTGTAACCCGAGGTTGTGGGTTCGAATCTCGGGTCTGGCAGGAATTGTCGGTGGGGGGAGTGAATAACGAGCGTACTCTCCACCTTCAATACCACGACTGAGGTGAGACCCTTGAGCATTGGCTGCCCACTGCTCCGGGTCTGTGTTCACGTGTGTGTGTGTTCACTGCTGTGTGTGTGTGTGTGTGTGTGTGTGTGTGTGTGTGTGTGTGTGTGTGTGTGTGTGTGTGTGTGTGTGTGTGTGTGTGTGTGTGTGTGTGTGTGTGTGTGTGTGTGTGTGTGTGTGTGTGTGTGTGTGTGTGTGTGTGTGTTCACTGCTGTGTGTGTGTGTGTGTGTGTGTGTGTGTGTGTGTGTGTGTGTGTGTGTGTGTGTGTGTGTGTTCACTGCTGTGTGTGTGTGTGTGTTCACTGCTGTGTGTGTGTGTGTGTGTGTGTGTGTGTGTGTGTGTGTGTGTGTGTGTGTGTTCACTGCTGTGTGTGTGTGTGTGTGTGTGTGTGTGTGTGTGTTCACTGCTGTGTGTGTGCACTTGGATGGTTGAATCCAGAACACAAATTCCGAGTATGGGTTACCATACTTGGCTTCACTTCAAATTCAAATTCGTGACAAATGAGTTCACCAGGTGCTAAACCTGTAGCTTGACCATGAAACTGGGTGCTACTCATCATACCATGTATTACGTACAACTTCCATGGTGTAAAACAACCACTTGTGAGAAAGAGGTGTTAATAGAAAGTCTCATCATTGCCATGTAATGTGAAATGATGTTCACATCCTGTAATGTGACACAAAGCAACAGTTTTTTTAATCGAAAGGAAAGCACTGGGAGGAGAGAGGGAGCGGGATCGGCAAAGGACCTCGAGACGGGAATCGAACTCGGGTCGCCGTGAGTATGTTGATGCACTAACAACGAGGCTATTGGCGCCAACAAGCAACTGTTTTAACCCTTTAAGAATCCAGCGTACCGCCGGCGGGACGCCGAGTGGTGACAGGGTAAAGTCGTCAGAAACAAAAACTCAAAAAATAAAAAGTTGAACATGTCATATATCCATGGAAAGCTGAGATTCTTGTGATTTCACCTATGTAAAGATACATTTTAAGATACAATAAACACAGCATGTACAATCAGTGTCTTTATCAGATTTGTGTTGACATAATGCAGACATGCATGATAGTACAGACATACATAGGAATAACACAGTAGGGATGCAATATAACACCAATATAAGAAAAAAACCACAAATTAAATAATGTACTATGTACAGAAATAGAAATATAGGAAAAAATGATGTAATTTTAAAAGTGTACACATTTTGGATTCTATAAATAAATGTCACTATAATGTGTTTATGCTTCAGTTACTATGTGTCAGCAATTATTGACAGTGAATCTGGATGAGAAACTGAATAGCTCTAAGTGTAACCTTTCATTAGAGCCCAAAATGATGACTGTACATTAAAGCATTCAGAATTACAGCATTGTATGTGTCGTTGGTTACAAAGGGTCGTTTGGAGTCTCCCAAGTGTGGAAGCGTCTAGACATAAAATTAGATAAACATGTGTAAAACACTAATTTTCTAATATATTGTTTATCATTTGGCTTGGTAAGGCTTCATTCTGTGATCCCAATGTATTTTCCAGTTCATACCTCCAGCTATAGTCATCTGCAGGCTATTTACAAAAAATGCAGGCGGAATTATTTTTTCTTTTTTTAGTGTATTCAAAGTGTCAGTAAGACTTACAGTGATTCTGACTGTTGAGAAACAAACCTCAGAGTGTACCAACACCATGCATATCATCCAAATGGCCCAAGAACAGCATGCAATTTACTTTGGGTATGCCTTTTTTAGGCGTTTTAGGCTAATTTTACAGGAATCGTATTAAATGTGTCTATTCATTTGTAATAAATCATTTTATAAAAGGAACACATTTGTGTGGTTGTGTCTATATAAGTAGACATAATAGACATATATAAAAATGAATGATCAGAAAACAAATCAGCGTGAGAAACAGACTTAGATGACTATAAATGCTACTCTTTTAATAACATGCTTTTGTGACTGGAACATGTTAATAAAGTGGTTTCACGTTGATTTCAAAGAAGCAGTTCAGCCAAAATGAAAAAAGAAGAAGAACAACAACAACAAAAGTTACTTTAAAATATATTAAAAAATACTTTAAATGTAATGTATTTCTGTGACGCAGCGCTGAATTACTCCAGTCTTCAGAGTCACATGATCCTTTCAGAAATCATTCTAATATGCTGAATTATTATCAGTGTTGAAACTGTTGTGCTGCTTCATATTTTTGGAACCAGTGATACTTTTTTATTTGATTCTTTGATGAATAAAAAGATAAAAATAACAGGATTAATGCAAAATAGAAATCTTTTCTAACAATTGAAGTCTTTACGACCACTTTTATCCATTTAACACATCCTTGCTGAATAAAAACATTGATTTAGGTTACACTTTATTTATAGGTGTCCTTGTTACAGTCTAATTATACATTTAAATACTAAGTAATATGAATTAAGTATATATTAAGTATAAGTACAGTGTGCCAGAAGTTAATTATATTGAGTTTCTACCATATAAATCTATTTTAGAAACTTAATTTCCTGTGAAGTTACTTTGCAACGATTGTATCGTAAAAAGCGCTACACAAATAATCTTGAATTGAATACTTACTATATGGTTAGGGTTACTTGCATGTAATTATGCATAATGTATTGTTATTATAATAGTAAGTACATGTAATGTGTAACAAGGACACTTTAAAATAAAGTGTTACCTTAATTTCTCTTTTTAAAAAAAGAAAAGATTTACTGACTCCAAACTTTTGAATAGTAGTGTATATTGTAACACAGCATTTATATTTTGAATAAACACTGTTCTTTTTCACTTTTTATTTATCAGAGGATCCTGAAAAAAGCATCACATGTCCCAGAAAACATTAAGCAGCAAAGCTGTTTCCAATATTAATTATAAATCAGCATATTAGAATGATTTCTGAAGGATCATGTGGCATTGAATACTGGAGTAATGCTGAAAATTCAGCTTTGCGCATCACAGAAATAAATTATATTTTATTTTATTAAAATAGAAAACTATTATTTTAAATTGCAATAATATTTCACAAAATTACAGGTTTTTTTTAGATGTAGACTTAATGAGCATATATATAAATAAGCATATATAAATTATAATAATTTAAAAACTAATTTAAAGCGGTTCAACATAAGGCAGCAACATAACAAAACTAAAAATGATGGGGTATGAATACTTTCGCAAGGCACTAATATGTATATATATATATGAATACTTTCGCAAGGCACTGTATATATATACAGTGCCTTGCGAAAGTATTCATACCCCATCATTTTTAGTTTTGTTATGTTGCTGCCTTATGTTGAACCGCTTTAAATTAGTTTCCCCCCCCCCCCCACATCAATCTACACTCCATACACCATACTGACAAAGCAAAAACAGAATTGTCACAACTTCGTAAAATAAAAATAAACTAAAAAACCTGGAATAAATAAATTGCACCTTCAATGAAGCAGATTTTTTCTGAACTCTTCCCCAGATGTGTGGCTGGATGCAACCCTGTTTCTGAGCTCTACAGGCGGTTATTCTGACCCCAGGGCTTGGTTTTTGCTCTGATATGCATTATCAGCTGTTGGACCTTTTATTAAGATGCGTGTGCCTCTCCAAATCATACCCATGCCACAGGTTAACTTCACTTGAAGTGTAGTAACATCTACAAGCAATAGGAATGCTCCTGAGCTAGATTTCAATGGTCTCAGATAAGTGTATGAGTACTTATGCAATGGAAGTATTTAAGTTTTTTATTTTTAATAAATTTGCAAAGATGTTAAAAACCTGTTTTTTGCTTTACCATTATGGTGTATGGAGTGTAGATT
>CM049814.1:1529195-1581492 GCA_027422405.1 Ptychobarbus kaznakovi
ACAAAGAAAACGTAAGCAAACACACATGGCAGAAATAAAATCATGTGACGTGCTAATCAAATATAATAAAAGTGATTGAAAATGTACCTGTAGTCGCAGACAGTTGTTGTTTCTGGTTTCACTCGCACATGAAATAAAGTTCTCTCTCTCTCTCTCTCTCTCTCTCTCTCTCTCTCTCTCTCTCTCTCTCTCTCTCTCTCTCTCTCTCTCTCTCTCTCTCTCTCTCTCTCTCTCTCTCTCTCTCTCTCTCTCTCTCTCTCTCTCTCTCTCTCTCTCTCATCTCTCTCTCTCTCTCTCTCTCTCCCTCTCTCTCTCTCTCTCTCTCTGTCTCTCTCTCTCTCTCTCTCTCTCTCTCTCTCTCTCTCTCTCTCTCTGTCTCTCTCTCTCTCTCTCTCTCTCTCTCTCTCTCTCTCTCTCTCTCTCTCTCTCTCTGCACTGCCTGCTTTTGTCAGTCTTCTGATGAGAGTCTATCGATCATCCGATCTCTTATCAGATTGTATCTCTGTCATCATCTCCAATCTTTTCACACTTGGGCATTCAGATCAGCAAATTCTCTGACACGTTTCAGACGTTACCTAACCGACATCATCACACTAAACAACTCCATATGTGCTCATTTTAACATGAATTATGAACATCTTTCAAGTGTGTAATGAATCATACCGCATGGATGCGCAATATGCACGATATGTACTAGCCTAGCAACTGGCTGATTTTTTTATTTATTTAACTATAATATCGTTATAAAAAGTCTGATATTTAAGTATATGCAACTTTAGGCACACACTGTATACAGAATCTATCTATACTCGAGTATGCGACATCTCAACTAGCAAATCTCACCCGCGTCATTGTTTACATATTCATAACGTCCCAAAATGCAACTATCTGCCAAGTCATTAAAGAAAGCTGGATATAGACCTATATCCAATTGTAATAATGTACACTTGTATGGGGTGATACATTTGTCAGCATAGCAACAGCAAATCTCGATGGCTTCATATCGTCACAAAATGTGTTACATGTGAATAAGATGAAGAAAGAAAGGCCTATAAAGATATTATAAACATTAAAACCTGCTTTGAAACAAAAGCACTGCGTTTGACCTTACACGTTATGAAATGCAAAAACTACCGAGTTAAGAGAAGTGCAGCGAAAGAGCTTTTTCATGTTGTGAGTCTATAGTTCAGTTTTAGACACAAGTACAAGTGTATGGTTTATATTATTATCATTGATGTGATAGTTAAAGTTGAGGTTAAATGTGAAACTACACACTTAAGCCCACGCCTACGTTGATGAGAATCAGACAGAGGCCTATATTTATTCATGCGGCTTTGGGGGAGCTGTTTTGTTTGTATGTTTTATGCATTCTTGCAGAAGGTCAGGCAAAAGGAGCTTTTATTAAGAGCTGTTTTCTCCACACCGAGTCAAGTGCCTTACAATGATGATATCTGATCAGTCTTTCTGAGGCCCTGAGGTGTTCAATCTGATTGGTTGTCCTAAATAACATCTATGGATGACAACACCTAATTCTGCCTTATGATAAGTGCTACCCAGGCGTCCTACTTTCAAGCATGCCCTACAAAGTAACAGATGTCTTCGCAAGCGAGTCTCGCAAAGTAAGTAAACACATGGCAAACGGACGGTGCCAGTATTCAGTAAGCGGCGTGCCAGTGTGCCAACACTTAAGTGAACTTAATATCACTTGATACGATGCTTAGACATTGTGTGCCAAGCCATGTGCTTGGGTTTGTGGTTTTTATCAGAAAATCAGCTACTGAGGTGCGAAAATAATAACAAAACCTGGTTTGAATCAGACAGTTTAGGGATATGCAGTGTTCATGCATAATTGAACAAGCTGTAAATATTGAATGTACTTGTTGTTAGATTGTCTATTTAAATTTGTATATGATTTGCAATATTCCAACACATTATCAACATGACAAATGTTCTTTTATCAGACTATCTTAAAGGGATAGTTCAGCCAAAAATGATAATGGTTATTAATTACTCCCCTTGTGTTGTTCTGAACCTGTATGAGTTTCTGTGGATCATAAAAGAAGGTATTTTATAGAATGTCGGTAACCAAACCATTTCGGTACCCATTGATATTCTGCAGTGAATGGGTGCCGTCAGAATGAGAGTCCAAACAGCTGTTAAAATGATCACACAAGTAAAAAAGCCAATCCCCTGTTATCCTCACATCAAAATCCACCCACATATTTGTTTATTTGACCTGTTTTGTCTAGTAAATATTGCTTGATCTGTGCATATTTCTCTCCTTCTGATAATACACATTTTTCCCTAAATTACTTTTTTGTTGTACCTTGTTATCGTTATTACAATTTGTATTGTCACACAAAACACCAATAAAAAGATCTGAATTCAATTTTTCACTAAAGAAAGCTAAATTATCGATAGACTTATATTTTAGCTTGAAACAATGGTTTAATGTGTTGTTGATGGATTTGTTTTTTATAAACACGCAGTTTTTTTGCTTCTCAAGATGTTAACTGATGGACTGGAGTGGTGTGAGTTACTTGTGATGTTTTTATCAGCTGTTTGGACTCTTATTCTGACGGCACCCATTCACTGCAAAGCATCCATTGGTGAGCAAGAAATGCTACATTTCTCCAAATCTGTTCTGATGAAGAAACAAACTCATCTACATCTTGGATGGCCTAAAGGTGAGAAAATTCAATTATTTTTTTAAACTATAAAGCAATTCCTTTAAGAACATGAATGCATAATACAATATTTTCCGCTGAACATTTATCCTTTATATACTATGTGTGTAATTGTGGGTTAAAATGACCCAATCTGATGTTGTCAACACTCACTATCTCTTCAACAGAAAGTGGTTGATTCTTTTGATATGTTTATGAACATCTCTGGGTTATCTGATTTGAGGTTCTGGGAGTCTTGCGCTACAGGAACTTTGGGGAAGATAAGGACAGGAAGTATCAAAACATGCTGAAATGAAGAAAAACAAGCTGAGATAGTAAAAACAACATATATTTTAGTTCACCAAGTGCATACTTTATTCATTTTGAAAATATGAACCACAACGGGGCCCAAAATCATACTACAAAGTAACTGACCTTTACTGTAAGTTTAAATATTTAAATATCAAAGTAACTATTAAATGGAAAGCAAAGCAAAATAAATGTATCACATGCTTGACACAACAATATGTTAATTTTAACTACATAAAAGTATGAAAATAAAACAAGGGGATCATTAAAAGATTAAAAAATACATTTGATTAGGTTGACAAAATGACACTAGGATTAGTAACGTTTCTTCAACATGTGTTTTTTCACAAACAAGCATAGAGAATATGATATATAAGTGAACACTGAGGAGCCTGAAATAAAGAAGATGTTTTTAAAAAGCATATTCATATTCTTCAATGTCATTTGAGGAGATGATCCTGCAGCATTTGGCCTTAAAGGAGGGTGTAATTCAATATTTTATCAGCAGAAGGCAGCAGTGAGCTGATACATAGTCTTCGAATAAAACCAGTGAACTTCATCTGTGTGTAGAAATCGTATAAATGGCAGGATGAATATAAGGCACCAAATCGTTACATTCATTTATAAAAATGTACAAAAACCCAAAAGTGCATTAAATTTGTTTTTCGAGTCTTATTAAGAATAAACAGGCATTTTTATTTCTGTAAGTGCAGAGCACAACACCTTTTAAAATATCTTTAGCAGGATTTTATTTTATTGTATTTTATTATTTGTCACCCACCCGAACTACATGAGATGCAACACCGCCACGTCACTCAAGTGAAAGCTATTTTAATAACTTCAGCGCAATGCATGTGTTTATGTACATTAACAACAATAATAGTAGTCTATATTAGTAATAGACGTCTATACACAATTGTTCCGTTTCACTAGGTTCTTTAAAAAGGTTGTATCTGGTTATCGTTTCGAAAGCGGAATGTTTCTTCGCCGTATTTTCTCACTTCCGGTACATATTAGGACGAGCACAACCAGGAAGCAGTGTACACACACTGAAAACATTAAGCTCAGGATTTGTGTAACAATTTGATCATATTAAATTAACGCTGGAGGAAGCGATAGCACTGTTTGAACTTTATCTCGTGATCATGGTTATATCTTTCTCGTGGGCCGTTTATTTTATGTTCGTGTCTAAGGCTGGTGTGGGCAAGAATTATGGAATAGACTGGTGAAGGTATGCAGGAGAGTAAACAGAGCAACATTAGCGCTAAACTCTTTCAACATGTCGTTTTTATTCTCTGCAGATGGGGTCGACTCTTTGAGGTGGTGAATCTGGCTCTGTAGGGTTACTGAAGGCGTGGAAATGGACTTCTCCAAGTTCCTGGCAGATGATTTTGATGTGAAGGACTGGGTGAATGGAGCTTTTAAAGGGGCTCAGAAAGATGTTCCTGGTAAAACAGACGCTCACGCCTCTACTCTGGTCATGAAGCTGCAGCTGTTCATTCAAGAGGTCAATAACTCGATAGAAGGTGAGTGTGGAGTCCATTCAAAGATGTCTTTCAAATGTCATTGCATTCTCATTAAAACTGTGTAGTGAGTAAGTGTTTGTCTCTTCTGCTCACCAAGGCTGCAGTTATTTGATCAAAAAAGTAATATTGTGAAATATTATTACAATTTAAAATAATTTGTGAATATATTTTGAATTGTGATCAAAGCTGAGTTTTCAGCATCATTACTTCAGTCTTCAGTGTCACATGATCTTCAGAAATCATTCTAATATGCTGATTTACTGCTCAAGAAACTTTTTTTATTATTATCAGTGTTGAAAACAGCTGTGCTGCTTAATATTTTTGTGAAAACTGATACTTTACAGAATTCTTTGATGAATAGTAAGTTTAAAAGAACAGTGTTTATTTGAAATAGAAATCTCTGTAACAGTATAAATGTCTTTACTGTTATTTTATGAGATGAATGCTTTTATTCAGCAATGATGCATGATTAAATTGATCAATTGAATGCCTCATTGCTGAATAAACGCATTCATCTCTTAACTGCTGAGTGGTAGTGTGTATCCGTTCGGTCGGTCTCTGATTGTCTCTCTGTGTGTGTTGGCAGAGAGCAGCAGTCAGGCGCTGCAGAATATGCCGCGTGTATTGAGGGATATTGAAGCTCTGAAACAGGAGGCGTCGTTCCTGAAGGATCAGATGATTCTGGTTAAAGAGGACATCAAGAAATTCGAACAGGACACGGTGCAGTCTATGCAGGTAAGAATAAATACACACACAAATCACTTTTTGCTCTATGCAACTGTTATATAATATCTAACGTCTTTTCTTTATAAGTATATTTCATACAAGTATTATTTCAGAATATTTTGCAAGCAAGTCCATCTCTAACCATGTAATGTTTAAAATATTATTTTATAATTGAACAATTTTTTTAATCTTTAGACAAAATATAAAAAATAAAACATTTCTTATAAAAATGTCTACCGAGACAACATGCTGTTCACGGCCCAGAAACCGTAGCGGCACCGCTGATTTTATACATCAGGCTTTTATGGCCTATAATATGAGATTCCTCAAGGACGAAAAATCACCTCATAGTTTTATTCATAGCACCAAACTGTGCAAAAATATGCGATTTGGTGCAGTTGCTGATATTTAAATGGTAGCTTGTAGTGTAAATCAATGAGATCTTTATAGCGGACTACTTGCATAAAATGCATAGAAATATCAGTTGTCTCTTAAAATGTGTCTTAATAAGATAATATTGCGATGCTTAGTTTTATAATAAAAGGTTTGCAGTTTCAAAACTAATAATGCGATCCAATACAATGATGAACAGATAAACGTTCCTCAAAAGCCCGACGGATCATATCTGATGCTCAAATTTCGACATGGTATTTCTGAAAAATAATGTATGGATAATCAAGTTAAACCTAAGTTGCTTCAGTCCAGTAAGTAGTGTTCATCTTGAAATATTACTAGCAATATGAAAGTTATTATTGTTTACTTTATAAAAAGATGTCACAGCAAAAAGCTAGTAATAGTATATAGATATAATAGTTCAGTCCCTGCTGGTTTTTGCTTATGGAAATGTTAACTGTTTCTGGCATACTGTAGACCTGTTGTTTTTTATATGGATGTGTGGCAGGTGTTGGTGGAGATTGATCAGGTGAAGTCTCGTATGCAGTTAGCAGCAGAAGCGCTACAGGAAGCTGATAAGTGGAGCACTCTCAGTGCTGACATCGAGGACACTTTTAAGACTCAGGTGATGCATTACACATCTGCCTGCATGCACTTAACATGAGTGCGGATGTGGATCTGAAATGTTCATGTGTTTGTCTGCAGGACGTGGCTGTGGTCAGCAGTAAACTGACCGCCATGCAGGGCAGTTTGGCGATGCTGGTGGACACACCAGACTACAGTGAGAAGTGTGTTCAGCTGGAGGCTCTGAAGAACCGTCTGGAAGCTCTGACCAGCACACAGATCGTGTCCACGTTCAACTCACTGGCTACAGGTGCTGTTATACATCAGGCGTGTGTGTAAAAGAGATGCGTTTCATAAGCGATCAAAGAATTGGAGTCAGTAAGATTAGACTTTTTATTCAGCATAGATGCATTAAATTGATCAAAAGTGAAAGTAAAAACATTTCTAAAGATTTTTCATAACTACTATTTGAACTTTCTATTCATTAAAGAATCCTGGAAAAAGTATCACCGTTTCCACAAAAATATGAAGCAGCGCAACTATTTTCAACATTGATAATAATCATAAATGTTTCTTGAGCAGTAAATCAGCATATTAGAATGATTTCTGAAGATCATGTGACACTGAAGACTGGAGTAATGATGCTGAAAATACAGCTTTGCTTTACATTTTAAAATAAATTCACATAGAAAACAGTTGTTTCAAATTGCGATAATATTTCCCAATATTATGGTTTTTACTTTATTTTTGATCAAATAAATGCAACATTGGGGAGCATAAGAGACTTCTTTAAAAAATGTAAAAATAATCTTACAGAATAATATGCTTTAACATGCCAAGATGCTAATATTTATTTGTATAATCTGTTTCAGATCAAGCAAAGCTTTTTGTACGAGTTTTTACGGAAATGGACAGAATGCCGCAGTTACTGGCTTACTACTTTAAATGCCACAAGGTACATTTTAATTTGAGACTTTTTTCTCTTCAGAGTTATCATTAAATTACCTATATTTAAACTGCTTTGAAATAAATATTTTTCATACCTGTATTGCGCAGGTTGTGAGGTAAAAAGACAGGTTCACCTGAATGCATTTCGTCTTGTATTAATCTGAAATGTTTTCGGTTGCACTTTATTTTACAGTACATGTACTTACAGTGTGCTTAAGAAAGTACTTGTAATATAAGGTTAGGTGTAGGTTCAGGGTTAGTACTCCGTTATAATATGTAATTAAATACATAGTATGTACATCCAGAACAGGACTGTAGAATAAAGTGCTAGTTTTTTTAAATCATTCCAACTTTATTTTTAGTCACTTTGTTCCCACTATGAAAATAGCCTAGCTGCTGATGTTCCGGGGCATTATAAAAATATACCTAATAAATAAACTTGTGTGTGTTTAGGCACAACTGTTGAGCGTGTGGGAAAGCATCTGTCAGTCAGACGCACCTCTGAAGCAGCAGCTCTCTGAGTTTTACGACACACTTCTGTCCACGTGGCACACACAGCTTCAGTGGAGCAGTCAGGTACACACACTCATCTGCACCGCCGTACAGCGTTCATGCTCTGTCTCACACACACACACACACACACACACACACACGCACGTCACACACACACACACACACACACACACACACAACACACACACACACACACACACACACAGTCACACACACACGCACCCGCACACACAAACACACACACAGTCACACACACACACACAGTCAGGTTCACACACAGTGACACACAGCAGTCACACACTACAGCAGTGGAGCAGTCAGGTCACACACACACACAGTCACACACACACACAGTCACACACACACACAGTCACACACACACACACACACACACAGTCACACCACACACACAGTCACACACACACACACACACACACACACAGTCACACACACACACAGTCACACACACACACAGTCACACACACACACACAGTCACACACACACAGTCACACACACACAGTCACACACACACACAGTCACACACACAGTCACACACACACACACACACACACACACACACACACACACACACACACACACACACACACACAGTCACACACACACACACACAGTCACACACACACACACACACACACACACACACACACAGTCACACACACACACACACAGTCACACACACACACACACACACACACACACACACACACACACACACACAGTCACACACACACACAGTCACACACACACACAGTCACACACACACACAGTCACAACACACACACACACACACAGTCACACACACACACACAGTCACACACACACAGTCACACACACACAGTCACACACACACAGTCACACACACACACAGTCACACACACACACAGTCACGCACACACACAGTCACACACACACAGTCACGCACACACACAGTCACACAGTCACACACAGTCACACACACACACACACACACACACACACACACACACACACACACACACACACACACACACACACACACACACACACACACACACACACACACACACACACACACACACACACTAAGACGTGTGTACCTGTGTGTGCAGGTCTTTAAAAACCCCTGTGAAGTGCTCACCGTGCTGATGATCCAGACGTTGGGGGCGATGGTGCCGTCTATCCCAGACTGCATTGCTGTGGCACTGAAGCGTTGCTCTGGTGATTGTCGTGTGGATGTGCTGTTGGAGCTCCATCAGACGGCGGCGAACTTCAGTCGCAGCCTGGAGGCGGCAATGCAGCCGCAGCTCGGTGCGTGTACGCCAAAAAATCCTGTCAGGCATATTTAGAACCAGAATCATTAGATGACATTAAAAGACTCGATTTAATATCTCAGTGCAGCCCCAAAACGAATTAATAGTCATTTAAAATCTTTGCCACGCTCCCTCAAACTACTAGCTTTTATAGGTTTTTCAGCAAAAAGTTTTAATCATGTCAAATATGATCAAACTTATCATCCCTTATTCTGTTTTATATAGTTTATATATCTTAGTAAGTACAGTTCGGAGTAAATTTGATGTTTCATTTTTACATAAATATATCTGCTACGCTAAAAGACGATGGAAAAATTATTTCACTCAATTTGAAATTTTCACAAAAGTTATTTGAAACAAACACTTTATTTGCATTTAATATGCTTTATATGTATATAAAATCACTTTTGTGGATTTGATTTGATTCTAAAATGGGACATCTTGTCTATGACCCATTTAATATGTAGATATAGACATATATATATATTTATGATATGGATTATGGCTATATTTATGATGCACATTCCCGCTCTTCTCAGTAGTTTACAGTAATACAAAACAATTATCCTCATTGCTGTAATAAAAAAAAAAACTAAACAACTGTTATATGATTTAAGATGTAGAGAATAATTGCAAGAGCACATATTTACAGTAATGAGTTATTTTTTTCACATTATAATGAAGAGAATTTGAGGAAAATTTTCTTAATTGTTATGAGAATTTTTATAAATGGTCATTTATTTTATGGACAAATATTTTTCGGTACAAATATGTAAAATTGTATTATATCTATTAAAAATACGTGGGATCAACAAATGACCTTGAGACCGGAATCGAACTCGTACTAACCACGAGGCTATCAGCACCAACAATAAATACACTTTATTAAATAATATAAAAAAAATAAATGCGTGCGATTTAATTTGCATCATTTTCTTGTCTTCATGTGTGTGTTTCAGGCGAGTGTAACCTCTTGAAGGTGGCAGAGCTGGTATCATGTGTTTATTCCCCTCACAAGACGTATCAGATGCAGTACGGAGAACTAGAGGAGACAAACTTACTGATCCAGCTCAGCGCTGTTCCTCTGGTGAGTGAACAGAGGCTTTCATTTATCATCTTACACTATACACAAAGTATAAACCTTTGGCCTCCTATGAGATGAGGCATAAAAAGGTAGCATACTGAGAAATATTACCAAGACATCACTTTTTCCTGTAGCATTGTCTTCAATGTCTGCATGTAGTGTGATTTGCAAACAAGTGACTCTTATGAGCGATTCTTTTTAGTGAATCATTCTCAGACTGAATCAATCTAACCTATTGCGCACTGAATCTGTGCACTTACTAAATGACCTGCTGTAACGGATGCTAATAAGAGTTTGTAGTTAAATTAACATATTCACAAAAGGTTGTATCGTATAAATACAATGTTTATTCGCCATGTGTTTTTTATTCATTATTTGTGTGTGTTAGGAGCGTGGCGAGGTTCTGGACTGCGTGTTAGAGCTCACACACTCGGTTCAGAAGGTGTTTGGTTTGGCAGCGGCTGCCGTGGATCGCTGTGTGAAGTTCACGGATGGTCTCGGTGTGTGTGGGCTCATCAAAGCCCTGCGAGCGCTTTTCAGCAAGTATGAATCATACACACATTTACTACGCTCACACACAGCCAACAGCTCAGCTGCGCTCTCTAGCGGATTCTCTCGTTTCTCTCTCAGGTACGTGTCAGACTTTTCTGTCACGCTTCAATCCATCAGGAAGAAGTATAAGTTAGAGGACACGCCCACTTCTGAGGTGTTCACCGAGGATTGGACGGCTTTCCAGAACTCTGTCAGGTGGGTGTGAGTTTTTGTGTTGTTGAGTTTAAAGTTATATGTTTATAGATGTATGTACAGTTATATTAAAGTATATGAATCATCTGTTTGTTCTTTCTTCTAGAATCATTGCAACCTGTGGTGAGCTACTCAGACAATGTGGAGCATTTGAACAGCAGCTTTCAAACAAGTAAGATGCCTTAAAGTACAAATCTGTTTTATTTAATACATTGTCATTACATTTTACCCTAATAATATCCCTGTTACACTATAATTATATGATTCATATTTAAAAACAATAAAACATATATATATATATATTAACTATAAAATATATCAAGTATATGTGTGTGTATTTATCAGGTTATTATACTCAACTAAAACCATAAAAACCTATTAAATATATTATACGTATATGTATGTGTGTGAAGGCTGACAAATGATTAATCACATCATAATAAAAGTTTTTATTTACATAGTAAATGTGTGTGTACTCTGTATATTTATTATGTCTATATAAATATGCATATATATTAATGTTACGTTTATATATTAAATGTATTTATATATAAAATAAATATATGGATATAAATATATACATGTAAATATTTTCAAAATATATACTGTACATTTACATTTATGCATAGCAGACGCTTTTATCCAAAGCGACTTACAATTGCATTCAGGTTATACATTTTCATTAGTATGTGTGTTCCCTGGGAATCGAACCCACAACCTTTTGCGCTGCTGACACAATGCTAAACCACTGAGCCACACAGGAACACTGTAATGAATCATGGTTGTGCATTGTGATTGGCAGGATCCTGGGGAAGGCGGGGCGTTTCCTGTGGGAGGGGTTTAATCCCAGAAGTCTGACTGGTTTACAAGAGGGCGTGGCTGAGAGGCGGAGCCAAAAGAACCCATGGCAGGAATACAACTACCTTCAGCAAACCAACACGGCTGAGTATAATACTCTACTGGAGACGCTGCACTCCCTCAAGGTTTCACTTCATATATGTGTGCTTTGAATGTGCTGCGTTCATATTCTAGAAGTGTAGAACTGACGTTTGTCTTGTGCAGGAGAAAGGAACAGGAAACTCAAGCTTATTGGCTGAGACTCGCGGCGCTCTGACGCGTCTGAACCAGCAGGCCAATCAGCTGGCGTTTGACTCGGTGTTCCTGCAAATCAAGCAGCAGCTTTTCCTTCTCAGCAAACCAGAGGTTTGCACAGTGTTTTTAGGTCACTATGAAATGTCAAAAATAGAGCGTATTGTATTTGATCCAATGTGTTTTGGACTTTTGAAGGGTCGCGGCTCTGCTAATTTGAGTGAAACGCCGCTAACTGATGATCTACCGGCCTTCAGTTTGTCACCGCAGGAGTACATCACTAATGTAAGACCATATGAACACATCATCTGAGTGTTAGTTCATGTCCTTATGACGTCAAACATGATGACAAATGACCACAAAATGCTCTTAAAGGGATAGTTCACCCAAAAATGAAAATTCTGTCATTTACTCACCCTCGAGTATTTCCAAACCTGTATGAATGTGTTTGTTCTGCTGAACACAAAGGAAGATATTCTGAAGAATGTGGAAACAGAGCAGTTCTGGATCATAGTATTTATTTTGTCCTACTATGGAAGTCAATGGTGCCCCAAAACAGCCTGATTACAAACTTTCTTCAGAATATCTTCCTTTGTGTTCGGCAGAACAAAGACATTCATACAGGTTTGGAAATACTCGAGGGTGAGTAAATGATGACAGAATGTTCATTTTTGGGTGAACTATCCCTTTAAATCTGCAAGACAAACACAAGCCACGTGTTCACTGGACAAGATGAAGGTTAATTAGACTCTTTATCAAAGATACATTCACACTGCACACTTATGTGCACATTTTTATACTGTAGTTTTATGTTTTTGCATTTAATATTACTTAAAAATTTAGGTAATTTTGTGTTTTTTTATTTTTTATTATTTAGTTTCATTTTATTTTTATTTAAAATTTTTATATTTCTGTATTTGTATTATACATATACATAATTATAAATGCTCTCTCTCTCTATCTATCTATATATATAATATATTTGCGGAAATCAAATAAGTTGTGTGTGTGTGTGTGTATATAAGTATAATATACATATATTTTTTTAGATACTTACAAATATGACATTGTAGTTCTATAATTGTGCACTCATTTGTGTCTTGTCTATAGATCGGTCAGTATATCATGTCTTTGCCTCTGCATTTGGAGCCGTTTGTGGCTCAGGAGGATCCAGCGCTGGAACTCGCGCTACACACTGGCAAACTGCCGTACCCTCCAGAACAAGGTGAACACAAGCACATGAAATAAAGCTGTCACACACACACACACACACACACACACACACACACACACACACACACACACGATGTCTGATGTGTCTGCTCTCTCTGTAGGCGATGATGTCCCTGAGCTGGAGAACACGGCGGATTATTGGCTGGGTTCTATCGCCAGGGCGACCATGCAGACCTATTGTGATGTCATCCTGCAGCTTCCTGAGCTCGTCCCGCATGCAACCAGACAGCTGGCAACTGACATAGGTGACAACATCATCACGTCATGGCACCATTATCACCAACAAAAATTCATATGTAACACTTGCTCTCAATGAAGCTACAAAGCTCTAGTGCAGTGCTTCCCAAACCTGTCCTGGAGGACCCCAGTCCTTCGCATCTTGTATTTCTCCCTTATCTAACACACCTGATTCAACTCATCAGCTCGTTAGTAGAGGCTGCAAGACATGAATTGGGTGTGTCTGATTAAGGGAGACATACATAATGTGCAGGGCAGGGGGTCCTCCAGGACAGGTTTGGGAAGCACTGCTCTAGAGCAGGATCCTCAAATCTGGCCCACTCCTGCAGAGTTTAGCTCTAACCCTAATCAAACACACCTGCGCATGCTAATCAGAGTCGTCGAGATCGTTAGAAATCACAGGTGGGTGAGTTTGATCAGGGTTGGAGCTAAACTCTGCAGCAGATCGGCCCTCCAGGGAAAGAGTTGAGGAACCCTGCTCTAGTGGCTTTGTTTTTATTATTCATCATTCATATCAAGATTTTCTGTTAAAATTGACATGTTTTGAGTCACGATTTCTTTTAGCCATGTTTTTGCAATTGTTTTATTTCAATTTTTGCCTTCACTTGTTAATTTTAAATGGTCCTGCGGTGTGACAAATTGTATATTATATCTACATATACATTTTAGTATTATTGTAGTTTAGTACTATTATAGTTTTTGTTCATAATTTAAACAAGGATTATCTTTTAGATTTTTCTGTTCAGTTTTATTTCATTAAAATGTTTACGGTTTTAGTTATTTTAGTACTTCAACTTAAACTAATGTTTAAGCAGTGATTTATTTTAAAATGGTTTTAGCTAGTTATTTAAAGCTGCAGTCCGTAAGTTTTGCTCGTTGTCGCCATCTATGCTTGAAAACCTGCAATTGCAGTAACTTGCGTAATTATCTTCCGTGCGCGGTGGTTGTGAGTCGGCACGGCTCCAGCGCGGATGAATCTAATGTTTGTGAGGAGTATGTGTGTCAGTCTGTCAGTCACCGTAACGATGTGGATACTGTGTTTAGGGATCACAGATTCTCGCCTATGTCTTGGAATATATGACCCAAATAATAATTTTCACCGTATATTGCCATCTGAACAAGTAACAAGTCTGCCACGTTTGTTCTGACCAACTGAGGAAAAAAGCATTACCCTAAATCATGATTAAATCTAACGATCGGTTAGCTCATATCACATCTAACCGAGAAAATGATTCTTATTGTCATACTTTATTCTCAAATTATTAACGTTACCAACATCAGCATTGCGTGACAATGAGTATAGTGTGTATTAGCGTGTAGATTTCAATTTCTGTACGGTCTAATATCTAATTTTCACACCATTCAAATTTCATATTAATAAATTATTTTAATACAAAACGCAAATTAATCTTCCTTAAAACTGGTTCTATTTAAAATACAAAAACTTGTGTAATCCCACTTTGGCTATCTATAATTAGAAGCACATTTAAAACTGGAATATAATACAATTTCATAAACATAATCCTTTCTGGATAACAATCCGCCATCAAAATGATACGTGTAATTATTCCAGCTGCTGTGAGAAAAGGCTAAATGACCCGCTTCCTGCAGGATCCTCACATGAGATAGTCTACTAGCCGGGACAACTTCTTTATGTTTACAGACGTGACGTAATGACGCGGTGCCATGCTCGAATCTCCCGCGGAAACCAACCCGGACCACTCACAAAACGTTATTATAAGCTAACCGTTGTGAACCGGGCTAAAGCAAGGCGATAGTTTTGAACTGACTGGTTATGTACTTTCTCATTTTTCTCATCCTTTAATATTTACTTCGGATCATTTTTAACCCAAAAAAGTTACGGACTGCAGCTTTAAATTATATATATATAAATATTTATGAATATATAATTAAGTGTATTTACATGTCTCATTAGTGTGTATCCCAGTTGTCGTTGCTAGGATACGTTTGTTTTGTTTACGGTGTGGAGACGTGCTGATATTACGTTTGGTCTCGTTCTGGATCGCGGATCTAGTCTGTATCTGCGCGCGCTTGGCCATTTGTTGTGGGAAAAATAAGGAAAGTGTGTCCAGCTGAATTATATATATATATATATATATATATATATATACACACACACGTTATACCTGTATGTGTGTGTGGTTGTACATACACACATATGTAGTTGTTTTTTGGTGTTTGGCTTAGTGTTATGTTAGAATCATTATTATACTCATACTTTTTGTTCCTTAATATTTTGAATTGTTCTTATCGTTATTTTTTGTTTTGCGTTTAAATGTTCAGTTTTCAAATTTGGTTGCATGCATTTGTCATTTTTATTTAATTTCTTTATTTTTAAAATGTGTATGTATTATTTATAAAGTTTTTTTATCTTTTAGTTTTGGATCTGTTTTTAGTTGTTTTAATACTACAGTTGAGTGCTTCTGTTGTAAGTCGCTTTGGATAAAAGCGTCTGCTAAACGACTAAAGGTAAATAATGTATCAGAGGGTGTAATTTATTTTTATTATCAAATACATTTTACAAAGAAGCTTATGGAAAATCAGGCCTTTTAAGTCGTTTGTCTTTGTTATAATATAGCTTGTTTTTAAAAACACTTGTATATGTTTTATTATTGTCACTGATTCCAGATTATCTGAGTAACGTCATGGATGCGCTGGGGCTGCAGACCTCTAGAACTCTCCAGAATATCGTCACCCTTCTTCGTGCCAAACCGGATGAATACCGGCAGACGGCCAAACCCCTCCCGCGCAGACTGGCCTCGGCCGTCGCCACCATGAGACGCCTGGAGTACTGACACCCCCGGCCTGGAGTACTGACACCCCCGGCCTGGAGTACTGACACCACCGGCCTGGAGTACTGACACCACCGGCCTGGAGTACTGACACCACCGGCCTGGAGTACTGACACCCCCGGCCTGGAGTACTGACACCACCGGCCTGGAGTACTGACACCACCGGCCTGGAGTAGATGGGCCAATGTGTTGAAGGGTTTTCACTGTTGCCGAAACAAACACCAATTATCAAATTTTAACTGTAGTTGATGGTTTGGGAAAATAAAAAATAATACGGGACTAAATTGTGCTGAAAAGAAAATGTTTCAGTGATCCGGTTTTGTCTTGCTGGAGTTTCTTCTGCTTATTGGTGGCTCCAGGGATTTAATTGAAACGGCACAATGAAAGATGGTGTGCATATTTGCCATTATTTCTCTTGATCCGTAATAAACATGCGCACTCTTGTGTTTCTGCTTTATCGGGCTTCATGGTAACTTTCTTCTTTTCATGTCTGGCTCTCTGAATTTGTATTTCTGTTTTCTTTGCTCACATGGGAAGTTTCATGCAGCATTTGAGGAATGTTTTCAATTCTGTTCATTTGTTAACAAAATAAAACGTCTAAACAGATTTAAGTGCATTGTTTTACAGTACATATTACATCTGGCCTGTGATATTAAGTTGTGCAAAAAATTGGATAAACAATTGTAATATGAAATTATCAGATTGCCCCTAGTCTTGGAATGATTGTTTAATAAAATGTTATATTTTTTTAATTAGTACATATATTAAGCATATCTGACTGTTCACAAATATATAATCTATCAGTCAAAAATCTGGGGTTACATTCATTACCATGTTTTTTCTCTGCTCACCAAGGTGGCATTTATTTAATCAAAAATACAGTAAAAACAGTAATATTTCACAATATTATTACAATTTAAAATAGCTTTTTTCTATTTGAATATATTTTAAGATGTAACTTATTCCTGTGCTCGAAGCTGTATTTTCAGCATCATTACGTGTGTCACATGATCCTTCAGAAATCATTCTAATATGCTGATTTGCTCAAGAAATATGATTCCCCCCCCCCAGGATTCTTTGATGAATAAAATGAGCACTTGTTTGAGAAAGAAATTTAGTTTGAAATGTATTCTTTCCTCTCTGAATAAAAATAAGCAAATAAATATAAAGATAACTTTACTGACCCAACATGTTTCATATTATTATAAAAACACAAAAGGAAAATCTCTTCCAGTATGGATGCAAGTGTCAATGTGCATTAGGTCTCGTATAAAGAAAAACACATCAGGGTTGTTAAACACTTTAATCATATTGATTACTGATCATGTTGATCGATCGGGATGATTGGCAGTGGTCAGAGAGGTGGTGATTGCATATCTGTAATTCAAGTACATCAAATCAACTTCATACACAAGAAACGAGTGATCGAACTGACACTGAATACAAGAGCAGGCACAGTAAATCGAACAAGACGAATTAGATGCAGACAGATCTACCAATCCAGATCATCTTAAGAGGGCAGTGTGCTTCAATGTGCGTGAAAGATGGAGAGACGAGCTCAACCTGTCCTGAACACAAAACCAACATGTTTGAGAGTGAACCTAAATCAGACTGGCATGTGCCTGTGTGGATCCGCGTCGTCATGTTCCTGCTAGAAGCATGCTTTAAATGATTATCTGTGACCTAATGCCTTCTAAAATAAAACCAAACACAGGCTCTGTTTTATATTCATAGCAAAGTGGTCATAAAAAATATGAACAATCAAAAGTGATGATTGAACTCAGAACAAAAAAAAAACTCTGTATAAAATATAAATTATTCAATAGATTGATAATTATAAACAAAAGTATTTATAAAACTATAAATATGCACAAAAACCTATTTGGGCTGTAAGGTTTCATTCTGGGCTGGGAACGGACCCAGTGACCCAGCACCGGTCGAGACATCTCGTTTGCGCTTGGTAAGTTTTCGAAAATATAAGCTGTGTCATATTGTCTTTCTCCTAAAGGTCGCATGTTCACTTCCACTATATATCAGCACACCCGAAATATCACAAACCGTCCCCACACCAGACACCGGACCGCTGCCTGCTCGAACCGTCACCGTCTCTCATATTTACTTCGTTCTGTCCTTCCTGCCGACTTGCTAATTAGCAGAAGATTTTCATCTACAATATCAGTCAAGCACCTTTTCAAGGGCAACTGGCCATATTTGATCTTCTATCTGCCCTGCCATTGAAAGAAAGTCACACACATCTGCAATGAAAATATAAATCTTGACTCACTTGCTTAAGTTGACTGATTCAATTACTAAAAATATGATTCATGTGATTTGCCTGTCATGTAGCTTATAGCTAATAGGTCTTGCATAGGACTCTCACAAAGTTTTGCACATTCTTCAATGATGTGAACAAGTTTGCAAATGCCCTTGTGTTAAATGCTAATAGATTAGCTGCAGTGCTACCATGCTAAAGATGCTACTGAGTGAGGCCAAAGTCCCTTTCGGCAAGGCCCATCCGAAAAGAAAAAACTAAACTATGATATTTTTCATTAGCTTAAAACTAAGGGTTTAGCTTTAGCCTAGTGTCTTGAGAACTAAAAACAACTTTTATGAAACATGTTGTGTAAAACTGAACAGATAACAGTTGACATTTAACTATGAGGTTTTGCATTTGCTTAAAGCTAAATGCTAAAGGTTAGCTTCAAACTGGTGGCCTGAGAAGCAAAAATAACTATGATTAGCATGTTGCGTAAAACTGAACATTAGGACACCAGATTAGCATGATGGCAATTTTAATTCTGTAGCCAATATTATGGCAACTGCTAAACATTTAACTTTGAATTTTCATATTAACATAAAGCTAAATGCTAAAGGTTTAGCTTGAGCCTGGTGTCCTGAAAACCGAAAACAAATTCCATGTTAAATAAGTCGTGTAAAACTAAACATTTCAAGACACCAAATTAACATGACCAGAGTTAGCTATTTTAATTCTGTAGCATTAGAATAACACCTTTAACTCAACTGGTATGTTTCACATTAGCCTAATGCTAATTGCTAAAGCTTTAGCCTTGTGTCCAGCGATACAAAAACAACTGCTAAACAAATAGCAAAACTGCACATTTACGGACACCAAATTAGCATGATTAGAGTTAGCTATTTTAACTATGTAGCCTAAATTACAGAATGACAGATAAACACATTTAACTCAAATGTGATGTTTTATTCACCTAAATCTTTAGCATTTAGCTTTGGCTTTAACCCGGTTTCTTGAGACCCAAAGCAAGTTGTATGATAAACAAATTGGGTGATGATTTTAAGACATCAAATTAGCACGATTAATGTTAGCAATTCTAATTCTGTAGCTGGTATTAGGCCTACATAATGACAAGTTCTTTCTCTTCTGAGCTTATTCATATTCATGTGTTTTCATTGCTTTCGCCCATTGAATAAGCTATTAGCTGTGATTTTTCTAAGCTACAGGCTAAAGACTATTGGCAAGGGATGATGCCTGTGTCCTAACTTCCTGTTTTAACAGGAAATCCATCAACAAATGACAGCAAAATGCTCTTGAAAACAATCAGACGAGATGAAAATGAGAAACAGCTGCACGGGCAGGCAGAGGTCCGTTGCGGAGCTGAGCATTCACATTTTTCACCTGAGATTAGAGACACAACGCCTCTACAAAAACACAGTTTTCCACGCTGAATCTGTTCGTAAGGAAGACGCTGAGACTGGTACGAGTCTCCACTTTGCCTAGCTACAATCTCCATCGAGCAGATCTCTAGATTATCATTCATATTATTGCCAATGAGAGCAGGTGAACTCAAAGTGAGAATGAAACGCTATCAGCCGCGATGCAGGTGGGAAAAGACGCCATATGCCGCTTACAGAGGATTCTAGCATCAGCACAGTTGTTATCATGGCTACAGAGGGAACTAATGTTGTACGCTGACAAACATTAGCCGAACACTTCAATAAGAGACGAGATAGACGACTCCTACGGCATACTAAGAGAGAGATTCACATCCAAAATATACAGTCCAGGCGGCGTTTCGATGGAAGAAATGAAACCGAACGAGAATGTAACATCGGGCAGTATGTAGCAGAATAACTTTTGGTGGCATTGATTTTTAATCTTAAACTAATAAAACAGTTCAGTGTGTAACTCGCAGTCAGAATTTATTCACATTTGTTTTCCTATTTCAAAACAAAATATAGCTCTTTTAAATATATGATTTTTCTTACATTTCCATTGCATATCATGTTTTTTTATTTATTTATTTTTAGTAACATCTTTATTATTAATATCTTTTTTTTAATTATTATTTTAGCCCTCCCCACTTCAACTAAGGGCTAGCAGAAAATACAGTCATGCAAAGTTCTCATGCTGGTAAACAAAGTTACAAAAATGCATTTTTTTTACGTTTAATAGTATTTTTTTCATTTGTTATTTTTTATCTCATATATTTTGACATCCATTTTCTCACAGTTCAGTCTACGAGGAAAAAATCTCTTCTGTTTTTGCACCCTCCCTCCAAAAGAGCGCGTTAATATCTTTTCTTTCGTCCTTTTTTGTACAAGTCGGCAGCTGTTCGTAGATTGGTCGGCGTTGCATTTTTACAGTCGCGTTCGGACGCCGGTTGCGTCGTGTTCCTCGTGAACCATGGACATGTTTTTGCAACTACTTATCAAAATATAAATTTGTTCTTTTTTGTGCATTTATTCTTCTTGATTCGTTTGGCGTGACCTCCCACGCTCCCTCTGATTAGTTAAGAAGGAACGGCGCTGTCAAGCCAATAGGAGAGAATACAAGACAGAGATGGAGGGAAACTCTGAAAAGGCCGTTTTAGACGCATAGACGATTTTTAGAAAGGGAGATTTTTAAGAATTTCCCTGACCTTTATACCCTCTTTCCACGAAGAAAAACAAACTTCCAGTTGTTATTGGTCCAAGCACTTACATGTGCATGTATATAATCAATGGCAGCATCAGCTCTACTAAATAAACTACAAAATAAATCTCTATAATCAGGAACGAGAGAGAGTGTTTTTGGGAATTACAAACAGCATCCCTGGCAGAGCAGCCAAATCCGTTCATATTTAAAGGGACGAAAAGTTCAGATCTGACAGGGAACGTCTTAAGTTATTTTGTGCCATTGTAGCTTTCGTACTTTATTTGGTCACAGTTGGGCTTTGGTCTGTCGGGTCTGTTTTCGATGTTGCCTCCCACGAACGCTCGGGGAAAAAACTGGAAGACTGTTTGGGAATAGCAACATTCATCTGTTACCAAAGCAGAGTGCTGCGTTTCACTTTTCAGTGCTCTAGATTCATTCACAAAGAAAAGCTACTCTAAGACTCGGACTGGGAACTACCACACGGCAATGCACAAACAACACATTTTGCTGCTAATATGCTGAGTGGGGGAAGAAAACAAGAAACATTGTGCATGACTAAGCCATTTTTAGTCATTCTGTGCAAATGGTCAATGAAATATCAGTCTGTAGTCTGTCGGAGAGTTCTCCCAGCCAAGAAATGCTACAGGGTCTTAGCAGAAATGCTACATAATTATTATTATTATAATAACTTGGTCCTTCATTCTTACATATAGAGTAGTATACAGAAACTCAGGGCCCAGGTGAGTGCGGCAGTCAAAACGCCTGGTGTTTTGATCTAAAAACGTTGGAATGTTTTCCTTTCGGTCCTTCAAGAGTCACTCTTTCAGGTGTCAGTGCTATAAAGTCAGTCAGTCTGTAGAAAGAGGAGTGATCCGGAATTTCAGTGAGGTTGCTTTGGTTACCGTGTGAAGATCCGACCTCGGAAAATTCCAGTTTCCTTGTTTTTTTTTCCCATTTGTTTTTTGTTTCCAGTCACACCCTCTTGCCACTCCGACATTCCTCACATGTCCCGCGTGGATGGTACGGCCCCATCGGGAAATTTTTCAGGATTCAGCGACTAACCGTGTCTCCTTAACAGAATTGCCAAATTCTAGAAACTTAACACTGTGGACAAAAACAGAGATATAATGATTTTGTTAGAAATGAACATTAATTAAGTAAAGCGTTTAAAAGAAAAATCACAGAAAGAATAGTTTGTTGAATAGAAAAATTTGCGGAAAATGTACCGACCCTCATGCCATACAAGATGAAGTAGAGTTTATTTATTCATCATTTAGCACTTGTTCACCAGTGGATGCTCTGCAGTGAATGGGTGCCGTCAGAATGAGAGTCCAAACAGTTGATAAAAACATCACAATAATTCACACCCCTCCAGGTTGTCATTTAAAATATTGTGAAGCAAAATGCTGTGTTTTTAACTTCAAACTGTTGATACAAGCTAAAATACTAGTCTTCTATTCATCATTTTGCTTTCCCAGTGAAAAATTGGTCTCACCTGAATCAGGTGAGAAATATGCACAGATCAAGCAAAGTTAACAAGACAAAACAGTCAATATCTGGGTGGATTTTGGTGAGAGAACAAGAGATGGACTTTTTTACTTGTGGATTATTGTGATGTTTTTATCAGCTGTTTGGACTCTCATTCTGACGGCACCCATTCACTGCAGAGCATCCATTGTTGAGTGAGTGATGCAATGCTACATTTCTCCAAATCTCTTCCCATAAGGAAGGACCTGAGGGTGAGTAAACGGTCAGCAAATTTTCATTTTTGAGTGAACTATTCTTTAAGATGTAGAAATGCTTTTAAGAAAATCACACAAATACAAAGCTACTGAAAAAAAGAATTTGAGACAAACACAGTTAAAACTCTTCTACACACACACACAGATCTCAAGACGAAGTTGCATGCACTGAACACCGGCTGTGCAATGTATCTTCTCAGGGGTGAAAAAGTCCAGTCCCGGAGAAAACACACAGGTGCTAATTACCATTAATGATAACACAGTGTTTAACCTGAAATCCGAAGACACTGGAGATCACACTTGCGTATTAACACGATATGTGGCCAATTAACTTTCTAAGACCTAGCAGGAATGGAATAGTCCACCCCAGATACATTTTAAATCAATTTAAAATATAATAAGCTACTACATTATCACCGATAAAGGAAACTTATTGATTAAAACTGAGAACAGTAGAAAGCTGGGGAAGGTTTACCTGTGGATGGCTGGTAAAAGTTAAGCATGTACTGTAAGAATTCAGTTAATTCATTCAACTATAATAATGTAAGCGCAGTCATTTATTGTCCGGTTGCGTCAATATATGAGAAAATGAAACAGCTGAACATTGAGATTATGCTAACAATACCTATGATTTGTACATTTCAGTTCAGGTAAGAAGTAATATATCTGTCAAAAGTCACCTTTGTGTTGTTTTTACACATACGAATGTAATCTGAGTGCGGTTCAATGACAGTGTTCAGTTAATGTGCAAACATATATAGTTCAAAATGCACACACACTCATTTACATACAGTAAATGCCAACATAGCACAGAGTGTTTAAAGAACAACCAACATACATAAAGAGAAAGGCAGAGGTGGGTTTAATAAGCATTCGCTCGAGTAGATACACATGTCAGCCTAGAAGCTTTGCATTAACAGGTCAAGCTAGTTAAATCTAGCTAGCGGTCTCTACAACAACACTGTAGCCTAAATTATCCTCATAGAGGGCTCTTGCTTTTTAATATAAACCTGTTCCATGTGTTTCAGTGACCTGACAGTGTTGTATAGGGCACAGCTACATAGTGTACACAAGAAAAAAAACATTTTAAACATCTGCATACTACAAGAACAGCACAATATTCACTTTAACATCAACTCACAAATGGAGGAAAGACATACTTCTTATGATTTAATCTAGAGAATGAATCTTCTCATAACTAATGGAGACTAATCAGTTTTAGAGGAAGAACGTCTCTGGTTTCACAGTGTATGAGGAGGCCTGGCGGGAGTCCCGCTACGTGTTTGTTAAAACACAATCATTTTAACAACGGTGTCGTGCAGGATTCAATCCCACCGCAGATGCATGTACAGTAATCTGACAATTATAGTATATTTAAATTGATTTTTGTGTGGATTTTACATTGATATAAAGCTGTTTCTCGCTGTTCTGGCACCTAATTATTATCATTTTATTTCAATATTCAAACTTTAAAATTGCAAGATTTACTGTACTAGTGAGATATACTACCATTCAAATTATATTTTTTATGTAATTGAGGTCTCTTATGCTCACCAAGGCTGCATTTATTTGATAAAAATACAGTAAAAATAGGAAATATTATTGCAATTTAAAATAACTGTTTTCTTTGTGAATATATTTTGAAGTGTAATTTATTTCTGTAATCAAAGCTGTATTTTCAGCATCATTACTCCAGGTCTTCAGTGTCACATGATCTTCAGAAATCATTCTACACTGTTTTGAAGCTCTAAAATATTTATTATTATTAGCAATGTTGAAAAAATACATAATACACAATTTTTAAAGTGATATATTTTTTTAGAATCCTTTGATGAATAGAAGGTTAAAAAAACAGCAATTATTTAAAATATACAACTTTGGCTACTCTTGGTTATTGTCACTTTTATGCAATTCTTGGTGAATAAAATATTATTTCTTAAGAAAAAGCATGTTTCTGATTATACCCTGTATAATTTATTATGTGACAAATAAAGAAACCTTGAACCTTGAATGGTAGTGTATATTTGATTATCTTTAGACACTTTTTTCATATCATTTGACTTGGTCAGAAAATGCTTTTTTCTTAACGGGCTCATTCTAAATGCCCAGACTTTGGTTATTATAGAAACTGTACCAATCCTGAACTGGAGAATACAATCACTTCGGAGGATTGAATCTTGCACAACGCCGGGAACATTGTAGGATCCAGGTTTGCATGATCGAGGAGCCATGTTTAAAACAAAACGGCTCCTTACTGATTTATTTACTGTCTCAGCAGTGGGTGGTTCTCCATTGGGAAATTAAATCACATTTAATGATTAAGAACTAGATAACATACAGGTCCCTATATACTACAACTTTGCAATTATTGCAATATTATTTTCTTTTTTTTGTGCTATTCCAGGGAAGTATTTTCTCAGAAATGGCTTAATTACTTAGTATCGCCTCTTTTGTTAATGATTCTGGAAGCACTCGGTCACGTCGACCTGAACACACATATATACTGTATGTTTTTTTGTCTATTTCTATTTATCCAAAAAGAAACACAGTAACACTTACGTATATATCATATACAAATGAAACCGTTGTGTAATGTTTTTGAAAACAAAAACAATTTGTCTTTGAAAAACATTCAAAATATAATAAAAAACAACAGCAGGACACTAACATTGACAAGACCAACAAGAAATACTCTTAAAATCATCACATCTTCCATTCGTTTAACCCTTTCATCGAGATTAATTCTCTTGCACGTACATTTATAACACCACATGTGCGTACGCTTGCAGCATTATGAATTAGGATGGAATATTGCACATTTTGCATATATATGAATGAGCGTTTTTTTTGGAGCATCATATTAAAAATCTAACACTAACACATCACAAACAGTGTACAAGCAAACAAAGGGAAATATTTCCATCAAATGTTCTTTTTTTGCTCCTCGTGTACAGTTTTTGGATCGCAAGTCTTTGCTCAGAGGTGGGCGAAATTTGGCAACATGTTATAATGGGCATAACACAATATGCATATGATTAAACAAACAAACAATGATGATGACCATGTGCAAAATAAAATAAATGATCGTGGAGAGACTGTATTATCAAAGCTCAAATAATCAATTTGCCAGATCGTCAATTTTGATTCACTAGTTTTGCAATTAAACTAAATTATTTCAGTTCAAAGACAAATACAAATAAAGCATACACATATGTGTGATACATTGAATTTTTAACCCCTATTGGCAGAGTAGTGATTGCATATGTACATTATTATTCCTATATTAAAAACTTTAGAATTGCATGTTTTCACAGTAATATTCATCTTAATTCAGAGTTTGAGGGAAATGGAACACAATATGAGTGTATTCGAAATGAAAATGCATTTATTTATCTGCCTTGTGCGTCAAAATCATATGTTTAACATGTTGTCTGACCCGTTCATAAACATACGCTCAGTTGTTGACCTTGTTAACGTCCAGTTCGTAACTAACATGACCGGTGGTCATTGACAAACAGCTCCGTCATTGTTATTGCTATGAAAGTGAGTGTGAGGCTGTCCTGCCTTTCTCTCCTCCTTTCCTGAGTCGTTCTGTCACTCTTTACGCTTTTTCTGCTATAAAATGGAGGGAATGGGAGAGCGGCAGCGACGGAGGGGTCCCGGGGCCTTGTAAGGGTCATAGGGCGTGCTGGTGATGGGGGTCAAACGCAGGGAAGACCCCGTCATTCCTGATATGTTGTTCAGGCTGCGAGATTTCTCGTAACCGGTGGCTGGCAGATCGTTTTACCAAGTTTAATCGACAGGTTAAATGAATTATAAGATGTGTGTTTTTAGATTAAACCGCATGGACGATAGGTTGGGCGTTACATGTTCGGTTAATATATTGATGTGGCAGACGGAAAATGATTTATGGGTAAAGGAACAAAACGAATGGAAACGTGAAAAACGTAAAAGTAAGTATAAAGTGACACAGATGTGAAATTAAAAGTGAAGAGACACGTAAAAGACAGACGGACAGAAGACACACACAGGACAAAACAGGAAAATGAGAGTTATGAAATTCGTCATACATTGGTTTAAAAAAACAACACAACTTCACAACATTAAAAGAGTTTTCCAGAAACAAACACTGGACACAGAAACGCTCACACGTTCCCACTGGCTGAAGAAAACACCCGCTGGATGGTTTTAGATTTGTGATCAAGTGTTTCAGTTAACCAGTGGTAGTTAAGCAGGGCAGTGTAGAGTAAGACTAGACAACAAGTACGACAGAAGTCTTTCTCGGCCAGACTGTAGGAGATTGTCGAGGAAACCACGGCAGCCTTTGTGAAGCATTTCAACTGATTTATGAGCATGAAAACATTATAAAAGGATTGTTAGTGGCAACTTATTTTATTCCTTTGTACCAAAACACATTAATAAGCACAAAAATATCAATTATTAGGTCAAGTATTATTTTATTTTGTATTGGTACATTTTCAAATGAATAAATAAATAGATGTTATTAATTTATGTATGGCTTTTCCAAAGCTCAAGGTCTGTGATCTAATGCTGGGTGCACACCACAAGATAATCGGGCTGATTTTGGGATGATTTCTCCCCTTCTGACAATCCTAGGTATGTCCCGGTTATCTTGGTGGATCTAAAGATTATCTTCTCAGATTTTCCTGAGGTGTGAGGTGTGTTAAGAGTGACTGAATCTGCTCGGAAGAACGTCGGAGGCGTCCCGATCGTGAATCAGAAATATTCAACATGTTGAATATTTACGAGCAGAAATCCTGCTGTGTGTGTGTGTGTGTGTGTGTGTGTGTGTGTGTCCACTGCTCCAGTGTGTGTGTGTGTGTGTGTGTGTGTGTGTGTGTGTGTGTGTGTGCGTGCGTGTGTGTGTGTGTGTGGTGGGGGGGGGCACCGAGGACAAACACGTGTTTGATCTGCAGATTATCACGTAAAACGAAACATTATCCAATCAGAAAGTAAGCTGACAGAAGACGGAAGCATAACAAACGCAGTCATGCGCAGCACAAAATAATTTGGACACTATCATTGCGGGGGTGGGATTTAGTTTTTTTTTTTTTTCTCAAATTTAATTTAATTTATATATTTCCTATATTTATATATTGTTTGGTTATTTTTCAAGATCTTTGTATATTGTTTATATCAAAGCTATATCTAGTTGTGTTGTAATCGGTTTTGAGCTGTAACTATTTATTGTTTTCTTGTTATTTCCCCTTGTATGTTCTTTGTTCTAAAATTGCAATAAAAAAAATAATCTTGTTTATTCTCAAGTCTGGAGAGATTCTGCGAGGTTTCCCGTGTTCACAGTCCGGACTCTGGTTGAAGATCTGTTGGCTGTCTTTGTCACAGCACACCACACACTATAGGAGCAAAACGCTTCAATCGAGGATTGTTTTGTCCTCATGTTTGTGGTCTCCCACATTTTGAAGATCTTATAAGATTTAAAAAATATTTGAGTGTGTACCCAGCATAAGCACATATCTTAAATATATTTCATGAATCTTATTTAGATGGATAGATACATTTTGTAAATAAATAAATAAATATATAAAAAGCTCATGGTCTAAAATGTATATAATGCCTTTTCAAAGTTTCAAAAATATAGTGAACAAAGGTGGTATTAAACAGGCAATAAATAAATCAATAAAAGTATCTTTAATACCAAAGATACATTTTGGTATTAAACAACCCCCGCAAAAAACAAATATGTATCTAATTATAGAGCCATTCCAAAGCTCAATGTCTAAAAATCATATACTACTGATTGTAGCAGTAATTACTGGAGTAATTCTCATCCAATCATTTCTGTACTATTAAATTTCACCCTAAGATGCTATGAACACACTTCAGTTGAGTTAGTGAACAGATATGCTCTCGTGGACCGCTGGCTGGTTTCTCTGACAATCTCCTGAGCATCCTATTATACTTCACTTGACTGGGAGGTCATAAAGCCTGCATTTGGAAAACATAATCATGACAAAAACGGGTCTATAGCACTTCATGTAGTGTCAGAATTACCGTAATTACGAGACGGCAACACAAAGTTTACATGCCAGTTACATTTTCACACTCGCTGCACCAAAATGCCTACATGCATGGGTTTGCTGCTAAACATTACATGAATTCACATCTATATTCTTATGCAAAATATTAAGCAACTAATGGTAAGTTTTAATTATATAAAACCTGACCTAAAAGTTGTCAACTACAATAAAATATGAAAAAATGGCAATATATCTACATTTGGCTCCCTAGAAACTCAGAATTACAGTAATTCTGATATAAATGACATTTGTAACATATATAAAAAATGTTTAGTGCTTATCAGTAAAAAGTGAATTCAGAATGATGTATGCTACATTGAGCTTTAGTGAGTTTAGTAGTCAGGCTTATGTGACCAATCATTCAAGTGAAGGGACTAGCAGCGACCTTCAACCCACATATCAGACCCGTTTATCTGTCTCTCTCCCTGTTTCTCCCTATAGGTGTGTTTATTTGGGAGAGGAAGAGGTGAACGTGGGAAAAGTTTGCTGCACAATGACCACAGAAAAAAATACTCTGGAAACAAGGAAAAAAAAAGACAAGGAAACTTTCCTCGGAAAGTAGGACAACAGCTTGAAAACACACACACACACACACACACACACACACACACACACACAGACACACACACACACACACACACACACACACACACACACACACACACACACACACACACACACACACACACACACACACACACACACACACACACACACACACACACACACACACACACACACACACACACACACACACACACACACACACACACACACACACACACACACACACACACACACACACACGTTTGCTGAGTCAGGTCTGATGTAATATGCACTACAGACACACTTATGGCTTCTCTATTTCTTCTCTATTTCCACATAAATGTCCACAATCACAACCAAACACAGCCATGCACATCACATTGCACACAAAATACTATACAGTCGATAATAAAAAAAATATTTCTGTGTAACTAGTTTGCAAAGCCATTCTTTTGCAAAATGTTGCATTATGAACAATTCAATGCAACAAATATTTCTTTTTTATAGATTAGTCAACGCATAAGAGATTTACGAATGATTCAATGCAACATTTTAGTAAGAATGGTTTTATGGATAATTAAACTAATGTCAATCTGACAATTTGGATAAATAATGTTTTGCAATCGATTGCAATTTATTGCACATTAGATGATACTTCTCAGATAGATAGATATCAGACATAGATCACAGATCAGATCAGATAGATTATACAGACAGACAGACAGACAGACAGACACAGATAGATATACAGATTGACAGATATACAGACATTCCAAGTCTGAGGTTTCTAACCACCACAGAACATACATGAAGCATGCTTAATAATCCAGCACGCTTGTAATGCACTCGCCAATCATTCAGATCCATATCTGCATACTTGTATAAAATACCCTTCTGGCCTAAAAGTGGAGTTTGTTTACAAGAATACACTTGCAAACAAAACAGCAGCTTCCCGTTCAATAAAAGCAGCCACCTACAGATGCAGAACACCCAGCGCTCATATTAAAGCACAGCACGCTCACAGTCTGACCACATACTACAGGTGTCCTTCAGTAGCACACGACCTGTGCTGTATCTGCCTGTCTGGACAACAAGCCGTGTGGATTCTTTTACCCCTCTGCCTGGCCAAGAGCCTGGTTCAGACAGCCACACACCCTTTCTATTAAGAGCTGTTAAAACCATTCCTCAGGAGACAGACAGAAGACAGGACGACTGAATATATTTCATGGGATTGATGGATACTAGATGGAAGAAGGAGGGTGTGTGAGAGTGTAGCGCCTCACAACACTAAAACAACGGGACGTTTGGGTGACAGTGTGGTAAAAAAGCACCAATCAAAAATGCACAAACTAACAACCTTACAATATTTTAAAGACAACATGAAATTAAAATGGAACGGGTTTACTTTATTAATAAATATACCTGGACTTAATTGGAATTATAAATGTTGTTTATATATGTTACAGATTACTTATTTAATATTATATTATTATATATTTGTATATTTTGTATGATTAGAAATTATTATAAATATATACAAATTATTTAATATTTTTAAATACTATTTTAAAACAGATTATATGTTAAAATATGTCAAACACATCCTAGTGCTTAGTGTTTAGGTATAATCACCCATTTTTATGATACAAATGAATCCATATGGACAAAATAAAGCCCCTTTCTACATTATTTTCTTATACAAAAACATATTTTCACTCTACATAAGTTGTGAGTGACATCTCATGTTGTCTTTAGGTGTGCATATCTACTGAAGTATTCCTATTAATACATACAATTGTTTACATATTCAATTCCTATGTACAGTATACTGCATATTTATTCCTATGCATTACACCAAATGATGAAAATGCAACACAAAATATTATAAATGTTTGAATT
The DNA here is from genome assembly GCA_027422405.1 of Ptychobarbus kaznakovi. Taxonomy (NCBI): domain Eukaryota; kingdom Metazoa; phylum Chordata; class Actinopteri; order Cypriniformes; family Cyprinidae; genus Ptychobarbus; species Ptychobarbus kaznakovi. The sequence goes on from CM049814.1 coordinate 1,560,492, forward strand.
CCAACACCTTTATAAGGTTAAATGCACACAATGCAACCAGCTCACATGCTAAAGAATGTGCTTTATAGTTGATCTTAAATTACTTATAACATACACACAATATTTTATAGTATTATCATGTTCAAAATGTCCAGTAGGATGAGAGCAACAAGATTTGCATACCTACTGTGAACCAGGAAACCCTCATAAAGAAGTGTTTCCTGTTTGAACATGTGAGGAACAATTTTAAAACAGTTGATGTACCTACCCACAGTCACGCATTAGAAACTCTGGTGCTGCATTGACGGCCTGGAGGTGAATGAAGGATGAGATGAGTGTTAGTCACACAGTGGAGAGAGTTAAAAAGAGAGTGAATGACATGAAAAAACAAAAGGGCGGTGTGCAAATATCAAAACCACATTTAGATGCCCTAATGTCTTTAATATATGCCACAGTACATGTGACCACCAGCCTCAGTCATCAAGTAGATGAAGAAGATATATCAGCATGTGTTTTGGCAAGGTTCTCTCAAAGTTATAAGCAAATGTTTTTCCAATAATGTTAACCTGACGTTTGTGCAAAGCTCTTTCATAATGTTCCCAAATTGTTAACACAAAAAATATACATTGTTCATGTAATTTTTTTTTGTGATGTTTTTAAATGTTGATAGCCTACTAGTTTCAGAGAATATTCAAAAGTAGCATTCTAATAGTGTTTGGGAAATTATAAAATGGAATGTTCACTTAATGTTTGTTTAACCAAGAAAAAAATTTTTTAAATATATATAAAAAAACTGGACGTTTTGAAAGTTCAAAGAATATTATTTTTTAATAACAATGAAAATGTTAGCAAAACGTGTTATCCGAGACGTTGAGGCAATAATTAGTCAGTTGTTATTGTCTGGATTGAAAACATCGATTTTTGTTGAACTGATATCGATTCTTAAATCACAGTAAGCTTTGTGCCTTTTTATGTCTGGTGTAAAATAAAGTCTCGGATATCAAATTATGTGCGTTTATTACGAAATTCAAACAATAAATAGCGATTTGGCGTGGACGATGCGCGTGGAACGCTCGGTTCAATGGCCGCGCGGGAGCGCGTGAGATCATCTCTTCCTCTTTCGTTACTACACGAACTAAACATGAACATCAAAGGTACGTTAAGAGATACAGTACAACTTACCGAAATGTATTATATGTCTCATGTAATCGCTCCATCAGTGTTTCAACCGCAGAAAGACGTCAACTAAACAGCCCGTAAACAACATCACGTAGCTTGCGTTATTTTTACCTCAGAAAAACAACTCAATAGCCATAGCTTGACATTATAGCTAGAAAACTAACAGACAGGAATATTTAGCTAAATATGCACTGTTACATTCTCATTATACTTTTACTTAGTCTGTTCTTTAGTACTTAATTTATATTTGAATACATCCGTCAAAAACTACTTTTTATGCCAGGCAATTTAAAAGCTTGTAATGTTAAACAAAAACCGTAATATGTGGTACAGTATGTTTACCTCAGAAAAGCCATTCAGTGGCCTTGGCCAGAGAGTTAGCTGGGAAAATAAGTCTAGAGAGGAGCAGTTTACTAAGAATATGCGCTGTACATATTCATTATATTTGTACTTATCCTATTCTTCAATACGTGTTGTATACTTGAATAAGTTTTACCTTTAAAAATATCTAACTTACATCCAAATGGAGAATAAACATAATAATATTATTAAAAAGTAGTGCTGTCAAACGATTAATCGTGATTAATCGCATCCAAAATAAAAGTGTTTGTTTATATAATGTGTGTGTACTGTGTATATTTTTATGTATATATAAATACACACACATACAGTATATATTTTGAAAATGTTTACATGTATATATTTACATTCATAATTTATATTATATATAAATATATTCTATATATAAACTTAACATTTTTCTTAAATATATACATGCATGTGTGTGTATTTATATAGACATAATACATATATACAGTACACACATACACACATATATTATAATATAATGTAAACAAAAACTTTTATTTTGTATGTGATTAATCTCGATTAATCGTTTGACAGGACTATTCAAAAGTTCTTATAATAACATTGTTAGTATACAAACTGCCTTATGTGCTGTTTAAATGTTTGTATACACATGAGTTGTTAATTTAAACCTTTAACATTATAGTAATGTACAATCTGATAGGATTCCATGTATAGTTGATGGCACCCATCACCCCCCTTCTGTGCGTACCCTCGGAAGATATCCTGCAGGCGCCCCTGTATATCCAAACAAATTGATATTGAAACAGATTGAATTGAATTGCATGCTTGTGAATCAAAATCGAGTCGCGTCGAATTGAACAGAATCGTAAAGTTTGTGTCAGTACCCACCCCTTGTTTATGTCATATATGTTGCTATGAAGGTCCCATGTACAGCCTGGAATGAAAAGCTATTCCAGCTCGACCTGTTCCAACAGTATGCCAGCTTATCGACCGCTAGGGCTGTTAAAGATAGAGAGAGCTCACATTACCCACAATTAAGCTCTATCGATCGGCTTGTGACCAGAACACTGAACACCACAACCATGACGGGGCGCTCACCTCTGGAATCTGCTGTAACGAGAGAACAGAGCCACTGTGCTGCTGATACTGGACTGTGTTATCAAACTACCCTTTAACTTAAACAGTGCCACTCGATAACCTTTAAGAAGATGGCACCATGCACAATAATAGAGACCCTTGTATTTAGACAATAAATAGGTGGCCGTAATGTTGTTTATGTTGAAATGGGTTTCTAAATGACAAGTTGTGATATTTGCTGACAGGAAATGCACATTTGCAGTAGAAAACAAACATGCAACATTAATATCTACACACATAGACATGGAAGGAGTGTGTGTGTGTGTGTGTGTGTGTGTGTGTGTGTGTGTGTGTGTGTGTGTGTGTGTGTGTGTGTGTGTGTGTGTGTGTGTGTGTGTGTGTGTGTGTGTGTGTGTGTGTGTGTGTGTGTGTGTGTGTGTGTGTGTGTGATATGAAATGAGTTGAGAGATATAGTGAGAAGGCCTCTGTCAAAATAGTGACTTAAATGCAAATTTCATGATGCATTGCATCATTTAGAAAGGATAACTGAATCGAACCATCAGGGCAAATATTTACACCTCTATTTGTAAAGCATAACCGGTTCCCTATATACAGACTAAATATAGAGCTTCATGTTGTTGCCTTGATGAAACTAGAGCACACCTGTTTAGTTTTGAAAAATGTCCTGCTCTCAAGGCATATCTCACACAGATTCTCACTTTGACCTTGTTATGCCAAATTAGGTTACAATTTGTGTGTATAAAATAGAAATATCAATAAATTGAGAGATGGTTATGTACAAGACAACCGTGCTTTACACCTTGCTAAAAACTGAAAACAGTTTAAAGTGCTTCAATAATGATAAAATAAATCAATAAAGGGGTCATGTTCATTTTTTTATTTGTTATGTATAAATGTTTTTTTTTTATAAATGTTTTTTGATACAATAAAAATTCATGATGATCGCTGACTGTCAAGTTCAATAGCAATTTGCTAGATTTATTAAAATCAATATTAAAATAAATATTTTTTTAAAGTTTTTAAAAATATATATTAACATTAAATGTTTTATCTTAAAATATTAAGGAATATGCAATTAATTATATTATATATAAAACATATTTTTGTACAACTTTTGTAATCATTTTACATACAATGAAAATGTCACTTTTTTCTAGATTTATTAAAATAAAAATATTAAAATAATATAGAACAAATAAATATAGAACATTAAGTCTTAATGAATAAATAATTATTAAATAATAATAAAGTTTAAAAAACAATACTAAAATATTTGTTAAAAAATAATAAACTTAAAAATGGTCTTATATTAAAATGTTATCACAAAATATTTAATAATATTTGATATGACCCATTTATAATCATTACATGAAGTGTTTTATTTTTGTTTCTAGTGTCAAATAAAAATAACCGAAACGAATGTAGTTGCTCTACAGTGAAACTATAGATGTTTGCTTGTGAGCATGAACTTCGACCAATTGAACACACTCGACAATTAACCAGTTTGAACACACACATAAGACCATAAACATACACGACAAACAAGAGGACATGGAGGAAGACAACAGGAGATAGAGAGAGAGAAAGAGAACTCACAATGGCTTACAGAGATCCTTCACAGAGACTTCAGAAGTCTGATACTGACTTTGACTCTGAGCAAATAGCCTCATGCAAACAGCATTAGAGCAGGGCAGGTCGGTGTGCGCGCGCACGCACACACACACACACACACACACACACACACACACACACACACACACACACACACACACACACACACACACACACACACACACACACACACACACACACACACACACACACACACACACACACACACACACACACACACACACACACACACACACACACACACACACACACACACACACACTCCTCTACAAACAGTGAATAGCATTTAAGGATTATGTTGCACAGAAAGAGATCGCTTTAACATCCAGAGCAATATGTGTGTGTGTGTGTGTGTGTGTGTGTGTGCCTGAAGGTTTTCACAGATGGCAAGTGAAAACAGGAGTATATTTAGATCTTAAATCGACTCCCGTTGGCACAGTGAGCATCACACACAGCGTTCGCTCGCTGTATCGTGCCCAATTAACAGTCTAATGTCCATCTGACGAGGCACTGCAGCTCTGTTCCAAACCCTAGTGTGCTGCCTCGCTGTCTACTTAGGCTGCAAGCTTCTAAGGCAGCATTCAGCTGAGATGGAAGCTCATACTGTAAGTGACTGATCTGAAATGCTCTCCATGGCCACTAACTTTGTTAATGGTTACTCACACGGCACACAAATAGGAGACTCAGCGGATGCTTGCAGTTGATTTCCAACAAAGACTGATGTTAGCAGTGGCATAAATAACACTCAAATAATGGGTGAAAAAGTGCATTATAAATAGATAAAACCACTTTCTGATAGACTTCTTGGAAGAACATCACAATGCATTATGTGATTATGTTTTTCATGAGGGTTAGGCCTGCATATGATCACATTAAGGCTGCTTGCTATGACAGAGTAATTTGCTTGTCAATCATTTCTACTCATACTTAAATATTTTATACCCAGAATTAGTGATTTTAAACTAATCAACAACCCAAATATTAAACTTTAAGCAAACGAGTGCTGATATTGTTGACTAAAATTTTAATTCTATTAAAATAATTTTTCATCAATTGAAATAAAGCTGAAAAAAACTCTCTCTCTCTCTATATATATATATATATATATATTATTATTCGATTTTAAAAAAATTATAAAAATCAAATCACAAAATTATTAAAATAATATGCTTAACTTCACTGCACGGTGATCACTGACGGTCAAGTTGAATGTCAATTTTGCATGATTTATTAAAATCAATATAAAATTATTTAACTAAATATAGAGCAATACGATTTTTTTTTTAAGTTTTGAAATAAAAAAAAATTGTCTTCATATTAAAATGTACTTTTATATCAAAGGAATATTTAGGAAGATTTTATTCATAACATGTATAAATGTTTTTCGGAACAAGAAATATAGTTGATTATTTTTACATACAATAAAAAGGTATGTGATCTCTGACTGTCGAGTTCAATTTAAACTCTACTTGACTTTCTACAATCAAAATTAAAATACAAAACTAAATAAATAAACCAAAAAATTGAAATGGTGCCTTGGCATATAACTGAACTAAAATAAGTTTAACGTACTAAAAAATGACTAAAACTAAGACTAAATTAAATAAATTAAAGCTAAATAGAAATGGAAAAAAGTAGGGATATTTATTTCCTCAATAAATGACCTTACAATCAGAGAATATAATGTTTTGTTTTAATTTCTAATGCCAGGTAAAAAAGTGAAACTATGAAACTACTGTATCTGTTTTATAGGGTCTACTACAGTATATGTTTGTTCACTAGGTTTTTGTAACAGAGCTCGGATGGTAGTTTAGAGACAGTTAAGAAGATGCTTTAGCCATATAGCAGAACCCACACATACACAGACCCTCAACAGACACTGGAGGTTTATCAATGTTATTTCTGTGTCTATAGGTGCTCTGGATGTTAAAGTGACAGAGAGCGACTGCCGTCCAGGAGACGATGCCTTGCTGAAGCCCAGGATCAATGCCGGGGGAACGTGGGCTCGGGTTTTACCACGGTTTGTTCTTACCTTCTCAACGTCAGTCTGTCTGTGAGTCTGTCCAAATATCCCAGTGTCTGTCTGTCAACCAGTCAGTCAGTCAGAGGTCAGTTACACACACACACACACACACACACACACACACACACACACACCTCAACAACACAGCACACGCACGCACACCTCAAAAACAAGCTCTAACGCACGCACGCACGCAACCGCACACACACCTCAAAAACAAGCTCTAACACACGCACGCACGCACAACCACACACACACCTCAAAAACAAGCTCTAACACACACACACACACGCACACACACAACACACACACACACGCACACACCACAAAAACAGCTCACACACACACACACACACAATGCACACACACACGCACACACACACACGCACACACACTCTCTCTCACACACACGCACACGCACGCACGCACGCACACACACACGCACACACGCACACACGCACACACGCACACACGCACACACACACACACGCACACACACACAGTCCGTCGCACACATGTAGGAGGTGTTTCCGGCTACGCTAGGAACTGAAGTAGGTTGAGGTCGTATGAGCAGATTCATAGGACTGTGCCACACATAAACACACTTTTCTCCATCTGTCTGTGGTTTTTCCCTCCCTGTCACTTTCTAAAAGATTCAAAGTGTTGCAATTTGCAGCAAAAACATTAAATATTTAGGCCTACATTTAAGGTTTGTGTATTTGAACTGCAATATAAAATGTCCATCCAGTTTCAACAAACAAACTAATAACCTTAATGTGATGTTCATTAATGAAACTGGTAGGATTTCTGTAATAGTACTAATAAACTGAATGTGTTTTAAATATACAATAACCAGGTTTAAAAATTAATATCAATACATTCAAAGTATTTTAATCTCATACATCTACAGCGAGCCATAACTATGTTCAACAGAATAAATAACATTTTAATAAAAGTATTATTGTTTAAATAAAACCAAAACTGTGTTACTTTATTATCATTGATATAATATTATAGTATTTGTTAATATTTTTAATTAGATTTTATTTGTCTATTTTGTTTACATTTTAATTAGTTAAAATTTTAGTATTTTGTTGTGTTTTATTTTTTTTATTAATAATTAAAATAATGTTGTCTATTTTTGATTAATCTTTGTTTATTAATTTTAGCTTATTTAATTTGAGATATTTTAGTACTTAGATTTAAACTAAAATGATTAAATACAATTTACACCCACACACACTAAACTAAATAAAATAAGAAATTCTGCTGTGACAACTAGCTCAAATAAGTCTAACTTTTTATATTTTATTTTATTTCAGTTAACCTTTATTTCAAGTAGCAACATTTTTTTAATCGTTTTAATTTCTGTTTTAGTTAACGGTTAATAACCTTGAATCAAACAGGTGCAAAATGATTTTTTGAGTGCAGAAATCTTACCTGTTTCATGCGTCACATTAACGTTATTAGATTGTTACGTTCAAATGTTATGTTGCAATTCAAATACATAAATCTTACATTTGGGCCTAATTTTTTTTTTGAGTGAATGCGGTGTTCGCAGCATGGCACAGAACCATGAACTTGCGCTCATTTGAATTCACCTTGACCGCTGTCGACCCCTGACCTTTAACCCTGGGGTGACTCAACTCGGCACAGCGAACACCTAAACAACCTTCGAGTCTCTTTTCTATGTGTGTGCAGATTTAAGCGTTGCCTCAGTGCGCACGTGTGCCAGGGTTAAAGGTCACCGGTGGAGTGAGGGAAACACATTAAAAACACAATAAACGACCACGTCACAACAAACACAACACGCGCGTACGCGCACACACAGCGAGGAGGAGGAGGAGGACGGGGGAGACAGTAGAACAGTGAGAGAATATATGAAGAAGCTAACATACAAACGCGGGATATGACACAACCTGAAGAAAAAGACAATACAGAGCATGTGAGATCCCACTGAAAACACACACACACACACACACACACACACACACACACACACACACACACACACACACACACACACACACACACACACACACACACACACACACACACACACACACACACACACACACACACACACACACACACACACACACACACACACACACACACACACACACACTGCAGCAGCTGCAGTTCCATTTCTAATGGCAGTGGATCTCATATGACATTGAAAACAATCTTTGTTACACAAACTCTACAGTGTCCAACTTTGTCCCTCATACATGTAATACACAATACAGAGTATGAGGTTAGTGTAACAGACCTGAATACGTCCGAGTAAAGATTGGGTTTCTGCTCTCTTCATCAGACAACACCTTAAAGCATCTTTAATCATTTCAGGTTATTTTCAACCTAACAATTTTGACTTTTACAGTCATACAATTACAATAGAAGCCTAGCAGGCAACTCTAACCTATCATAGTTTATTAGTATCAGCCAATATTGAATATTTAATTAGTGCTTATTTTCTTTATTTTTACATTTAGATGACCTTTGCCCTATTTGATTAACTTCAATTAACTAATAAAGCTGTTAAATGAAATCTTCAATCTTTTAAATAATATCTATTTTTCATATTATACATTATCAGTTGCATGATTGTTGAGTCCAATGCAACTGGTTGGCAGAGGATTCTTATCTCAAAAGGACGATTTAGAAGTTGAAAATAACCTGGAATATTCCAATAAATACATTTAATCGCTCAGTCGTCTGTCCTCTACACAGGGTGTCAGACAAATGCACTTTCAAAATGAGATTTGTGCCGTCTCACTGTATTTGTGCGGAGTTTTCTTCATGTCTGGTGTTAAACTGGGTGATAAATTCTCCCCAGTCTACAGACATTTTTGTTATTGGCTGTCCAGAGCAGGTCAGCAGTTTAAGAGGTGCAAATGCATCTGTCAGAGAGCGTGTGAAACCCAACCTCAAATTCATATTCAGCAGCATTATACAACATTAGATTCATTTCCTTGAACTGATGAAACTAATGACAGTTTGTAAGGACAACACAACATCAACACGAAAAATAACACCCATCAACAACAACACACCCATGCAGGTGTAACTGTGCTTGTGTTTGGTTTCAGTCCTAAATGGCTTGAACAACTGGACTTTATGTGCATGTATGTTTCTATTTCTATGACTGGTTTTCACCTCTGATTTCATTCATCTGTAAGGGGAGGATGGTCGGCTGATCGACTGACGCTAACAGTGCCAAATGTAGTTGTGTTGTGTTGAGGAAAGGGCAACCGGGGAAAAACTGGGTTTGGAGAATTGCGATTGCATGGATTGGACATTGTTTGTGTCATTTGTTGTGTGTTTTTATGGGTGGAGAGGAGATTTCTGTTGTTGGAGGTGACAGTGCACTTTCAAAATGAGATTTGTGCCGTCTCCCTGTATGGGGAGGAGGTATGGTGGCAGTGCAGGGTCACAGAGTTTTGTGGGATGTCGTGTGTTACAGAAGGGTTGTCACTGAAACGAAGATGAATAGGATCAAGGAAAATGCAATGCAACAAAGAAATTGAGAGAATGGAAGAATAGAGGGTAAAAAGCGGATAGTGCATGTCAGGAAAGAAACAGAATTGAGTAAAATAGACATGCAAAGAACCATAATAGAGAAAGATAAAAAGAGAAGAGGAAAAGAAAGTTAAAAGAAAGATTTTCCAGATCTCAGTGTGTTTTTAAGGATGTTTTCACACTTGAATTCAATACCAACCAAAAGTAGATTCCTTGAGGTGGACAAAAAAATAAACCAGTTCACTTTGTATTCACATTGTTTCTGGCCTAAAAGATGGGTTCGGATCTCATTTTAACGCATGTTAGTGCTCATTGACTAGCATTGGCTCAACTAGGGGTCTAAGTTTGGAGAAGGTCCATCTGTTTGCTGGTCAGCACTTTTGCAATTTCATTCAGTGCCACTATTGGTTCAGATATTACGCACTTCACATTTAAATCTAATATATTTATTTTTGTAAAATATTAATACATTTCTGTAATGATTTCCTCAAATTAATGCACCAGAGTTGGTCGGTTTAAATGCTCCAGGCTTAATTTCTGCATAAAAGTGAATAAAGACCTTTATGTGTGTAGTTAAAATAGATTGTAAAATATATTTTAGTGTTCCTGTGGCTCAAAAGGTTGTGGGTTCAATTCCCAGGGAACACACATACTGACAAAAAAAATTTATTACCTGAATGTACTGTAAGTCGCTTTGGATAAAAACATCTGCTAAATGCATAGAAATGTAAATGTATTTTTTTTATAATCTTTATTTTGTTTAGTATTTATTTATTGATTTTCTTATTCTGTATATTTAAATATTATTTATTCATTAATTAATTATTTTAGTAACATCTGCATTTAAAAAAATAAGCTGCTCTTGTCCTCCCATACCCGTAAGTATGGAGCTAAAAGAGTCTCAAATTAATGAGTTTATAGTATATCATATATGTATATGTGTATATGTGCAAATGTGTAAGCCTATTCACATTCCTAAAACAAAAAGTCTATATATTTATAAAAAAAGGTTTATATATTTGCAAACAGCAGTTCATAACTTCACTGCTAGAAATTATTTTCTTGTATTGTATTTTAGTCTTGTGTTCAATTATAGATGTCTAAAAATTTCAAAACCAATATTATTTTTTTTTTTTTTTTTTTTTTTTTCAAAATTAAGTGGGTTTATGCTTAAAACAAAACAAGAACACATATGTCAATCTGTTATAATCTTGTTTTCCCTTTGAATTTATTCAGATATTTTTCTAGTGTTAAGCATAAACTCGCTTACTTTTGAAAAATTGTTCATTGATTTTCTGTAAATGTGCTTTTGAAAGTGTATGGCGTGAGTAAAAAGCGCTATGACATGTAATGGGCATACGATCTCATGAAACAACCAAGTGTGACATGAGAAGCGAGATGGCATGAGAGAGATCGTGAGATGCATGAGAGAGATGCGTGAGATGGCATGAGAGAGATGGCGTGAGATGGGCATGAGAGAGATGCGTGAGATGGGCATGAGAGAGATGCGTGAGATGGGCATGAGAGAGATGCGTGAGATGGGCATGAGAGAGATGCGTGAGATGGGCATGAGAGAGATGGCGTGAGATGGGCATGAGAGAGATGCGTGAGATGGGCATGAGAGAGATGGCGTGAGATGGGCATGAGAGAGATGGGCGTGAGATGGGCATGAGAGAGATGGCGTGAGATGGGCATGAGAGAGATGCGTGAGATGGGCATGAGAGAGATGGCGTGAGATGGGCATGAGAGAGATGGCGTGAGATGGGCATGAGAGAGATGGGCATGAGAGAGATGTGAGATGGGCATGAGAGAGAGAGGTGGGCATGAGAGAGATGGCGTGAGATGGGCATGAGAGAGATGGCGTGAGATGGGCATGAGGAGAGATGCGTGAGATGGGCATGAGAGAGATGGGCATGAGAGAGATGCGTGAGATGGGCATGAGAGAGAGAGAGATGGCATGAGATGGCGTGAGATGGGCATGAGAGAGATGGCGTGAGATGGATGGGCATGGAGAGAGATGGCGTGAGATGGGCGTGAGATGGGCATGAGAGAGATGGGCATGAGAGAGATGGCGTGAGATGGGCATGAGAGAGATGGCGTGAGATGGGCATGAGAGAGGCGTGAGATGGGCATGAGAGAGATGGCGTGAGATGGGCATGAGAGAGATGGCGTGAGATGGGCATGAGAGAGATGGCGTGAGATGGGCATGAGAGAGATGGCGTGAGAGATGAGAGAGATGGCATGAGAGAGATGGCGTGAGATGGGCATGAGAGAGATGGGTGAGATGGGCATGAGAGAGATGGGTGAGATGGGCATGAGAGAGATGGCGCATGAGATGGGCATGAGAGAGATGCGTGAATGGCATGAGAGAGATGGGCATGAGAGAGATGGCGTGAGTGAGATGAGAGAGATGGCATAGAGAGAGAGAGATGGCGTGAGAGATGAGATGGCATGAGAGAGAGATGAGATGGGCATGGTGAGATGGGCATGAGAGAGATGGCGTGAGATGGGCATGTAAAACTGTTTTTTGGGAACATTCATTGTTAAAGGACGCTTGTGTGTGGAACTACGTCTATCACAGACACTGGGACTGGGACTGGGCCGAGACTGATGTTCCCTTCACTGCATGACTGTGTGAATGTGTGTGTAACTCGCATGCAGAAGCGCTAAAACGTACCTTTCCGCACATTCCCATCAGTGGGTCGAAACTCTCGTGTGTTGAGGAGGAAGCAGGCTTTGTCCTGCTGGTAGTGTTCTTGTGTTAGGCCCACCGGGCTGCGCTCGTCCGGACTAAGAACCTGATCGATTGTTGGACAGTCCTCGTTTGCTAGAGCGGCGCTGGCTGCGTCACCGTTCTGCTTCGAGTCTGAGGAGAGACATGAATGAACAGAGAGAGAGAGAGAGAGAGAGAGAGACGTCATGCTGATCTAAACCTGTATGACTTTCGTTCCTTGAGTCAGGGAGTTGAATTTGAGAACTGAATCATTAAATCATTCTGAGAACTGATTCATTGAAATGGTCCGACTCAAAACAAAGACTTGAGCATAAATCAAATCATAAAAATCTAGCACTGTAGCAGAGAATAATGAATTGAATCACTGTTCTTTAACAGGGCTATTATTGTTTACTGAAACACAAACTATTGTTAATTAAAATAAAGCAGAAATAAAATATATATATATATATATATAAAAAAACTATACAAATTTGGAAATGTTTGCGTTGAAAAACAAAAAATACATATATATACTGTATATATATCAATGAATAATCATATGAATCAAAGTAATAATAAAAACTATAATAGTATATATATATATATATACAAATATAGTATATAAATAATACTATAAACAAATAATAAATGTGCTTGTAAAACGTAAGTTATAGAACACTTCCTAAAAGTGAAAATACCTATCATGTCCTAAACAAAGAAATGACAACGCAGCTCATAGAAATAATGTGATGGAAACAAGATAAGTTGTTGATATAGACAGACTAGTTTAGAAAAATGAAACACAAGGCAAGGTTTATGCATTGCCTGTTTTCTGTCCTGTATCTTTTAGAATGTATGGAGAACTTCTAGTGACCCTATAGAACTATTAGAGACTTCCAGGTTTAAAGAACAGTGAATAATTGATAATAGACATGGCATTAGCATCTGGAGAAACACTCACACACAGACACATGCTGCTGTACAGTGCAGGACAGTATGTTTTTAACTACGCACCACAGTTTTCTTCCCCACACAGCTCTAAAATGTCTCTTGACTATCTCCAGATGTCTGGCCTCTCATGTGATTTTGTTGTATTTTTTATTAAATATAATTTTAATTGAGTAATAATAACAATTAATAATTAATTGATATAATACAATATATTATGAAGATTTATATAATATAAAATATTATAAAAAATAACAATATAAAACATTACTGATATTTAGTATATAAAATTACAGATATATGATATATAAAATATAATTTTTTGTTGAATTCTGTTGTGTTCAACTTCATATATACACACACACACACATACAAGCTTAGAAATGAACAGAAATAATTATCTATATATACACATAATTTTTTTTTAGTTGGATTAAAATAAGCATACAAAAATAGAAAAAAAAAATTAAAATATAATATAATAACATATATAAACCATATTTTTATTTAAAACTAAATGAACTATATTATTATGATATATTAGTCATATCAACCACTCCAACAAGCTAATGTAAATCAGTACGGTCTTTAAATTTTTTTGACCATATTGTTGAAGCTTCTTAACTTTACACAATCCACCATAATGAGTTTAAAACCAGTTTTGGTGGTGCATATGAAAGTCTCTCACCTCTGTTAATCTCTATGATCTCCTCTTGAGCTAGAGGACAGTCCCTCGCCAGCCCGCTCGAGCCCAGCACGCCGCCCAGCACGTTACCCAGGATCCCCTGGGGCGAGGCCGTGGCCATGGCGAGGGCGTCCGGCTTGCAGTAATTGGGCGAGCCGGGTTGCGGGGCTCGGGGGATGTGTTTGTTCTTCTTTTTGGGCAGCTTCTGCTTGGCCATGGCCAGAGAGTAATACATGCCGAAGTTGTTCACAATGACGGGGACGGGCATGGCAATAGTCAGCACCCCCGAGAGGGCACACAGCGCCCCCACCAGCATGCCCGACCACGTCTCCGGATACATATCTCCATAGCCTAAGGTGGTCATGGTCACCACAGCCCACCAGAAACCAATGGGGATGTTCTTGAAGTTGGTGTGCGCGCTTGCCGTAGGGTCGTCCGGACTGGCTCCTATCCTCTCGGCGTAGTAGATCATGGTGGCGAAGATGAGGACGCCGAGAGCGAGGAAGATGATGAGCAGGAGGAACTCATTGGTACTTGCGCGAAGCGTGTGCCCGAGAACGCGCAAGCCCACGAAGTGGCGCGTCAGCTTGAAGATGCGCAGGATTCGGACGAAGCGCACCACTCGCAGGAAGCCCAGCGCGTCTTTCGCCGCTTTGGAGGAGAGTCCGCTCAGACCGACCTCTAGGTAGAAAGGCAGAACGGCCATGAAGTCGATGATGTTCAGGTAGTTCTTGAAGAACTCGGCCTTGTCGGGGCAGAAGATGATGCGTGTGAACACCTCGATGGTGAACCAGATGACGCACATACCCTCCACGTACATCAGCCAGCTGTCCGTCACCACCTCGTACACGATCAACTCTCTCGTCACGTTCCCTTCCGTCACGTTCTCCGTTTTGTTGTAGATGGTGTTGAACGCTTCGTGCGTCTCCATGCAGAAGGTGGAAATGGAGATGAGGATGAACAGAAGGGATCCGAACGCCACATACTGAAAAACGAGAAGGAGTGAGAGGGTTCGACAGGGGTAACCAAAAATGATGGACCATCATACAAATCTGTTCAATATTACAAGCTCAACATTTGTTGAGTCTGCTTTAGGCAAGACACTACAAATAAAGTACAAGTCTTTTCTTTTTCATGCACTGGTCAGTTTGGAGATTTTGGGCTAGATGGCTTTTTATAATGTGTTGGGGTTGTTTTGGGATTAGTAGAAAGAAGACAACATTTCATAAACATTTTATTTCACTACTATATCTATTTGCATCTATAGATTTAATTTACAGTACTTATCTTTAAAGGCTATTCATTTGAAATGAGTTTTTATCAGTAGCACTCACTGTATATAGACCAAACTTAACACTTTTATTCCTATCTACACTATATTCTGAAGGGTTTGTTCAATTGTCACCTGATTTTTTGCAGCATTTTATTCCTTTAACATTATGATTTTTTCTGGCTGTTGAGAGTATTTGAGATTTTAGGCTATTTTAGTCTTTTTATTTAGTTTTTTATTAATTTTTGCTTTTCATAATGTGTTGTTTCAGACTAGTGGAAAGAAAACATCAAAAATACTCTTAAGCATTTATTTTATTGTATTTTTTCTATTTGCATCTGTACATTTCAATTACCATATTTATCTTTAAAGGCCATTTCAAAAAAATGATTTTTCATCTATACTGTACTTCAGCAGCACTTATATACTACACTTAACAATTTTATTCCTTTCTATATTTTGAGGGATTTTACAGATGGGTTTGTTCATTTATCATTTGCCTGATTTTTACAACATTTTATTCCTAAAACATGGTGAAAATTTTTTTTTTCTGGCTGTTGACAGTACTTTATGGAGTGATAAGAGATATCCAAAATCTCCTCAGTAAAAACATTTAACTGTAATATATCAACAAATGAAAGAACACTTTTGAACCTGGCTTTATCCGATGTTCAGATGTATTTCCTGGAAATGTATTCAAACTAGTGTTTATTTCATTACTGCACATAATGCCTTGCTTTATTTAAACATAACATTTTAGAAAACATGGATGACAGAATGTTTTTAATTCTTAATAAATTGAATTAATCAACTAAGAAAGTATGCTGATATCTATAAGTTATTTTATCTTATGTGACGTTAAATAACGTGTAACATGTATTATAGCATAGCTGTGTATGACTGCCATATGTACATTAATTTGACTCATGTATGACTGATAACTTGATCATTTTAAAAGCTGCTTTGAAACAAATATGAATTATGAAAGTGCTATACAAATAAACTTGAATGAACAGTAATGCATAGTTCCGGTAAGGAGATGCTTTTATGCAAAGGAACTTACGGTACACTTATTACAGACACAATCCCTGCGGTGTGACCTGAAGTTAAGTGCCCTGCTCAAGGACACTACGCTAACAGCTAATGACCCAAACCAGCATCCGGAAGTTTCCAGCCATAAGCTTTAACCACTACGGGACGCAAACCCACAACCTTGCTTCGTTTAGAGATATCCATTGTGCTGGAATCCACATTATGCATTATATATTATTATATAACATTTACATTTATGCATTAGGTGGACACCGGTGGTATTTTAGCATTAGTGTTCATTTTAACTTTTATATAGGCCTATATGGTTTTTATTTTCATTTTAGTTTAAGCTTTGGTAAATTTGTTACGTACTTTTGTTTTATAATAGGGGGAATAAGAGCACAATGAATGACAGATCTGAAGAGGACAGGTGCTGATCAGGTGAACATGAATGAACAACTCATTTTTGTTATTTTTTTTTTTTTTTTTAAGTATACCTGCTTCATCCCATAAGCCTCCCTCCTCTCTCTCTCTCTCTCTCTCTCTCTCTCTCAGTCTCTCTCTTCTCTCTCTCTCTCTCTCTCCAGTCTCTCTCCTCTCTCTCTCTCCAGTCTCTCTCTCTTCTCTCTCTCTCTCTCTCTCTCTCTCTCTCTCTCTCTCTCTCTCTCTCTCTCTCTCTCTCTCTCTCTCCAGTCTCTCTCTCTCAGTCTCTCTCTCTCTCCAGTCTCTCTCTCTCTCTCTCTCTCTCTCTCTCTCCAGTCTCTCTCTCCAGGTCTCTCTCTCTCTCAGTCTCTCTCTTCTCTTCTCTCTCTCCACTCTCTCTCTCTCTCTCTCTCCAGTCTCTCTCTCTCTCAGTCTCTCTCTCTCTCTCTCTCTCTCTCTCTCTCCAGTCTCTCTCTCTCTCTCCAGTCTCTCTCTCTCTCTCTAGTCTCTCTCTCTCTCTCCAGTCTCTCTCTCTCTCCAGTCTCTACCTGACCTAGTTACAGACTGCTGCAGTAACCAGCGTCCTCTGCCCAGGTCCCCCTCTCTCGTCATGCTTGTCTTTCTCTCTCCATCTCTCACAGCAGTGCTCTCTTACGCTCCATATTGGCTGTTAAAATGAGGGAACTAGTCGACAAACCAGTTGCATGTTTATGTCACACTCTCTAGTTCTTTACGACCTTTGCAACATTTATTCACATTTGCATGAATACCAGCATACTGTACACTGTCTACTATTTTGAATAAATGCCTACTTTATTACATAAGCTATACAAATTCACGAATCCATTCTTAAACTGTTTCACTGAACCGATAGCAACAGTTAATGCAATACTTCACATGTGTTTCATGAATGAGGCTCAGTAAATGCAACAATATGCGGTGTGTGAAGATAAATTATTATCATATAACTTACAAAGTAATCATGATTACAGAAATAAATACTCTTACTCTGCATTTTTTATTGAATTATGTGTAATGAATAAAAAAACCTAGTATTAGCATGGTACCATGTTAAAATACTTAGTATTACCATCGCATCATATAAAAAAAAACAATACTGCCATACCTCAATGTCCAAAGACAAAGTATTACCATAGTATAGTATCCAAAAATCTGGTTTTACCATGGTACCATACTGAAAAAAACATAGTAATACTACAATGTCAGAAAGCATGGTACTACCAGAGTACATTAGCCAACCCAAAATTATGGTACTACCATAGCACCATAATATTACCATATTATGATGTCAGAAAACATAGGATTCCCATAGTAAAAAGTCCAAAAATGTGGTATTACCGTAGCACCATATTAAAAAATGCATAGTATTGTCATATTCTGATGTCCTAAAACATTGTATTAACATAGAACCATGTCTAAAATTATGGTATTACCATGGCATCATATTAAAAAAACACAGTATTGACATACTACAATGTCCAAAAACATAGGACTTCCATAGCACAATTTACAAAAATGGGCTTTTACCATGGCATCATAAAAAACACACACTATTAACATACTATGATGTCCCAAAATATAGTATTACCATAATACCATGTCCAAAATGCATGGTATTTCCATGGCACACTACATGGCATACCATACTACACTGTCTAAACCGGTATTAGCACATTACGGTGGGTCTCTGCTGCATCGCGAGCACAGCGGTTGTCATGGAGACAGTGATGAAGCTGTGCTGCAGTAAACACACGTCATTAAAGCACACGCTTTCACACACACACACACACACACACACACACACACACACACACACACACACACACACACACAACAGCACTGTACAGTGAGCGAGACTCGCAGCATGTGTGAAAGACCCTCGTCGTCACTGCTCTTTCCTGCTTTCTGTCTTTCATTCTCCAGCTCTGGTCATCTCCACCAGAAAGCGCTGGAGAAATTGATATTAAAGGGGTAGTTCAGCCCAAATGAACAGTTCTGTCACCGTCACTCACACTAATGTCAACACTCATACTGCTGGAGATATTTAGCAGGATATCAAGACTACTCATAAAATGAATGAACAAAATCTGAGAGTCAAACTCCAAAAAAGACAAAAGAGGTCCATATAAGTGGTTCATACAACATGTATCTTATAGTATCTTAGTCTCTTAAGCCTGCCAAGGCTGCATTTATTTGACCAACAATACAGTAAAAACATTACAACTGTGAAATAATATTACAATTTTTTTTTTATATATATATGTTAAAATGTAATTTATTTCTGTGATGCGCAGCTGTATTTTCAGCATCATTCCTCCAGTCTTCAGTGTCACATGATCTTCAGAAATCATTATAATATAACGATTTGCAGCTCAAAAAACATTTATTATTATTATCAAAATTTAACAGATGTGCTGATTAATATTTTTGTGGAAGCTATACATTTTGTTTCAGGATTCTTTAATGAATAAAAAGTTAAAAAGAACAGTATTTATTTGAAATAAATTATATTTTTGTAACATTATAAATGTCTTTATTGCCACCTTTGATAAATTCAATGCATCCTTGGTGAATAAGAATATTATTATTATGTTATCTTACTGACCCAAAACGTATAAACAGTAGTGCACATTAGCATTTTCTTAAATGTAAATGACATTTTAGTAGTATTTCATTTAGATTATTTTAATCTAAAATAAATATTTAAATTTTTATTGTTTAATGAATTTGTAGCTTTTTATTAATTTACAAATGCCAGTTTGTGAATCCCAACTTTAAGGGAGCAACAGAAAAGGTCTTAAATGTAGTTAAATGTTGCTAAAATGTAGTATGCATCACAGCACACTATGCAGGGTACGGTATCCCACAATGCAAAGCATTTCCAGTGTGATGAATGAACTGGAGTTAATGTATCAGCCATGATCTTGACTCATTATTTCATCACACTGCCAAATTAAAGCAACAGTTCACCCAAAAATACTGTCATAATTTCCCCTTCTTCATGTAATTCTAAACCCATATGACTTTCTTTCTTTCTTATTTTGAAAAACACTGGGAACCAAATAACATTAGACCCCATTCACTTTCATTATAAAATACACATACTCAGAATATCTTCCACAGAAAGTCATACAGTTCTGGATCTATTTCCTTTTATGTGAAATATCCCATCAAAAGTTTCCCATCCCATCAAAATCTGAACACAATATTGGAAAATGCACTTGAAAACCGGATGCCACATGTTAAATATAAACTAGCACTGAATATTGTTTCATATACAGTATACGGTGTGTACTGTGCAGTAAGCAGCAGGTAACTCCGTGCTGAACATGAGCGCGGTGTAACAGTACATCAGAACCTGCAGAGAGACCTCTGGGTCAGATCATTCCTGCCTACACACGTTAACTCTTTCCTGTTCAGCTCACAGCATTAGTGTGACGTCAGGTCGACTTCAGTACATACCGCTAAATGAGGAGCGGCAGCCTGAAGACATCAAGAAGAACAAAGCTGCTACATTGTTGATCAACTGTAAAACCACTGCTTTGGCCATTGTTAATATGCATGTTAAATATTTTTTTGTTTTTGTTTAATATTGAGTATTATTTGTTATGTTCTTTAGGATTTTTTAAATCCATTTATTATTTTTCTAATATAATTAGTCGCATTCAAAGATGTAAAATGCTGATAAATGTACAATCTAAATGAATGCTAAAGTTACTACAATTGTCAACTGTAAAACGCTACATTTTTGGCAATTTAGTATATTTATTTTTTATTTGTATATGCTTATTTAATTTTTAATAATTAATTTATAATAATATGTTATTATATTTTATTTAAATTTAAATTTGTATTTATTTATTATAATTTATATTAATAATAATTAATTAATATTTAATAATATAAACATTTTTTTTTTTACATTCTCTAGGTTTAAATAAAATACGTTTATTTTTAAAAAATGAGATTTAGAATTTTTCATCCAATTACTATTAATAATAAAATGTACTATTTATTGAACATCAATAGCTATTGTATGGTTTTGTAAACGCCAAAAATAGACAATAGGAAAAAGTTAAATTAGCAAACGTATAATTCAGACTTCAAATTATGATCGGATGAGTCACATTCAAACTCAAGACA
>CM049814.1:1581592-1709103 GCA_027422405.1 Ptychobarbus kaznakovi
AAAGTTATTTCTTAAGCAAATGTTAGCAAAAACGTTAAAAAGGGAATGTTACATTTGATCATTATGCAAACATTATGGGAATGTTACTTTTGAATGTTGAATGTTACTTTTACTCTGAACGTATTGAAACGTATTTAATATTTTTTTATGAACATACAAATAAAAATGTTTCAGGAAAAGCAATTCTTGAATGATGCACACATTTTTGTGCCATGTTTTGGGAATGTCATTAAAAAGCAGATAACTTTGAATGAACGTTCTGTTAATATTACTGAAAGAATGTTTGTTCATAACTTTGAAAGAACCTCACCGTTCAGTGGGTTAACACAAGTATATACTATGGATTTGTCAATTCGGAAAGTGCCTAGATTTTCCAAATCAGTACGTTCAAACCCAAAGGGCACAATCTGGGCTTTAAACCCAAAACCTTTCATATTCCAGCTCCGATATTTTACTACGAGGCTACATCACCTTTCGTTGTTAAGCCAGATAACACACGTCTGTTCTGTTTTGATAACGTTCACATGAAGTTTTGAAAACATGTCTCTGAATATTTAAATTGTCCGGTTTTTTTTTGTTTTTTTTCTTATGCGAACATTAACGTTAGTAACGTTTAAAAAGTAAAAAAACGTTAGTAACGTAAAAAAAAAAACTTTAGATGAACATCTAAATACTTTTCAGAAAAAACGTTCCATGAGTGATGTTGATGTATACGTTTTGAGAATGTTACTAAAGACCATAACTTCAAACGAACGTTCATAACATGAAAGAACCTTAATGAGAACGTTCCCTGTTAGCTCAGTGCGTTCACATAAGTATTCTATGGATTTGTCCATTCGAGAAAGTGCCTAGATTGTCTAAATCAGGACGCTCAAACTCAAGGCCATCTGGGGTTTGAACCTAAAACCTTTCTGATACCAGCCAAACTAGTCCATGCAAGCAGTACTTTGGAAGAAGGGGTTTCAACAACATCTCAGCCCACCGCCACGGGTTAAAGTAAGCTACCGCAGCGCTAGACTGAGGAGCTGTCCACGCGTAAAGAGGTGCTGAACACTCACCCGCGCGTATTTGGACGAATAGGGATCCTCGAAGAGCGCCCAGATCCGGGGTCGCCACACGCGCCACCAGCCCGCTTTCCTGCCGTCCTCATGCAGGCAGAGCCGCTTCAGGTCTCCGTCCCCCACGAGCGCCGGGTCGTCGTCCGGTAACTCCGGCTCGGGGTTCTCGAAGCTGTCCAGCGCCTCCTCCGCGTCCCGGTGCTGTCGGTAGTTCATCCAGCAGCACGCCTCCACGTCGGTCTCGTCGACGCCCCAGAAGGCGAGCTCCTCCTCGAACAGCGGACCGCACACGTCGTTGGGGCAGTGCAACTTGCCCGTCCGGTAGTAGTTGAGGATGAACGAGAAGACGGACGGGTGCCGGTCAAAGAAGAACTCGTCGGACTTCGGGTCATAGTCGAAGTTGTTGAAGGCGTCCGGCTCAGTGAGCCACGACAGACGCGTCCCGGGCAGCGTCTTCAGGGTGCTCCGGTACGTCTCGTGCCTCACGCCGCCGCAGTTGATGACGATTTTCTCGCTTTCCGACGGGCAAGTCATGTCGGCGCTGTAACATGCTTTGTTGGACGACTGGTTCCCACCCTTGCGCCCTTTGAATGAGGAGACACACACCGAACTGAGCATAGGGGAGGGAGAGGAGAAAAACGGAGAGGGGAGGAGAGAGGAGCGGTCTGCGGGGGGACAGGAGAGAGGAGGGGGAGAGAAAGAAGGGAGATGTTTAGTAAAGGTAAAAATGGAGGGTATCTTGCACATCATACGGGAGTCCCGCTACTGATATGCCAAAAAATACTGCAGTGACATGAAGGTTGCCATGTGACCTTGTGTGTTTTTGGCGAAAGTTGCTTCATGTGAGCATGCGATTGACGCATGACGTGTGCGCGGACCTTTATGACATCAGCATCAAGCATTTCAATGCATGTATGTCATTCACTCTTAAAGATAAAGCTTCCAAACAGAGGTTTTTGCAGTGATGCTAGAGAAGAACCATTTTAGGTTGCCCTAAAAAACCTTTCAGTGAACAGCTCTTAAGAGAATCTTAGAAGAATGCCTTCTTTTACTATAAAGAATCTTGGATGAAATAAAAAAGCAGTAAAGAAGCTTTATTTTTAAAAGTGAAGGTCATGTACAGTAACTATCCTGTATTTAATCACCTTTCCGTTCAAATATTTATATTTTATGCAGTCCTGAATTATTATGAGGATGTACAAGCTGCATATGCATAATACTCATAACATAAGACTGTTCTCATCTCACACTGCAGGAATTCCCAAGAGTATTTTGTGTCAACTCATTTCTAAAATAATCAAAGCATATCACAAATCACTGTTATGGAACATGTTGTGCATTAAAAATCATTTTGAACAGAGGACACAGTAAACAACAGGATCATATAAGATCAAAAGTCCCTTAACACAAGTTATCCACAATGAGATTTACATTTATTTGTCTAGAGGATGCTTTTATTTAATGCAAATGACAATAATTCAAACAGAGGCGATTGATATAAGAGAAAAACTATACATAGAACAGAACGCAAGTGAGCATTATATAACTGCAATCAAACAACCAACACATCAAAGATCACAAAACAGCATTTTATCAGGTTTACATTTTGAAAGTCAATGCATGAACATTAAGATGCATTTAATATAAAATGAAAAGAAACAGCATCAATAGTCCATGCATATCGAATACAGATTATCTGTCAGTCTCTCAATCAGGCGTATTGCTTTCAAATGTCCTTTGAGCCGCATCTCATGAAGCAATGCCACTGCAAGATGCAACTGAGGGCGAGAGACTATTGCGATTGATTACAAATTCTATCTGTCTCTCTTTCCCTCCGTCTCTCTATCTCTTTAAATGAAGCTGCTAATAAGTCAAGAGCTTCACTGCAGCTTCATTGCATGGGGGGAACAGAAGCGAGAGAAAGACAGACAGAGAGAGAGAGAAAGGTGCTCATTATGAACACACAGCAGTACAGCACTGTCACGGAGCAGGAGGGGGAGGAGGGAAAGAGAGAGAGAGAGAGAGAGAGAGAGAGAGAAGAAGACAGAGAGAGAGAGAGAGAGAGAGAGAGAGAGCAAGTCAGAGAGGTACAGCACTGTCACGGAGCAGGAGGGGGAGGAGGGAAAGAGAGAGAGAGAGGTTTGGAGAGAACAGTGCAGTCTTGCTGCAGTAAAACCCTGACTTTGTGCACCCGCTCATTTCTTCTCTCTCTCTCCTCTGTGTGTTATTGTAGTGAAGAACCTTGGTTGAAATGCTTCTGATTTAGTTGCTTTTAAAGTATTAGGCCACTTCGTACCATTTTGCTCTCTTTCTGTTCCTATCCCGTCTCTGTTTGCCCCCCCCCCCCTGCATTTTCTCCTCCTCTTCTCCAGCAACCCCCCCCCCCTCATCCCTTACTCTCCAATTCCGCATTAAGGAAGCACAGTTCACTGGGAACGACTCTGGAGCCCAGCATCACTTACTTTTCTCCTTTTCTGCTATACTGTACATCAGCTCCTTTCAGCTGATTCCCTCTTCATTTCATTTCACAAGCACTTTATTCCTCTTCCATCACTCTTTTTATCCATGTAGCCTGTTTTAACACTTTTTGCCAGCTAGAAGCTCATTTCCTCCATCTTCTGTCACTTTCCTTTCTGTCCATTCTCATTCTTTTTTAGGCAGCTTGGTGAAAGTTCGTCAACTCTTTCAGAACTGCATTTAGACAGCGGAGGATAGAAAGAAAGTCCAGAAAGAGGTAAGACTTTCTTCGCTTCTTAAAGCAACTGTATGCAAAGACTGCAATGGAAAACTATTTGTAGACTAGTTGTGCTGGATATGTTAGTTTACAATATACTGTTTGGGTAAGTTTATCAAGCTTAATATAGTAATAGTGATAAGTGCATGAAGTTATACACACTACACTGAAAAATAAATGTGTAGAAACACTTTTTACTCAGAAATTGCTAGTAAATTTCACAATTACAAACAAATGGCAAGTGATACATTATACTTGAAATCTGAAAGTAGAAAAAAATCATTTCTTATCTAACTAGTTATAAAGTTTACACACTTATAACTACATGTATCCAAAAGGGAGTCTGCAGTTAAAATAATGTACGTGTACTAGCATAAAACAGAATAAAACTGAGATTGTTGCATAGCCATAGAGCTTTCGGATTAATGCATGTAATGCTCCATTAAAATAGTGAGTTAAGACTGTTCAGGTGCATAAATGTGACTCGGAGAGCATGTTAATGAAATAATGTGACACTTAAATGATCCCAGAAGAGGGATTATGAAGGAAAATAATTAAAAAAGTGAGATAAGTGAACGTGCAGATATAGGAAAAGGGAGAACAACTGCCATAAATGTTGAGGGGAAGAATATTTGAGCAAAAAAAGGAAGTAAAAAAGAGCTTTTATTGAAGAAGAAATAAATGCAGACTCAGAAGTTTGAATGGAGCTGATATCAGCAGCACTGCAGCGCTCAGAGGAGAAAAGGTTACTGAAACTTAACTAATCAAAAGAAAAGATGATGTTGAATGATTTATGGGTTGAGAAAACAGTAAAGTATTTTCAAAATATGAATACAAAATCTGAAGCTGACTTTATAGAATCAATTATGCACTGTCATTTTTTTCTAAGTTGTAAGTACAACAAATATTTTTGAAGAAAACACTATTTTGGTCTTTCTACTTTAACATTTCATATTTATTTCAATGTGTCACTTGCCAATTCTTTGCAATTATTTGTGTAATTTAGAGTGAAAATAGTCTCTACTAGTCTCATTTTTCATTGTGATTTTAGTGAATAATATTAGGAACATTTTAAAAATAATTAAGAAAATATTTGATTAAATGTTGAGGAATATATATATGTGCATTACTAAATAAAAAATGCTAAAGTAAAGTGCAGAAGAATTGAGAGGGTTAATATTTTACCGTGCTGTGTGTGTGTGTGTGTGTGTGTGTGTGTGTGTGTGTGTGCGTGCGTTTAGTGAAGCAGGTACCAGAACTGAGCTCAGCAGCAGTGGTGACGTTTTACTGCATTTATTTATTTATTTCTGTTTTTTGGAAGGGAGGGTGTCACGAAGAGAAGGTGAGAAAGACGACCAGTAAAAGAGCAGATGGGCAAGAAAAAACAGGGTTTAGAGAGCATGTGAGCAGCGTGAGAAATCCTGACACACAGGGTGAGGGAGACGAGGTATAATTACCCTGCGTGTGTGTGTGTGTGTGTGAACGCATGTCACAAAACAAGACAACACACTGAGAAGTAAAAATGCTGTAAGCACTGAACAGGAAATGGAAGCTGAAGGAGAGAGAGAGAGAGTAAAAGAAGGAGAGAACGAGAGAGAGAGGGCAGTCAGAAGAGAGCAGTGATCAGAGGACCACAGAAGAGAGAGGGGAGGGGTCGAGAGAGAGAGAGAGACAGAGAGAGAGAGAGAGAGAGAGAGCAGATCAGGACGCTAATATACAGATTAGAGCAGTAATCAGAAAGAGAAGGGAGGGAGAGAGAGAGAGAGCAGATCAGAAGAGACCAGCAGAAGAGAGAGGGGCGAGAGAGAAGAGAGAGAGAGAGAGAGAGGAGAGAGAGAGAGCAGATCAGAAGAGACAGACAGCAGAGAGAGAGGAGAGAGGGGTCAAAGAGAGAGAGAGAGAGAGAGAGAGAGAGAGAGAGAGAGAGAGAGAGAGCAGATCAGAAGAGACCAGCAGAAGAGAGAGGGGAGGGGACGAGAGAGAGAGAGAGAGAGAGAGAGCAGCAGATCAGAAGAGACCAGCAGAGAGACGAGAGAGGAGAGAGAGAGAAGGAAGAGAAGAGAGAGAGGGGAGAGAGAGGGAGAGAGAGAGAGAGAGAGAGAGGGGAGGGGTCGAAGAGAGATTGAGAGAGAGAAAGACTGGAGAGAATTTAAAAGCGAGTGAGTGACTTACGTTCCTCTACTTGGCAAATATAAATGGAAAGCCTGTTCATGAAAGAGAGCGAGAGATGGGAAGGGGGCTAGAAAAGAGGAACACAAGCAAATGAAATGGATAAAGCAGGAGACGTGAAGATGAAATCAAGCCAGACGTCATGCGTTACAGTGATTTTATCATGACAAATAGGTGTTTTTAGCTTAAAACCTGAAGCCTCACAGGTGATTTTAATGTTAAAACGGTTTTCCTCTACAATCTAATATGCAAAGACAACTATTAGGAAATCATTTATAGGTTGGTTTCCCTAAAAACATTGTGAAATCGCACTGCTTTTGCTCTGTTTATTTGAGCTTCACAGCAACACTGACTGATCAGTTTCTGACCAATGGCAGAGAGGGGGCGTGTCAGATATGTACGTTTTCACCACTAGAGGTCGCATTTTCAAAACAATAACAAAGGCCAAGCTTGATGACGCTAAGGATGTTCACAGATGAGGTAATGAATTCATTTTTTTATTACCTGTACCTTCCACAGATATTCAAACAGCGACTAAATTATACAGAGAATACAAGCAAAGAACTTACATAGTCAAAGAACATTATGACTGACTTCAGTCTAGCCCGAGTTTAAGCACTCTCAAAAACTCCCCTTATATATTTATGCATTTAGCAGACGCTTTTATCCAAAGTGACTTACAGTTCATTCAGGCTATATATTTGTATTGTCAGTATGTGTGTTCCCTGGGAATCGAACCCACAACCTTTGCGTTGCTAACACAATGCACTACCACTGAGCCACAGGAACAGGCTTTTATTTGGTACAATGACCAGGAATTAGAATTTCTCTGGACTTACAAATCCTTGGGATTTGGGGATAACATAAATACACAACGGAAATATATCACACTGTGCAAGTAGTTTTTGGATATAAAAAAATCTTGTTTACTAATCTAGATTAGTCTTGAAAGCTGCAAATACTGCTGAATCATATAAATTGCTTGTGATGTTCTTCATTTATAAGTTAATTTGGATAAATGTCTGCAATTTAAAGAAATGTTAATGTATTTTTTTCTAAATTTGAGGCCTTTAAACAAATGTCATGTTTAAAGGCCACAAATCCCCTTAACTACGGTAAAAACACTGTAACACATCCTTGAATGACTTTTATAAAGCAGTGGCAAGAGTAATATGATAAAAATACACATTTTCATTAAATAGTCAAAATAATCAGAATGAGTGTTATTTTAGTATCACTGGTATACTATTTTTGAATCAGATTTTATTTTAATATTTAGTTTTAATTTTAGTTAAATTTTCAGTAATTTTATAGTTTATTATTATTTTTAATTGTATTGTTTTTTATATGTCTGTATGGCTTAATTATGTTGGTTTCATTCTATATTGATTTATAATAAATATATATATAGGGTTTATTATGTTTTAGTTTGAGTTATTTTAGTTCTTCAACTTAAACTGAAGTGAAATGAGAAATGTTGCTTTGGCAAGTTGCTAAAATAAAATATATTTTTTTACAGTTAAAGTTTTTATATTTTAAGTAATACAGTTAATTTGCACACAGGTGTTACAGTCAAAATGTAAAGTTAGAATGATTTAATTTAAAACATAAGATTGAAAATCAAAAATTGAACCTGAGAAATTAAAATAAGCCTTAAAAAAAATTCACAAAAAGGCAGAATTCAGGAAAAATGGCAAAATGTTGAAAAATAAAACCCAACCTAAATGGATAGTACACCCAAAAATGAAAATACATGTTGTTATAAACCTGTATGAATTTCATAAAGGATATTTTTAAGAATGCTGGTAACCAAACAGTTTCAGTTTCCATTGACTTCCATTGTTTTTGTCCATACAATGTAAACCAATAGAACTGAAACGGTTTGATTACCAGCATATATTGCATTTCAAATTCCACTGAAAGAGACAGTCATACAGGTTTGGAATGACATAAGGGTGAGTAAATATTAAAGAACGTTTATTTTTGAGTGGACTATCCCTTTAAAGCAGCTGGTATTAGCTGGTTTTATTTGGTTTTCCAAGCCTAACCAGCTAAAACGTGTCCAAAACCTTGTTAAAACCATCCAAAAGATGAGCCAGACAAGGCGGGGAGATGTTTTCCTTTGTCAAAAAGGATACATAAAAGGACAAAAAAGCAGAAGTCATAAAAAAGACAGATTAGAAAGAGATCAAAGTTTGTATGATATGTATCCTGATCTAGAAGCCTGGCGGCCGCTCTCATGTCTCTGTCTGGTGCAGTGGAAGCCCCGTCAGGCCATGATGCAGAGTGCTGCAGTCGCCTCCCCTTTGCAGTGACACACACACACACACACACACACACACACACACACACACACACACTGTCCGCACGCGTTCCTCTCCAAACACATCTGATCTGTGCGCCAACTATTTCAACCATTCTATCGAGACATTCATCAAAAACACACGCCGGCCCACGTCTTCCTCTCGCTCTCTCCCTCCTTCAAAGGTCAAAACATCAGATCCACTGATGCAGGAAGAAATATAGCATGAATGGGCAGACAGGGGGGGGGGGTAAAGGATCTTTTTCCTTCCAGCTAGAGGTCTTATCTCTTGATACCAAAATACTTCAGCAATAAAACCCGAAAGGAAACGCATTCACATCATACAAATCCTGTCGGATAGACAGGAGCATCACGTGATGCACTGGTGCGGTGTCTATTTCTGCAGCTGTGAACACATCTCAGCCTCTGTGATTGTGTGTGTGTGTGTGTGTGTGCGTCTCATTTTCATTCAGCGCTACAGACTGCAGTGGAAAGCAGACTCCATGTTGTGTGCTTCAGCAGCTGTGTAGAAAAGCGTTTCCTTCCTTAAGGGCAAACTATCATTCTGAGCTACCCGTGAGCACAAATAGCAGCCCATTATCCTCCAAACAAAAGAGCGCGCTACTGCGCCATTGGCTGCCAGAGCAGAGCCTTCCTCTGTTTGGAAACGTGTGCTGCATATTAACCTGTGTGTGAGATATTACAGATACTGGGCTAGAAATAATGCGTTTAAAATACAGGACTCAACGAATAAAAACCTCTGGTCAAACGGAAAATATCAAAAGAATGCAGGAAAATATCTCGAATGGAATAATAATGGAAAATCTAAGAAGGAACAGATTTACATATTTATTTCCTAGGAAACAAAGATAATTATATTCTGAAATGCAAGCATTATTAGTAAGATATAAACTTTATAGGAATTACCAATAGATTGCATTTTAAAATAATCAAAAAATGATAGTAAACAAACAATTTAAACATTTTGTGTGGTTGAGAGAAGAGTCCTAAAAAACACAACACAAAATAGCAAAACATTTGAATGTGATCATTTATAAAAGGCAAAAATATATAATATGATTCAGTAATCATAGAAAGTTCATTTAAATATTTTGTGTCGTTGGAATATAACTAATAATCCTAAATAAACACAAAGTAGTAAACATTTAAATGTAAAATAATAAACAAAAAATCTACAAATACTCTGGTAATCATAAAAAGTTAATTTAAATAATTTGTGGTTGAGAGAAGAATAATAATCATAAAAATACAAAGTAAAAATATTTAAATGTAAAAGTCTAAATATGCTCTGATAATTACAAACAATGTAATTAAATATTTTACGTGATTGGGAGAGGAATAATAATCCTAAATAATATACAACTTTAAAAAAATGTATACGTTCAAATATTTGCTACTAAAATTTGATCCCTTATTATAAATTCGAGAAAAAATGATTCATAAAAGTTGCTGCAACTCCAACCATAGTATTTCTAAGTTTCATAACTCTATCTAAAACAGAAATCTGAGACTGAGAAATATAAGAGATTCTTTCTGAAGTATAACAGCGATTACAGCAAAGAAGAGAGAGAGAGAATATTAGATGAGCAGAGAGATATCATCATGTCTCAGAATAAGAGATTCTTTCAGAAAGCGCAGATGGAGAGAGGAGCATCCACCAGAGGAGAATGGACACATCATTCAACACGCAGCAACGAGCTGTCTGGAAGCGTGCTCACAAACTCAGAAATGACCTCCCACCGAATGTGTACCTAAATAAGTCATTCCAGCTGTGGGGTTTCGTTGGATCAGGATGTGTTCTGAATCCAACAGTCAACTTTTAAATGTTTCCGTTTAATATACGATTACCAATAACATAAGGTCAGTAGAATTCAGAAGCAAAATCATGTGACAACATAATAACAATCAGAAGCAAAAATATGCCTCTTACCGCTTCATTCCAGCATTACCACGTGTATTTTACTGCCATCTACAGTAGATAGACTTCACACGGTCTGCAAGTCAATCAGCATTACAATCAGTACCGGTGAGAAATATTGAGCTAATAACTATATAGTTCTGATGTGCTGCTTCAGAAAAAAAACATTCAAAATGTGACTACTGGAAAAAGGATGAAACAGAAAGAGTTTTGTGCTAATATGAGAATATAAAACAGGACACGAAACTAGAGGAACAAAAGAGAAACGCACTGAATTTTATCTGATAATACAAAAACAAAAAAACATTGGGGTTATGTAAGATTAAAAAAATAGCAAGGGTGCATTAAATTGATCAAAAGTGACAGTAAAGTCATTTATAATGTTACAAAGTATTTCAATTTCAACTAAATGTTCTTTTGAACATTTTATCATTCATAGAATCTTGGAAAAATGTATTGTTTTCCAAAAAATATGAAGCAGCACAACTGTTTTCATAATAAATAAATGTTAAACATATGAAATGTTTCTTGAGCAGTAAATCAGGTATATTATTATGATTTCTGAAGATCATGTGACACTGAAGACTGGAGGAATGATGCTGGAAATACAGCTGCGCATCACAGAAATACATTATATTTACAGTCTATACAACAGAAAACAGGCATTTTAAATTGTAATAATATTTCACAGTTTTACTGTACGTTTGATTTAAAAATGCATCCTTAGTGAGTATAAGAGTCTCTAAAAAAAACACTTATCTTCATAACAAGTCAGTCTCACTTAAGACAGTCCAAACAGACTAGAACTGGAAAACCGAAGTATTGTGTGTCCTTTTGGCAGTTTATTTACAGAAGAACAGATACAAGCGGGAGATAATGGGAATAACACTTAATACTTAAGACACACCAAGCCATGATTAACCTATTATAATTCAGTCAAATATAATTCTAACATCTGAAACCGTAGCCTACCTATCATAAAACAAGTATATCAACGAAGTATTACTAGAACTAACAGACATCCTAATATATGTCACATGTGTTATAGCTCAATGTGGGATTTTATTCAAGACCAAGTGCTGCTTTTGTCTGACTTTGAGGAATAAGGATGGATTTTGCATAATTATGAATTTAAATCAACAAAGCATGTGTCAGATCTTTCTATCATCAACCGGCTTGTTGAGGTCTACAATCATACCAGATCACTGGTCACCGAGTTCAACATCCATGGACGGCTCTTTAATTATTTACGGCGTATATAAATAAAAGCTGAAGCCTTCCATTCCAGGCTTCTTCCATGCTTTTCTTTCACGAGTTCACACAAGCACTGCTCTGCTGTCTGTTTCTCTCTCCTGATTACTCATCCCTGCAGGAAAGAGAAGACACTAGTTATCCATGGTGACTGCCTGCCTTGCACTAGGGCCAGGTGGTGAAAATGATCCCATATATTCCCCACCTTCGAATCCGCATAAACCTGGCCGTGTGTGGATCAAACAGACCGTGCAAAACATGTGGACATGTATGTAGTGTGTTCTGCCTCTCCTTTCACACACCTGACATCGTGCATGAAAGCTGCTCGTGCTATTCCACATGAACGCTCGTGCACCATCAACGCACCAGCATTAAAGCAGCACATAACAATACTTGTTGAATGTTGTGAGAGAAATGCTCGCCCTAGTTTACCAGAACTCATCCATTAAACACTGGAAACCAAATGATACATAGACAGAAAAGGAGTTTATTTAAATCCAATAACAGAAAAATGCATGCAACAGACATCATCATCACACACAAACAGACATCTATATACTCACTTGACCTGGCTTGAGTTCAGATCATATGTTAATCCATAAGAATAACCCGATGCTTTTCTCAGATCACGACATGTACGCTCCAGTTTTCCACGGCTGGTAATTAAGAGAGTAGTTAATAAGAGCATTAACACTAATGCAAACCACAACACACACTCTGTAGTGTGTGTCACACCTTCCTTCCCTTCATAGGCAGCTCGCACAAATAATTGAAGCAGCCTAATTTACTGTGGCTGGTTTTCCGCGCGGAACAGAAGGATGATGAAGATGATGAGGATGTGATTTCCCTCGTTTTGAATCGCCCTCCTGATGTCTAACACAAGCGGTTCAGGTTCCAGACAGACGCCACACACACACACTCACGGCGGAACTGCACCTTCCTCATTTATTTATTTATTTCATTTCATTTTTTCTTTCTTTCAGATGTCACGCGTGGGCGGTGGGAGGACTCACGCGAGTTCGGTAGGTGATTGTGACGTGGCACGCGCGAACGGAACGGAGAGGATCGCGGGTGGCGCTGGCTTCATACAACAATACATTAATAATATAGTATCTATATCTTGTATATCTGAATGGTATAGAGTCTGGAATGTAATCAATTTGGTATTTTTGAAAAAAAAAAAAAACGTAAACAGTGAAGATTCACTGTGGTCACCGTGTGTGTCCGCCAGCCTATGTATTACTGTTATGAATT
Source organism: Ptychobarbus kaznakovi (assembly GCA_027422405.1). Lineage (NCBI taxonomy): Eukaryota > Metazoa > Chordata > Actinopteri > Cypriniformes > Cyprinidae > Ptychobarbus > Ptychobarbus kaznakovi. The sequence goes on from CM049814.1 coordinate 1,594,300, forward strand.
AATTTAACAGAACTTGTTAGGTTATTATGAAAAGACATAGGATGTACATACAAATAATTAAACAAATAAATCAAACCAGAATCCATCAGCTATCAGAAATAAACACGTTATGTCCATACTTTGATTTCTGGACCGACAAACCAGCAGAAATAACTACAACAGAAAATGAGTGCAACCTGGACAGAAAGAAATACAGCATATAAACCTTACTTAGGTTAGTCGCCATACTTAATATAACAGACAAAAACGAATCTAGAGGACTTACAGTCTTTACAATGGCACACACTGTATAATCTAGATCATGTAGCATAATTTTCACAAATCACAACTTGCAGAAATGTCTATTTGTAGAGGACAATTTGTGGTTAAAGTCTCTTCTGCTTCCTCTGTTTGTCCTGTGTTTTGACCACTATCTCTATAGAATATCTTTAATATCTGCACACAACACCTTAAAGAGAAACAACATATAATTGAGTAATTATCATTCATCTTAATTTTCATTTATAGGTGTAGAATAGACTGTAGCATCAAATACAGTTTCAAGGTTGGCATGTGCTTCTTTTTATTATTTGGACACTTGCATAGCATGTATTGGCAATTAATTTTACCAAGAGTCATCAGCAAACAAATTCTGCTGGAGCTTTTAGAAAGTGTCTGTGAACCATCAGAGAAGATGACTTATAAAATATAGGCTACAGAAACTATTTGTAGTGCACAGATTAAAATGGACAAATCTGCTAGAATGTTATAGGCCTTCTGCAGGAAACAAAGCCTACAGAATACATACATCTAATATGGGAATGTGTTCCTTTATTGCTTTACCTCCACGGATGAAATAGAGTGGCACCCCTGTGATCTTCTGACGTCTCTGAGAGTCAAAGACACATTTCCATTGTGTATCTTCCAATGAGAGACTCGCTCGACCCTCACAGTGTCCCGTCCATCCGTTCATGATAGCTGACAGAGCAGCATCATCTCCAGCGTCAGAACACACGGTGTAAGATGAGCAAACAAGAGATAACTCAAGAAACAAAACCACTAAACAAACATACACAGAGAGGACTTTTATGCTTGCCTTGCATAGTTTTTGACACTGTGTCAGCTTTAGACATTTTTAATATAAATCAATATAAATGAACATCAGAGCCTCACCATGAAGTATCTCTCCTGTTGTGTGCGCTCTGGAACAATTGTGAAAATCAGACAAATTCAATATTTCCCTCATGTCTTAATTTACAGCAAACAGTTACATTATTATTTTCTATCGCAGAAATGCATAATGAATAAAACTAAATAGAGGCATATTATTTCCCCCTACTGGTCGAATAGACAGACAACAATCAGGGCCTGGATATGAACAGAAAACCCATTTAGAATATAAGGCTTTGTTTAAACAGAAATAATTAGACTTTTCACTTTTACTCCAGTAAGAATAACATACACCGTAAAAGCCTAGATGACTTAAAAATGAATCCCTATTAAGTTCTTACGTTTATTAAACAAAATATCCTATTTCAATGTGAAATTGTTAATATCTTACTGATTTATTATTACCGTACGAGCGGTGCAGCCATGTTAAGGTTAATCGTGCTTCTGGTGTCACAGACTTGCACTGGTTTATCTGTAGAATCAATCAGGGCCGGTTCTAGACATCCGAGGGCCCAGGCGTATGGACAAGCTTTCCAAGCTTTCAATGTTGCTTTGTCTAAAACCTCCAAATCCAAAACTTTAGACCTGACTAAATATATTATTATGCAAACTTTATTATAAACTGGTCCTTTTTATATTAAAATATAGTAAAACAATAAAATTAAATAAAAGTAACTAAAATAAGCACGTTACTGGAGGCAAACTCTGGTTTAGAAATGATAAATACAAAAATGAAAGGCACTTGCTCCTTTACTGGTAAAATACGGCCTTTGTAAATAATAATAGGCCTATAATAATAATAATAATAATAAAGAGATAAAGATTTTTTTGCTACATTAAATATAAAAAATACACATACTTACATCTAAAAAAACTACACTATATTCATCCAGTGTTATCTATAACTTAAAAGAAAAGACATACAAATATACGAGGTGTTTTACATATTTTGCTTTCAGATGCATGTCCACTGAAAGAGATTGAACTCTGACTCTGACAGCTGAGACGAGCAACCTTTGAATTATAACCACAGTATATGAATGTGCCTCTATATTTGAGACTCAGGTTATAATTCAACTTACATACGATCAAAGTTGTATTTTAAACATATAAATAAATAGATTCACGTACCTTCCTTGTTGCAGTGACTAAGGTTTCCCTGCTTCGTTTACTGGTCAGGTGAGATTCTGAACTGAACTGGTTACAACTGAACAATCCAGATGTATTTCCTCAATGCTGTTCCTCTTCCAGTCTCTGAAATATTCTGTACAATTAGCATGACCTCGCATAGGCTAGACTGAATACTGAACATATAATTCATGATGGATATTTTCAATCATAATTGTAAAGAATATTTATAGATAAGATAATGTAAAAAAACACACTTAGTCTACATCATTATCCCGTTAACACACAAAACAAATCAATAGGATAATACTTTTTTAGATTGAATTCATTATGCATTAAAAATATTGTTTTAGACTGGAGCTGATTTTTTCTGAATCCTACCAAATATAATTTAAGTCGCAACTGTCACCTTAGAAACTAGTTGAGCAGGCTTTGCAACTTAAACTAATAGTTTTTTGGTAATAATTACACATTTCAAAATACTCTGGCACGTTTGTTTGTAACAAAATGTAAAATCTAAAACGCTGTATATCTATCTCATGAATCAAGCGCAGTATCGGGTGTCGCGCGCATATCTATGGTCACGCGCTCCCTGTTGCTAAGCAACTGTCTTTCAAACATTAGCTTGCGTTTATAAGGCACGAGGAGCGAGAGGTGAGTTTCACAGAGGATTATTTTCACTTTGCTACATATCTGTTATGTATATTCCTGCTCATACATACTTTGTAGATGTAGCTAATATTGTTTTTTTTACTGACATCGATATTGCTATGAAATGTAAGTGCAGTTAGCTGCTAACGTTAGCTGAAGTCAACAACAGTTCGCTGAAGCGGGATATGAGGAGTGCTATATTATTTGATACTCACACTCAGGAACTATCCTAATTTACAATGTCGAACTATTTGTGAAGAATGAGCGCCGGTCGGACTGTTGAGGGCGCGGGATGTGTGACCTGGTGGGGATTCGGACCAGCTCGAGACCTCCTGAGCTCAGGTAAAACCAGATTAAACACACTAATAAACCACAGAAAGAACTAATCATAGTAAACCAACACATATCTATAAAACATCAAAGTTCACTGTACTCCCAGACACACACAGTGTAAGACCACACGGAGAGCTGAATGTTTTGCTGGTGGGCAGTGCAGATCCCAGACACATCCTGAAGACCATCACTGGACTGATGGACACAGACAGGCTACATGTGAGATTCTTTTACGACAGCATGCGAATTGAGTTTAATCGCATAGTACAGTGTTCTAAATCAGTTGAACATACTGTATTAATAGTGAGATGTGTGCTTTGTTGCAGGTTTGGGTGATTGAGAACAGCATGGAGACGGTTGCCAGACAGCTATTACTACTTTATTTATCACTCCGGACCCCTGAGAGCATGAGTTTGCACAGTATGTACTTCAAATATGACATTGCATCTGCTATTTTAAAATTCATATCCCATAATTCCCAACAAGAACGAAAAAAAAAAAATACACACACACACACACATAGGCGTAATGGTTTTTATACTGTACAAACGTATGCTACTACACACACACAGCCCTCACAGGAGACGGTGCATTTCTATTTTCCCTCAAAAAAACTCACTCTGTATGATTTATAAGCGTTTTAAATTATGGGGACACTGAAAATGTCCTCATAAATCACCTTCTCCTTGTAATACCTATGTCATACCCATGTCATTATACAAATTTGTGTCCTCATAATAAAACATATTTTATTTTAATGTTTTGACCTTTCCTATTGTCTCACATGGAAACTTTGGAAATAATGCAATACAAAATTCTCCAGCAAATACAAAAAATTTTTTTTTTTTGTATACACTCTAAGTGTCACGTATTGCATTCATGTTTGCATATTCAGGTAACATCGATTTGTGTTGTATTTTTCCAGAGAAGACGGAGGTGTTTCTGGAGGTGTTCGGAAACTCTGAGATTCGTAAAGAGACGGAAGAGATGTTAAAACACGCTGCAGCTCAACTCTCTCTGTCCATCACAAACACTCTGTCCTCTGACTCGCACACTCATCCATGCCTTGATACAAGTCTTCTGAAGGTCCAGCACACATTCATCTGATATATTTGCATTTATACGGCATGTCATAATCAAACTCAGCTCAGTAGTATCCACTCCTCTGTTGTATCATAGTTTAAGGAGAGAGATGAGTTGGTCCGGATCTTTAAACTGTGGGAAAGACCCCCGTCAGTGCCGGCGAGTGTACGTAAGGTCTGGGACGCCCGTGTTCGGCAGCACCTGGGGACTCGCTACGACTCACGACACGGCTGTTTCGACTGGGATCTCACTATGAAACTGCACCAGAGCGGCGTATGTACCACATCTGACATTATTATGCATCTTTACTCCTGACGATCAGAGCAGTGCAATGAAACTTACTTTAAACATACTTTTTAGACTTCTAAAAGCTTATAGACTTGCAATATTTTGTAATAAATGTAAGTGCTTAGGCAATTTTGAATTACTAACACCTAATTTACTTATTAGCTAATAATTGCAGACACTCATTCTATATTTACATGCTTTATTTAATATACTATTATTTTTATATTTTATGTTTTAACTTCAATTATAAAGTTTCAACTTTGTTGTTTTTGCCATTTTTATTAGTTATGTAAAATATGTGCATATAGTTTATTTTAGCACCTTGAGTTAAACTGGACAACATTTTTTTTTTTGTATTTATTTATTTTAGTGAACAGTTAAGTTCAGCTTTCATTAGTTTTTTTCAGAAAAAGTTAGTTTTTTTTTTTAAACCAATTAGTTAATGAAATAACCCCTTTTCATTGCTATTCTACAAAATCCAGTGCTTTTTTTCTCAGTGTGGTGTCATTAGCAAACATCAGTATGTGAAATGGAGGGAAAGCGGTGTGGCTTTTGAGATGAGGGAGGGGCTCTACCAAACAGCCAATCAGAGTCTGCTCTCCACGCGAGTGTTCAATCATGTGAGTAGATTGGCTTTCTACTATAATAGCTGTTGTTATTGTGTGGCCCATGATACACTGTCATGCATCTCTAACTGTGTGTGTTTGTGTTTGTACCAGAAAGGAGATCGGGTTGCTGTTAGAGGATATTGGGGTGACATCGTGTCCAGTCCGTATCTATCCTTTGGCACAGAGACAGAAAATAAAAACCTGCTGAAGAAACAGAACAACCAACATGTGAAGGTGAAAGAATTAGTTCATTACCTCCCATTCAAAGTCAAAGATGAAAACCTCATACAAGTACAAGACCACATTTGTAGCTTTTAATTTATACTGAATATGATAGATTGCATTACAATAACATTTGCATTCTCTGGCCATCTTTCTCTCTCAGACAGCTCAGGATATTTCAGAAGTGAACGTCCTGGCATTGTTTGAATGTCTTTCCATTAGAGAGAGCTCTTTACTGAACAAAGATGAACCAAACCAATCTAAAGAGAGTCTCGTAACAGAGGAGAAGATACAGAATGATCCACCAACTCACACTGAACCTGAGCAACATCCAGCAGAACAACAGACACAAGAGCTTGGTAACATCATATTATGCCAAAACAGTGACAGTGAAGTGATACAAACACATTCAACTGAGACAATCAGTTTTAAGTTAGTTTCCTATACCTTTGCTTTGTGTCCCTGTGTGTTTTTGCAGATTTGTTGAACTTGAGTGGAGTGAACGTGTCATTTCTGTCTCCAGACTCGCTCAGCAAACTTCCTCTCAAAAACAAATACAGTAACTTGTTCAACACCATTTTCTGTTCAGCCAGGTGAAGCTCATTCATAAACCGAGGATTTGAGTTTGTGTGTCAATGACTAGCATTACATACCTGCTGATAACACACTCTCTGTGTTTTCTCAGTATGGTTCATCAGCTGGATTCTTCTCTGAGAAAGATCACCGCACCTGATGCTGCTCTGCTAATAGAGTTAGCAAAGTGAGTCCATCACACATTTCCACTCAATGACTTACATTAGTGCTCACGATCACCTTTTCATACACCGCTTGTAAGCAAACTCCACTAAATACCCATGATCTGTGTTTTTGTTCAGCTTCCTGCTGGACCTTTCAAAAGAGCAAGTGTCAGGTTTTGCTGACCGAGTGAAGGAGATCGCTGAAGAATCGGGATTTACAGCAACACACAACCAGAGCAGTGACATATATGCAATATTCACACGGAAACAAGACTGAAGGACATTTCCAGAGACACGCTTTACTACAGATGTACTACATCAACCATATGCATTTGAATTACACAATTATGTGTATATAAACTCATACAAGATGTCTCCACATTTCAGCACAAACTTAACACGTAAAACATACAAAACAAAAACTAAAAGGATAAACTCGCATCCTTACGGTGACTGTAGTACCCTCATTTTCTGTAAAGTATGTGATTTATGTTATAGCAAAAATCTGACTAAAAAAAAATTATTCTGGATTTAACTGAAATTTAGAACGATTCCAAATGACTCAACATGACGATTAAAATGTATGACAATTTGTAATCACACTTAATTAGTAAACATGTTACAACTTAATTACATAATCTGGCAGTTTTTCCTCTTTTGTGCTCGGTCTTCTGGCCTCCTCGGTGTTTGTGTTCTACTTCCTGTTGCTGATTCTGCTGGGGGGGGGGGGGGGGGGGTCGCACTTGCTCAATGGCAAGTACTCTTCTTTCTTGTGTCCTTTCCAGAATCATTCAGACCACTGCATTTGGTGATATTCTTTCTCTTTGCAGAACCCGTGATGGTGTATCTGGAGATGTTAACTAAACTCTCTTCTCTTGTTTGTCTTGTGTTTTTATCACTGCTCTCTCTTTCCACTTCAATATTGGCACACAAGCAAAAAAGCAAAGCATAGACTGTAGTGTTTGCTGTAAGTCAGCTTTGCCCAACACTACAATAAAGATTTTATTTTCTACTTGAACTACTTGACTTTACTGAGGATAAGACTATAGATGTATATATTAACACACAATACAATACAGATAAACATTTCTGCATTTTTAGATTTGTATTAGGATATTATTAAGGATGTTTTTTTTAAACTGTTTTCCTCATGGGGAACATTGGTTCTCTGCTCACAATACAGGTCAAACATGAACACACACACACACACACACAACCAAATAGTATTTAAAGTGATATCTTACTGAGGGGACAAATTCCTTCAGTACTATTTGAAAGTATTATTATAATAATAATAAAAAAGATTGTCACAATTAAACCATTTTTTTCCAGTCCATTTGAAAGTGTGCTAATTCCTCATATCATCTACATGCTTCATGTTAAACAGATTACAGAAGAAAGAACACCTCTCACCTTCCGTTAACCTGGTCTCCACTGAAGACATCACAAGGCAAAGAATATTACAAAACCACTGATAGCCGGCTTAAGATGACATGATAGAACAACATCATCTCCAGGGTCAGAATATACTAAACAAGAGAAGAGAAACAACAACAAATATTCAAATTAAGCCTCATTTTGGACTAGTGGTTATTGTACAGTGTTGAACAGTCAACTTGCCTTGTGTAGATTCTAGCACATTTTTATCTTCAGCATTTTCAATTCTTCTGGACCCGAGACACTGATGATAAATCCAGTGTGATATGGGTTGGGTATCCAGTGTGTATGACAAGGTAAGTGAAAATCTATATAGCGTGATAGCTTTAAGTTACTTTAAGCTAGGTGGGCTACTATAACAGCAGCCTCTCCACCAAGTATTTCCTCATCTGTAAACAATCTGTTGTGACAGTATTATAAATCCTGAAAATTGAACAAAGCATTTTTATTCATACATGAGATTTCATTCAAACAAAATCCAGACCTGATCAATTAGCACTAAGCCTATAGCCAAAACCTAGAACAATCATACAATAACTACATATGTGGTGATTGATGTCATTGTGTCTTTCTGTCAAACCATCACACCACAGACTGGGCCGGGATACAGTTGCTCAATGTACAAGATTTGTACATCATACATTCTTTTCTTTGTCCTAGAAACTAAACTATGACACATGAGCATGTTCTCGTCTTATTGTTAAATGTATGCCCTGTGTTAATTTTACAAATGAAACTATATATTGCTCAATACTAAATTATACTGATACATCTCTAACAGAACTATTCAGTTAAAGACAAAATGATCAGTAACCTTCCTTGCCCTTCCCAGTTTCCTCAAATAACTTCCATTTTTGTGATTCACTTCTACAAAACCAACGTGGCAATGACAAAAGGAGAACAAAAAGTGGAAATAAAATGAAACCACAAAAAAGGGACACTTTTGTTTTCCATGTTTAGATGAGCAAGCAAACATCATGCTGATTAATAAAACCACAAACACGTGTGCTTGAACAATTTTTAATTAAAAAAGTGACCTGTTGTCTCTTCCTTTTCATTCACATACAAATAGTCAAGGAATGACAGATTGCCAGAGTAAGAGAGAAAGTGTAACGCTCTGCGGTGTACAGACACAGAGCGTCTGAAACCAAAGAGAATCCGAGAAAGAGTCAGATACAGAATACAGTACTGGCCCGGGAGAAGAGAGATCGATCGCTGGATGATTCAACATTCATCTGACAGATGAGGTAAAACACTGCCGCTCCAGACTAATACCAGCACTACACAAACACTGGCATTGCTACTGTTTTCAGTTTCAACTTAATCATTAGAATAGTGCAATAATAACAATAATACAATTCTTCAGTAAGGTTTAAACTCAAGTGAAAGATACAGAGCAAGCAGTGTTAGGCAGTACAGGGAAAAAAGACCAGACCTTTTTGAAGTATACATATCAATATTTCCACAACGACCATATCTAGCTGTGCAAACGAGATCTTGTGCACTTGAAAGGCAACATTATATTGTTTAAAATGCCAAATATGAGGGCATAACAGAGACAATAAAGAGTAGAGCTGCCAACGGATGGCAAAGACAAAACAAAACTACAAGAAAGTTTAGAAGCCCTTGCTCTCAGTCCAGCCAAGTGAAGCAAAAGGGCCTTCAGCAAAAACACATCCTAGTGAAATACTGTAATAACGCAGACTGTACATGTTTGATGTTGATGAGCGTATATTATTCATTTAGCTGCAAAACCAGTCACCATCGTCACGTCCTTCACAAATCTAATAGCTCTTGGTCTTATGTTCTTATGCAACAATTGTGTTCAATCATGTAGTGGTTATAGTATTAACCTGCATCTCAACTATAATCTATCTATTTATTTAGAATGTTTTCTTTTTATTATTCTGTCAGTAACTTAAAGGAATAGCTCACCCAAAAATGAAAATCAGCTACAAATGTATTCACTCTCAGGCCAACCAAGATGTAGATGAGTTTGTTTCTTCATCAGATTTGGAGAAATGTAGCATATCACTCACTCACCAGTGGATGCTCTGCAGTGAATGGGTGCCGTCAGAATGAGAGTCCAAACAGCTGATAAAAACATCACAATAATCCACAAGTACCACCATCACACCACTCCAGTCCACCAAATAACGTATTTTAAAGCGAAAGTTGCATGTTTGTAAGAAACAAATCCACCATAAGGCATTTTAACTTTACAGTAAATCATCACTTTAGGCCAAGATACAAGTCTATAATCCATAACAACATATTTATGTACAACAGTCTTGTCTTGTAAGCTGTGCTTGATCGGTGCAGATCTCTCCTGATTCAGATGAGATTACTTTTTAACTGGAGAAAGCGATTTTGGACTCGTATTTTAGCCGGAAGAAATTGTTTGAAGTTAAAACATGAACAATTAGTTCATTACAAACACAACTTTTGCAGTCTTGTTGATTATTTCAGGAGTACTGCGATGTTTAGACTTTCATTCTGACGGCACCCATTCACTGCAGACGATCCAAGCAAGTAATGCAATGCTACATTTCTCAGAATCCAATGAAGGAAAACTCAACTACATCTTGGATGGCCTGTAAATTCTCAGAAAATCTTCATTTTTGAGTGAAGTTTTCCTGTTTTGTACTTTTTTGAAAATAGAAGTTTAGTAGTATTATTATTAAATACATAATCATGACCACATTTAGCTTTGAAAGCATCCTAATGCAATTGAATCCGTTCATTAGAAGGTTAACCATATCATTTAATTCCAAGAACACATTCAGAATTAAAATCATATCAGATTTTGTACTATATACAGAGCTTTGTTGAGGAGACGTCTCTTTGGGTACAAGTAAACAGCAGCTATTTGCAATTAACTGGCCTTGATTAATTTTTAAAGTTAAATCATGCATTTGAAGCACCTGAGATAATAACAGAAATATGTTGTGGCGTGAATTATATTTTCTCAGGCATCGCTTTCTTTTGACCTATTAGACATATTCAAACTTGCTAAATACATTGTGAATAGTTATTAAGTTATTTGATCTTAACTTGACTGTGTAAAAAAGAAAAAGACAGTACATTTAAATTAAAAAACAGTTAAAATTAATAGACTTAATAGTGGAATCGACACATCAATGTATCTAGACAATCACATTAAAACTGCAGTCACATGTAATATTCTGAGTCATTAGTCACTGAAATCTTAAATATACTTCAAGTAAATTCAAGTAAAATGACACTGGATTTGAGTCCAAAGTCAAGCTATTCTTACACCTCAACATATCCAGTTCAGATGGGGAGTTTCTATTTGGATGTGATTTACGGTACTGTTAGGTACTGTACTGTTAGGTACTGTACTGTTGTACTGTACTATGTACTGTACTGTTAGGTACTGTACTGTACTGTTAGGTACTGTACTGTACTATACTGTACTGTTAGGTACTGTACTGTGTACTGTACTATAGGTACTGTACTGTTAGGTACTGTACTGTACTGTTAGGTACTGTACTGTTGTACTGTTAGGTACTGTACTGTTAGGTACTGTACTGTTAGGTACTGTACTGTTAGGTACTGTACTGTACTGTTACTGTACTGTTAGGTACTGTACTGTTAGGTACTGTACTGTTAGGTACTGTACTGTACTGTTAGGTACTGTACTGTACTGTTAGGTACTGTACTGTACTGTTAGTACTGTACTGTACTGTTAGGTACTGTAAGAGCCTTCATCAGAAGGTACAGAGGTGATGCATACTGAGGTCCTCGGTCAAGCTTACTTTTAATGAACCTACAAACATTTAGCTAACCGATTAGATCATTAACCATTAGACTCCCATCACCCTGGTGGTGATGCACGCTAATCATTTCATTTAAAAATGAGGACCAAATTCAATCTAAATGGACTGGTCCTTCCCCTATCAAAGTATCTCTTATACATTTGATTAAACTAATACCTGTTTAGACGAAGCAGCTTCCACCATTTTTACATCATTATGTTGTTCATGGCTTCATGGCATCGATTTGTACAACAAGCATGGAATGTATGAATGCATATTTGTATGTAATAATAACGAACATACACGAAACGCGCTATTTCCTAGCTCTATGAAACCTCATGTCTTCTTCTGACCGTCATGGGCGTTCTCTGTTCAACCTCTACAGGTCTTTTTTGCTTTTCTTCGAGTGGTTCTGCTCAGCTTTGGATGAGTCTGGCTTCTCTGGTGACATCAGCTCCAGAAGATCCTCCAAAGCCTTCTTGATATCAGCTCCAAACTTGTGAGAATCCTGCAATCCAGAAAGAATATGAGAAACAAATCAGCATCATTTTCATCAAACACTGTCATAAACCGGTATACAGAAATCCCAAATGTAATGTTGTCCCTCTAAGCCTGTATGAATCGCTTCATTCATACAGATGTTTATGAAGAACGGGGTGGAAAAAACACTATGAAACCAGCGGTTACCAGCAATTGTTTGGTTACCAACATTCTTCAAAAAAAGAGTTATGAATTAAACAACTCTTGTGAGCAAACGATGACAGGATTTTCAATTTAGTTTCTGTTCTAACCAGTAATTCTAGTATTTATATACTATTATAGTTTTTAAAACATTTTGGGGAATCTTTTATTTTTAGCTTTTAATAAAAAAAATTGGTATTTTTATATATTACTATTCTATTACATTTTTAATTCCATTTTATTTTGAAGTTTGTAACTTGTACTGTTCATTGTAATATTTAAATACACTATGCAATTGGTCTTTTTATTTGCTTTTATCAGTGTGTTTATGATATTTCTATACTATTATAATACTTATGCATATTTTATATGAACTTATTTTTATATTTTCAGTTTAAGATTTAGTAATTTTGTTAAATGTAACAACATTTTAGTACTTCAACTTCATTCTATATCAGTTATTTGCCAAGGCAATAGTTCAAGATTTCATTGAAGCTTAAGTTTATTAAGTTTAAGCTTAAGTAGCATTTATATATAATTTTTTTCAGCTTTATTTCAATTACCAAAAATGTTTTTAATGGTTTTAGTTTGAGTTTAGATCCTAACCAACAAAAAAAAAAAAAAAAAACATTTTATAAATGATTTTTCTCATTTCAATTTTTCCCTTTTCTGTAGTTTCAGAAAAGCGGTAATGAAAAAGCACGTTAGTGTACTTACAGTCTGAGGACAAGAGTGTTTGCAGGAAATGTGCAGGTTGATCATGTTTTCTGCGATGATGATGTAAGACACGCCATAACCATCATCTGCAACCTGTCAAGAGCACACACATGAAAATAAATTATATGTACACACGCACGCACACACACGCACACACACACACACACACACACACGCACACACACACACACACACACACGCACGCACACGCACACACACACACACACACGCACACACGCACACGCACACACACACACACGCACACACACACACACACGCACACACACACGCACACACACACGCACACGCACGCACACACACACACACACACACACGCACACACACACACACACACACACACACACACGCACACACACACACACACACACACACAGGTGAATTTGCATGAATATTTCTGACCGGGCCAAATCCTCCACCGCAGGTGGTGTACTCCGGGTGGTTAACGAAATCAAACAGCTCCACCTGCTGAAGAGGAGTCTGACTGGTGGACAGACGCCATGTTTCTGAAAGCACCTGAAGGAAACACACATTTAATATTACATCATTGTTTTATTTAACTGTATAAGTATTATTTCAGTAACAAGAATTCGTAAGGGTAATGAAAACGGTAATGAGAACTGCCATGAACGCAAAGTCGCAATGCAAAAAAAACCCGTTTTAAATCTGGGAAATCTAAATCTGCGCAATTGTTTCCTTCACTTATGAACACATGCAAGGGCATTCACAAGTAATCAAAAATCAGATGAACTTCCTTGTTCAGTAGATCTATAGTAACTGCGTGGCCCTTCCCAGAGTTACACACCTCTTTAAGGAAAGGTGACTCCTCTCCCAGGTATTTGGACACGATGTAGAGGCAGAACAGGTGTCGGTCTATTCCTCCTCCTGTCATTGCCATCCTGTACAGATGCTGGTGTTTCTCAGACGCCGTACGGAAGAGACGCCGACACACTTCCTTACTCTAGTCACAGAGAAAGAGAGGTTTAAATATGCACTTGTGTTTCAATTTGTGAAATAATTGTTCTTAACCCTTTACGATTCCTGTAAAATTTGCCTAAAACGCCTAAAAAAGGCATACCCAAAGTAAATTGCATGCTGTTCTTGGGCCATTTGGATGATATGCATGGTGTTGGTCTCCTTTGAAAGGTGACACTCTGAGGTTTGTTTCTCAACAGTCAGAATCACTGTAAGTCTTACTGATATTGAGTAATAGCACTTTGAACACACTAAAAAAAAAAAAAATAATTCCGCCTGCATTTTTTTGTAAATAGAAGCCTGCAGATGACTATAGCTGGGAGGTATGAGCTGGAAAATACATTGGGATCACAGAATGAAGCCTTACCAAGCCAAATTTACCATTTGATAAACAATATATTAGAAAATTAGTGTTTTACACATGTTTATCTAATTTTATGTCTAGGCGCTTCCAAAAAAAGTACACTTGGGAGACTCCAAACGACCCTTTGTAACCAACGACACATACAATGCTGTAATTCTTGAATGCTTTAATGTACAGTCATCATTTTGGGCTCTAATGAAAGGTTACACTTAGAGCTATTCAGTTTCTCATCCAGATTCACTGTCAATAATTGCTGACACATAGTAACTGAAGCATAAACACATTATAGTGACATTTATTTATAGAATCCAAAATGTGTACACTTTTAAAATTACATATATATTTATAATCTAAATACATTTTTTTCCTATATTTCTATTTCTGTACATAGTACATTATTTAATTTGTGGGTTTTTTCTTATATTGGTGTTATATTGCATCCCTACTGTGTTATTCCTATGTATGTCTGTACTATCATGCATGTCTGCATTATGTCAACAAACAGTGGTCTGATAAAGACACTGATTGTACATGCTGTGTTTATTGTACTGTATACATAGTTGAAATCACAAGAATCTCAGCTTTCCATGGATATATGACATGTCCAACTTTTTTTTTTTTTGAGTTTTTGTGTCTGACGACTTTACCCCGTCACCACTCGGCGTCCCGCCGGCGGTACGCTGGATTCTTAAACGATTCACATTGTGGCAATACACTGTGAAATGATGTAATCAAAAGCAAAATAAAACTACTTTAATGTATTAAATTAAGACAATTACAATAATTGCAGCATTTGAGTGCATTTGTATGGCTATCATTATACCCTGCATCACTCATGGCAATTCAATTTAACACGTGTTTGTGTCACTACTAAATCAGAGCATGTAGAAGAGTGTGCACTGGAAGTGTCCTTCATCAAGATGTTGATACATCAGTGGATTGTTACCTCTCCGGCCTCCAGAGCCCTGATGAAGGCGCAGCTCTCGCTGGTGCAGGAACGCACCGTCTCAGTCCGGCCCTCGCGGAATAAACGGGTCATAGACGCTTCGTAGGTCAGAGAGAACGTGCCTCGATTCTGGATGTGGGGAAGGAACAACAGAAGAATACTATTGTTTTGATCAATTATTCAGTCAAGTTGATATTTTAATACAATATAACTAGAGTAAAACATTGTGGTTACTAGGGCCTTTTGTGTAGCTACTACAAAGGCATTGCTGCGGTGTCCTGGGTAGTTGCTAAGGGTTAGAGTTGCTGAGCAACTTGTTTTAACATTGCTAGCATGTTTTATAACACTGCTTAAAAGTTTAACATACTAATAGCATGCTTTATCATGTTGCTAACAAGTTTTAAAATGTTGCTAACATTTTAACGTACGTGCTGATATGTTTTAACATTTATTTTAATATATAATATAATTAATAAAAGTCGTATGTGTGTAAGTAAGAGTCAAGATCACTACCGTAATAAAAAAAGATCTAGGGTTAAAAAATGAAAACGTATTGTGCCACAGTGTTAGTGAAACATGTTCATAATTAATGTGATCTCTAGATTCTGTTAGTGTGAAGTTGAGCTGCACTACACGTGGTTTTGTGTGTTACGTGGGTTCAATCTTACCCTGTAATAGGCCAACTGTAGTGCAATCTGAATGAAGGCATCCGGGCTGATTTTACACTTTTTGATGGCACCCTTGCCAAACTCTTGTATTGGTAAGCACATGAAAGTCCACGTCATCGGCTAGAGCCTGTGCCACAGCGAGAGAGCGTTCGATACGCTCCTGACACTAAACACACATACAGGAAGATGAATTATTCAGTGTGTCCATTAGCGGTCACTGTATACGGCGTGGTTGTACCTCTGCAGGTATGTCCCAGGTTAGTCTAGAAGGTGGAGGCAGGGAGGAAGCCACGTCTCCTTTACAGTGACCTTCTTCAGTATAACCCAGCTGGAAACTATCAGTAGTCATCACATACTGAGAGAGAGAGAAAGAGAGACAGCAGCATTAGAGGACATAATGACAACTAGATTGCATTTACTGAATAACAATGCAAGTCAGCAAAAGAATAATCAGAATTGTATATAAGCTTAAAGGGTTAGGCTAATGGTTAAGGTCATTGCACACTTTTCCGTATTCGTCATCCTTTCCTATCAAAATGCTTGCAACGGTTATGAAAACGCAGAAAATCGAAGCGGATCCTAATTTTTAATGACGAATGAAAGTTTCGGAGGCAGTGTGTAAACGTGATTGACACAACGTGAGGTCGTATTTATTTTATAACGTGCAAAAATGTGCAATGACCTTTAGACTAACCCTTTAAGCTTATATGAAACGTTATTATTAACTAAAACTATTACAATATTTAATGGAACTTAAGATGAAATTAAATAAAAAGTTGATTTAAAAAACGTAAACAAATTGGAAATGTTGTCTTGGAAAATTACTGAAAGAAAGTTCATTACTAAAAGTTAAAAACCTAAAGAGAACGATAAAAAAAAACTGGACTAAAGCACAAAATTACTTAAACTAAAATACATAACTGAACATATACAAAATTAAAAGCCAATTCAAAATATGCATGTTATTTTTTATTAACAAATTGGTTGATAATGCATTTTTGTTTTCTTAATTTTTACATTTAGATTACCTTTACCATCCTCTAAAACTCGCACAATCATGAATGCGTTTATAATGTGGTTAAATATAATCTTTAATATGAATTTTTATACTGTACATTATAATGTTGTGATGCTAGCTTCACTTACAAGATGTAAAACGATCAATATACTGTTTTATTTTAGACCAAATAGAACAGAATTTTAATACCAGCCATAACATTAACAAAACAACTATCTGATTAGCGTCGTCCTATTATGCAAGCATAATTTAATTCAAGCTAGATTATGATGTCTTTCACTTAAGACAAGAAAGAGTTATTTGAACGACAAGCATCATTACATAGCTTATCTGAGATTATACTCAATCATTTCTGTGCAGTCTAACCAAACTCTCTTTTTCTCTGATTCTCTCACCTCCCACACGTGAGCCATTATAGGTGCGTCTGCCCAGGAGTGCTCAGCATTGAGACCGTTCTTCCCGTTCTTATACACCACCACAGTGAACGACTTATCAAACCACCTGAGACACAAACACAGTGCACAATACTGCCATAGCAAAGACAGAGACCATCACGTCTAGCTGCGTAAGAGAGACTACTGATTCTATTTACAATTACGCATGTGTGACCCTGGAGCACAAAACCACTGGGTTATATTTTTACAATAGCCAAAAATACATTGCATGGGTCAAAATTATAGATTTTTCTTTTATGCCAAAAATCTTTAGGATATTAAGTGAGGATCGTGTTCCATGAAGATATTTAGTCAATTTATTACCATAAGTATAGGGATGGGCGATATATTGCATGCGATATGCATGCGCATCTCGTCAGTAAAGCCGGTTCCTTGATTAGCGCTAAATCTCCATCACCTGTTTTCAAATGGAGCGGTATTTAATACACGGAGCCGTAGTTCACAGACAAGCTACGCATATATCGACTGATATATCACCTTCGATATGAACGCGATATTGCGTAGCTTGTCAGTGATTTACGGCTCCGTGTATTAAATACCGCTCCATTTGAAAACAGGTAATCAAGGAACCGGCTTTACTGACGAGATGCGCATGCATATCGCATGAGATATATCGCCCATCCCTACATAAGTATATCAAAACATACTTTTGATTAGTAATATGTATCGCTAAGAACGTAATTTGGACAACTTTAAAGGTGATTTTCTCAATATTTAGATTTTTTTGCACCCTCAGATTCCAGATTTTCAAATACTTGTATCTCAGCCAAATATTGTCCGATCATAACAAACCATACATCAATGGAAATAATATTTAATCAGCCTTTCAGACGATGTATACATCTCAATCTCGAGAAATGTACACGTAAGACTGGTTTTGTGGTCCAGGGTCACATATTTGAAGGGTTTTGATTGATGGACGAATCTGGATGGACAAGCATCTCACCTGTCGTAGCATTTGCCGTGCAGAAGGGACTTGGCATAGCGATCCAGATTGCCGGCGGGATCATCTCCCCTCATGCCTTGCTCATCGTCGTCCAGGGCAACGAAGAACGCCGCTTTCTCAATGCAGTCCAGAGATCTCTTATTCACTCCTGAGCTGAAGAACTCTTTCCTGGCCTGCGCCCAAGGGATTCTGGGAAATGAAGTTCCAAACATTCCAAACAAAGCAAGAATTTGACTAATTTAAATTAATTGATTTAATATTATACAGATTTATATAAGGAAGGATTCTTAATATAAATGCATGTGAAATACTAAAATCAGGGTTGTTATATTTATCTAGACATAAAAAAACACTTGAAATAAATGTCAACTGAAAAAAAAAAAAAAAAACCTTAAACATATTTTTAGCTAGTTGCCAAAGCAGCATTTCTCATTTTTGTTTACATTTACATTTATGCATTTAGCAGACGCTTTTATCCAAAGCGACTTACAATTGCATTCAGGTTATACATTTTCATTAGTACATGTGTTCCCTGGGAATCGAACCCACAACCTTTTGCGCAGCTGACGCAATGCTCTACCACTGAGCCACACAGGAACGGTTTAACTTGATGCATTAAAATAGTAGAAAACACAACTGATAAACTACATTTTTAATACATAAAAACTGTCGTATTGTTTATTTCCATCTACTGTATCTTGGCCTACTTCCATAAACACCGCATTTTACATTTCTTTACATATAGATGCTTGTTTTATGTCAAATAAACCCTTTAAAGTGTGTCAGCAGACATTACCTGTCTCCTGCCGTCAGGGCTGCAAGTTTGGCTTCTCCGGGCAGCGGGGGTGATGGGTCGTCCATTATACGCTGAATCTGTTGCTCGATCTCTCTGGGAGACAGCATGCGGCCGGCGTGGTACAGCCACAGGCGGAAATAACGGCCTTGGTGGAACACCGCCACATACTCACTGTCCTGCCAGTGGATCAGGGAGTCTAAATACACATAGAAACTAGTAAATGCACACAAGTTCTCACCGTTCACAATCATGCTTTGTGTATTATGTGCTCTTCAAGCATCAGCGGATGGTGCCAAAAGCAGATTAGAAGACACTCGGAGAAAAGGACACATCTGAGTGTGTTTGTGTATCTGGGACAGTCTGTGTGTGCGGCACAAACCAGGTCTGTCCAGGGTGTGTGTGTGTGTGTGTGTGTGTGTGTGTGTGTGTTTATACAGCAAGACGTGTTTGTACTTGGGACCCTTCCAGGAAACTACTGGAGCTATCTTTTGATCCTAGAAAGTATGAGGAAATGTGCTGGAGGAAAGACTGAAAAATGAACATTTGGAAGAAACTGTCAATTTAAAGAGAAGTTTGCCGCTCAAAAGTTTGGGATCAGTCAGATTTGTAATGTTTTTAAGGGAGTCTCTTCTGCTCATCAAGGCTGTATTTATTCGATCAAAAACACAGAAAAAAACAGTAATACTGTGAAATCTTATTGCAATTTCTAATATTGGTTTCCTATTTTAATATACTTTAAAATATCATTTATTTCTGTGACGCAGCGCTGAATTACTCCAGTCTTCAGTGTCACATGATCTTTCAGAAATCATTCTAATATGCTGAATTATTATAAAGTGTTGAAACTGTTGTTGCTGCTTCATATTGTTTTTTTGGAACATGTGATTTTTTTTCTTTGATACTTTGATGAATAATAAGTTAAAAAGAGCAGCATTTGTTCAAAATAGAAATCTTTTCTAACAATTTAAGTCTTTACTATGACTTTTTATTTATTTAACACAATTGATAATAATAATAATAATGTTTCTTGAGCAGCAAATCAGAATGAAGGATCATGTGACACTGAAGCCTGGAGTAATGATGCTGAAAATCATCTTTGATCACAGGAATAAATTACATTTTAACATTCAAATATACTGTAATAATATTTCAGTTTTTACTGTATTTTTAAACAAACAAATGTAGCCTGGGCAAAGATAATAAATAAATCAAGCCTTACCCGTCTCTTCTCCTGGAATGCGTGTGGTGTTGAAGATCCTCTCACATTGAGCGGCACACAAAGGAACATTTAAAACTGGCACACGGCTCTAAAAGACAGAGTTACACTGTTAGTCAAGGTAACTTAAACCAAAATCACCAAACTGATTAGCAAAATTGCTAATATCATAATATATAAATGTATACAAGTATGCTAATCTACTTAATATGTAAAGTTCCATGAAGAATCAGAGTCAACGCATGAGGAGGTTTATGGTGTGCATGTACAAAGCACACTAAACTTTCAAAAGAGAAAATGTTTTCCTGTTATAGTTCTCTTTAATGCAAGTATGCAAAACACAGACTCAATACACAGCCCTGCGGGTCTTCTCCATTCACACACACAGTCTCCATCAACCATCCATAACCTAACAAAGTTCAACGCACAGCTAAAAACAGCTCTGTGATCAATCTCTGTCATCACTCGGGGCGCCGAGACCCCCCCCCCCCCTCGCCCAATAGCATCAGTCAGCGCTGCAATGTGTACTCACAGGTTTGATTTCCTCTCTGTTGAGTTTCCTGCGGTACAAGAGACAGGCATGCAATGTGTTCCCTGCTCTCGCGGCTTGAATCGGTGTAGGCGTCACGTAGAGGAAGTCCTGAAGATGAAAGAGAAGGACTCAAGAAGCTGGAATATACAAATATGACTTTAGAACTTCCTGCTTGTTTATGCATCCGTCAGCCGTACCATTCCATAGTAGTTGCTATTGACCATGATTGGGCCACGCCCCCTCAGGTAGACATACTCCTCCCACCAATCACTGACCTTGAAGAGTGCAGACACAAGAAAATTAATTCTCGAAAATGTAATAAATAAATAAACATACAACAGGTTAGTAAATCTTTGTACCATATTACAGTTCAAACCCACAAGCAAAATATGATTTTCAGGTCAACATGAAATTAAAACTGACATAAAACATGAAATATGTTGCCTTCTAATTAAATTAATATTAAATGTAATATTCAATTAAAATCAATATCAACTTCAATATGAAACCTTTTTAATAAATATTAAATTCCACAACTTATTAGCACAAACTTTATTCTAAATTAAAACAAATGTATTTATTATGTAGCGACCATATTAAACACCCACTTTTTTGTTGTGTAATGCTCAAACTAAACTTAATATTTAATCAATATTACATCCATTGTCTCTGCTTATTAGGACACTTTATATTCTAAATAAAATAGAAATGTTTGTTTTCATAATCTTTCATCGAAATGTAATTCCATCCTCTCCTCAAATCACCTTTCATTTGGTATGTAACACCCATATTAAACTTAATATTTGATAAATATTAAATACCTTGTTTATGCTAATTAACATATTTATTTTAATTTAAATATAAATGTTTGTTTTTGTAATTAAAATGCAATTGTTCTGTGAACGACTTGGATTTTCGACTGATGTCACAAACAAAGCTTCTTACTTTCCAACCTCTGTGCTCAAATCACCTTTCATTTGGTATGTAACGCCCATATTAAAATTCATATTTAATAATGGTAATGTTATGTAATGCCCATATTAAACCTAATATGCAACATTTATTAAATTCCTCATCTCTGCTTGTTAGCACACAATTTATTCTAAATATAATCTAAATGTTTGTTTTCATAACCTTTCATCAACTGTTTCCACAAATCCTTCTTACTTTCAATCACCTTTATTTTGGTAGCAATGTCCACTTTTTTACGATCCAAACAATTCCGTTGGGATAAAATCTAATTCTGTCCTACATTTTCATTTCATTTCAGAGCCGACCCGAATGTTTAATTTCAGGTTTCAAACTTTTTTTTTATGGTTGCATTAGAACAGAGGTTCTCAATTCCAGTCCTCGCGCCCCCCCCCCCTCTGCATATTTTGCATGTCTCTCTTTGTTAACACACCTGATTCAGATAATCAGCTTGTTAGAAGTGCGCTCCGTGCATGAACTGTGTTCCGATTGACATGCTCCCTACACAGGGTCCATTGCTCCCTACACAGGGTCCATTGCTCCCTACACAGGGTCCATTGCTCCCTACACAGCTCCCTACACAGGTCCATTGCTCCCTACAGGGTCCATTGCTCCCTACACAGGTCCATTGCTCCCTACACAGGGTCCATTGCTCCCTACACAGGGTCCATTGCTCCCTCCATTGCTCCCTACACAGGGTCCATTGCTCCCTACACAGGGTCCATTGCTCCCTACACAGGGCCCATTGCTCCCTACACAGGGCCCATTGCTCCCTACACAGGGCCCATTGCTCCCTACACAGGGTCCATTGCTCCCTACACAGGGTCCATTGCTCCCTACACAGGGTCCATTGCTCCCTACACAGGGTCCATTGCTCCCTACACAGGGTCCATTGCTCCCTACTCCCTGAGCAGGGGAAATCCGCTGAAGTTTACTTTATTTCGGAACATTCATTCATGGATTTGCGCTGCGCAACGTCTTCACGCACGGACGAGTGTGACATCATATACCTCTGTAAATATATACAATTTTAATTCACGTCTTGCACACTTCAATGCACTTTGAATGGAATATATACGTTCGCTTCGAACTGGAATCATGGCGGAATATCCTGTGATGTCCACTTCGCAGGGCACTTACGTTCCAATAGAACAAACATCTGAAGCGATAAGAGTAACATACGAAATATGCAGAGCGGGGGGGGGGCGCGAGGACTGGAATTGAGAACCGCTGCCTTAGAAGATTGACAGGGATTGTGTGAAGCTTGTGTGTATGGTTTGCTGGTTGCTCTCACATAGTTGGATGCCCACATGGCTTTCAGTTTGAGGTACCACTGCAGGCGGTTTCCCAGACTGCTCTCAAACTCCTTGGCCAGAGTCGTCATTCTCTCATATTCAGAATCGCTCATCAACGGACGTGCAGATTCCAGATACTACAGCGTGAGAGAGAATGTTAATAATTCATTTTTTTTCCATATAAAGTGGTTTAGTGATATACTTCGGTGATGATGACACAATGATGATCTCACCCTCTTAATGGTGTCCTTCACTGCTGGAACAGGCAGGTTGGGCAAAGATCCTTGGTAGCTGTACAATAGAGGCTGTCTGCCTGAGAAGATCCGGACCATGGCCTGAAAACAAGCATATTTGAAGATAAAGTGTGTAATTTTTGATGTTAAAGTACGCTCATATCCAGTTTAACATGTATTGACAATTATGCACAAGTCAATTATTTGTAGGATAGTTCCCTTAAAGCCCGACACAACAACACTGACTCCACCAAAGCTGCAAAAGTACAAACTTTTTTACCGTTACAGGTTGGGTGGTTGTAGGTTAGGTGTGTCTGGTTGTATGACTGTACTAACCGCCCAGATTTTGGTGGTGTTGGACACTTTCCCGTGTTGTTCAAACATCCAGCCGTGATACGAGAGTAACTGCTTCAGGCAAAGCCTCATGGTGAAGATCAGCGACAGCCAGAGCAGAGTGCTGAACAACACGGCAGAAACCACCGTCCGACACTGAATGCTCAGAGAATCACTACAGACAAAGAGACACAGATTACACTGCTGTATGCAATACTGTTCATAAAATCACTACAGACAAAGAGACGCAGATTACACTGCTGTATGCAATACTGTTCATAAAATCACTACAGACAAAGAGACGCAGATTACACTGCTGTATGCAATACTGTTCATAAAATCACTACAGACAAAGAGACACAAGATTACACTGCTGTATGCAATACTGTTCATAAAATCACTACAGACAAAGAGACGCAAGATTACACTGCTGTATGCAATACTGTTCATAAAATCACTACAGACAAAGAGACGCAAGATTACACTGCTGTATGCAATACTGTTAATAAAATCACTACAGACAAAGAGACACAAGATTACACTGCTGTATGCAATACTGTTAATAAAATCACTACAGACAAAGAGACACAAGATTACACTGCTGTATGCAATACTGTTCATAAAATATACAGACAAAGAGACGCAAGATACACTGTTCATAAAATCACTACAGACAGACAAAGAGACACAAGATTACACTGCTGTATGCAATACTGTTAATAAAATCACTACAGACAAAGAGACGCAAGATTACACTGCTGTATGCAATACTGTTAATAAAATCACTACCAAAGAGACGCAAGATTACACTGCTGTATGCAATACTGTTAATAAAATCACTACAGACAAAGAGACGCAGATTACACTGCTGTATGCAATACTGTTCATAAAATCACTACAGACAAAGAGACGCAGATTACACTGCTGTATGCAATACTGTTCATAAAATCACTACAGACAAAGAGACGCAGATTACACTGCTGTATGCAATACTGTTAATAAAATCACTACAGACAAAGAGACGCAGATTACACTGCTGTATGCAATACTGTTCATAAAATCACTACAGACAAAGAGACGCAAGATTACACTGCTGTATGCAATACTGTTCATAAAATCACTACAGACAAAGAGACGCAGATTACACTGCTGTATGCAATACTGTTCATAAAATCACTACAGACAAAGAGACGCAGATTACACTGCTGTATGCAATACTGTTCATAAAATCACTACAGACAAAGAGACGCAGATTACACTGCTGTATGCAATACTGTTCATAAAATCACTACAGACAAAGAGACGCAGATTACACTGCTGTATGCAATACTGTTCATAAAATCACTACAGACAAAGAGACACAGATTACACTGCTGTATGCAATACTGTTCATAAAATCACTACAGACAAAGAGACGCAGATTACACTGCTGTATGCAATACTGTTCATAAAATCACTACAGACAAAGAGACGCAGATTACACTGCTGTATGCAATACTGTTAATAAAATCACTACAGACAAAGATTACACTGCTGTATGCAATACTGTTCATAAAATCACTACAGACAAAGAGACACAAGATTACACTGCTGTATGCAATACTGTTCATAAAATCACTACAGACAAAGAGACGCAGATTACACTGCTGTATGCAATACTGTTCATAAAATCACTACAGACAAAGAGACACAAGATTACACTGCTG
Source organism: Ptychobarbus kaznakovi (assembly GCA_027422405.1). Classification (NCBI taxonomy): domain Eukaryota; kingdom Metazoa; phylum Chordata; class Actinopteri; order Cypriniformes; family Cyprinidae; genus Ptychobarbus; species Ptychobarbus kaznakovi. Next base: position 1,619,583 of record CM049814.1, read on the forward strand.
TATGCAATACTGTTAATAAAGCTTGATTAGTTGTTGGGACACTCTATGAAAACAGGTGCAATCTGATAAGGCAATTTCTTAAGCACATTATTGAAAGATTGTAAATATCCTATAAGACAAATAATGTATTTAAGTGTTGCATCAGTGAACTTTTAGATGATTAATTTAGTTTATTATGCAAAATCAGATCAGATCTTTTAAGATCGTCCTCTACTGACAAACAAGTTCTCATTATGACAGTTTTTTAAAGGAGTAAATTATTATTTTAAAAAGGGAAAACATTAGTGCTGTCAAACGATTAATCGCGAGTCATCGCATCCAAAATAAAAGTTTTTCTTTACAGAATATATGTGTGTGTGCTGTGTATATTTATTATGTCTATATAAATACACACACATGCAGTATATATTTTGAAAATACTTACATTTTGAACATACTTACATGTATACATTTATATTCATATATTTATATTATATATTTAATATAAAGTTACACATTTTTAGAAGTTCTTATGTCCACAAGCTGATTTATTTGATATAAAAATACAGTATATTAAATAATTAAATTTATAACGTGCTTTTTAGGCACTCAAACGCTTTACATAGTAATATCTCCTCATCCACACGATGTGCAGCATCCACCTGGATAAGCAGCCATAGTACACACACAGTTATGGTGGAGAGGAGACATGATGAAGCCAATCATAACAAACGTATTGCTTTTGAATGGTCGAAGAATAAGTCATAATGATACTCGGCATAGCTAAGTGATATAACACACACACACCAACACACACACACACACAGCAATTTAAGCAGGGGGTTCGGTGCCTGCTCAAAATCAGTTGTGGTTTGAAGGTAGAAGTGCTTGCAATTCCTCCCCCACGACAATACCGGCCGAGACTAAACTCAAACCTTTCGATACGATAAACTCTCTACATTAGGCACGACTTCCCAACAGGGGAAAACACAGGGCTCCTTGTAGCTATAAAAAAAAACATAATTAAAATGTCTGGATTATTGTTTATATATTTAGAATTTTTTATATTAAATCATTGTTTACATTTATATTAAAATTTTTTAAATTAAATGTATATTGTTACACACATATGAGGGACACAAAATAACATCTGTCTTGTAGAATAACTCTTCTGCTTTTGTCTGAAAGCAACTGAATCAAGGTGTGTGAAAGTACACACCCTCTTCAGGCATGTTCATAAGTTCATGGGTGGGAACACCATACTTTCAATGCGAGTTACATAAGAGGATGACAAATGTTTCAGTGCATCTTCCAGCCACTGAAGCGGTTCACACTGCACATAAATCAGTTTGGTCTTTAAAGAGCGAGGGATCAGGTTTCCATGTGGTAATGAGACCTCTATTACCTGACCGGCAGATGCTCCTGGATTTTAGCGATGAGGCCCATGGAAGGGTCCGAGCGCGTGTACATGGTGGCCAAGATCGCGATGACAACAAACAGCCACGAGGACGGGCTGGCGGGATACACACCAGTGATCACATTGTTCTGGATGAGAGAAACAATAAACAAACACAAGAAGAAAAATGAGGAAAGATCGCCAAAACAAACAAAAGACACATTATGAAATCCAGCTGGGGAATGTGTGACAATAAACATTAAGAATAACGCAACAAAATATCAAATTGAGCTATTTTCTTTTGTAATAGAGACTATATTGAACATTTTAGTGTTCATGTGTATTTTTTTAAATACTATAATCTATTAGAAAATGCATTATTGACATTAAACACACTATTACATGCACAAAAACAAAATGGACAGATTTAGCAGATGACGAAATAAAATCTAAATTAGCTATTTGCTTTTGTAATAAAGATTGTATTGCTGTTGTTCATTTGTGAATTATATTGTAAAATAAATGTTTGTTTAAAAAAAAAAAACATTATCGACATTAAAAACTACTTCATTGCCAAAAAACAAAACAGGCAGATTTAGTATTCGACAAATGAGCAAAAGTATCTGCTTTCGTAATAAAGATTGTATTGTTTGTTTTTGCATTTTATTGTAATATAAAGAAATACTTGTTTTCATGATCAAATATTAAAATGCATTATCATAGTTAAACACACTATTACATAAACAAAATCCAACATAAACATAAAACAGACAAATTGCATATTGTTAAATTGACAAAAAAACTATTTTGTTGTTCATTTGTGCATTTTATCCTAAAATAAATAAGTGTTTTTATAATCAAGTATAAAGATGCATTATCAATATTAAATGCATGATTACATAAAAATAAGTAGAAAATGGATGGATTTAATAGATGACAAAATAAAATCAAAACGAGATTTGCTTTTGTAATTTTTTGTAGATTTATTGTTCACTTTTTTAAATAAATGTTTGTATTTATAATCAAATATAAAAATGCATTGAAATTTCAATAAACATTTTAAAATGTATATATATATATATAATATCATAGCATCTACAATACAAGCGGTTTTAAACCAAATCCCAGATTTATCATATGAAACACATTATGTAAAGGAAGTTAAATGCATTGCAAAAAGCCTTTGATGTTACTTTAAAAGCCGTTAACATGCGTTTACCTTCAGCCGTGTGACGCGTTTCTTCCAGGAGCGGAGGCCGGACAGATAGACCTGTCTCAGGGCCTGATGGGACAGCTGCAGGTCGATCCCTTCTGGAGTGATAGTGAACTGAAACGCCACGGCCTGATGGGCTTCTGCCATTTCTAAAGAGAGGGTGAGACATACAGACGCTTTTAAAAACAGCCGCTCAAATTCCCCTCCAGCAGAGGTACAGTACTCTGTGCATGACCACAGCTCTCCACGTGCATCGCTTTATCTCACTTACACTCCGTTGAGCACCAGCCAGCATCCATTATGAATCAACAAGTTGAGTTATGATCTATTAAGGCAAGAGCAGTGAGTGCTGCTGATACAGACGTTGCTTATTATGCCTATAATACGATCAACAGCTCGAGAGAGTCCGTTTCCAGCCTGTGTAAATGAAAACTGAAAACTCTCATTCCTTCTGCCTTTATCCAGCCTTGTCATGCTTTCATTGCTCATTCAGACAGACTCGACACTTAGACTATATATAAATGAATCATAAATAAATAAAACGACTCCCACATCTACATCCAGACAAGAGGTATCTATGGCAACAGTGTTGTTATGGCAACCAGGAGGAAAGGGTTTCCTCGTGACTACCAGTCCGCTCAACCAAAACACTGTTACAGTATTCATCAAGATTCACTGCCATCTCATATACATATACACACACATACATATACATACAGTGATATCCCTTTCAAAGGCATGGTAAAGGAAGCTTTACACTGTCAAAGTATTATCAAAAAATGTTACCTATGCATTTGCACATGCATATAAACCATATAAACAAATTACAAACAGCAACATTGGTGTTAACTAAAACTAAAATAAACTAAATAGAAATATAAAAAAACTAACTAATAAAAATAGCTGAAATTATAATACTAAAAACGTATTAATAATATACAATATTATTATACCATGTGACATGCTTATTCATTTTTAAAAGTTTCATTTTTTATCAGATATTAATTTAATAAATATGTTTAATAAATAAATTATTTATTTTAATTTACAACTGCTAAAACGTTTTTAAAAGGCTACTATTTTAATTTAAAATATTTATAAAAATTAAACATTTTATTTATATATATTGTATACAAGTGTATACATGTTATGCGTAATTACATAGAATAAAAATAAGGGCAAAACTCGTTAAACATTAACCAAAGTTCTGAGAAGAATGTAGTTTAAACCCTATTTGTGTGCAAATCCTCAATCTACGTCATCCCACGGGACACCGCCTTCTGCGGGAAATATGCAAATGAGGCCCTTTCACAAGCGACCAGAAGAGAGCGCTGCACAGAAATGAATGGATGAACTTTAACCCAATTAAAAAAAACGACTTAAATGAATGTACATATATTGCATTAAAACACTGGAATATGGTCATTTGGAATAATAAAGCTAAATAACGCTGAAACAATACAAAGAAACGAGTAATAACGACATGTAACGAACAGGTGCTAGACTTCAGCATGTGTTTATCGATTAAATGACAATTGAACCCACCTACAGAGTCACCGACCTTTATAAAAAGTGTTTACTGCATAACAAAATAGTTAATCATTAATAACCTGCTGATATCTAAAAAAAACCTGGCAGGCGAAACTCACACCGAACCTGAAAACACAACACTGCCAATATAAACGGCAGTTAGGCGCTTGATCAGCATATGAGGTTTTAATATCGAAATGACAGCATCCAGTGTCATTAAAAATCGAGCTGGAAACGTAATTTAAGTATGGTCAAGGCCAATAACGGATGATGCTTAACCACATCAGCTGTGTAAAACGTAGTCGGTGTAAAACACCCCACACATCTCCATCATCCATCCATCGTCTCCAGCACACTACAGATCATCACGCCTCAGATTAGCATTACGGTCTCAGAAAGCATCATCCCTACCTGCTGTTTACTGATGTTACTGATCACGGGAACAACGTGACGCGCTCCTCTGCTCCCTTCTGCTTTTGAGGAACATAAACATAAACAAAGAATTAACCATAAGCGCGTAATAACCCCGATATAGATGCTGAGGGCTCACTGGTATGAAGCGTAACTGGAAGTAACGTTACCTTCGATACACACTGCGAAAGAATGTAACAGACACAGCGAAGAGGGCGGGAAACAAGCGGCTCGGAAGTGAGCTGTGGTTGGTCGGGAGGCAATGGTTCTTCTGTGGAACAGCTTGACAAAAGAGCTGGCCAATGAGCGGATAGAATGCCGCGCAATGCCTTGGAGGCTTCGCTGTGATTGGACGTCACAGCTGTCAATCAAAGATTACGGCCAAGCACTAGTGACATGATTTACAGCCTGAGCTTGGGTGTGGAGTGAGGAGAATAAAACACTAATATTTTGGTGTTACTTTCGAGCAGAGGTAAATAAGCGTGCACAATGGTTTCCTCCACGTCATATATAACCTCGACTATGATTAAGTGGTCAATTTAGTTTATAGGCCTATGTATATATATATATATATATATATATATATATATATAAAATTAATTTAAAACAGTTAAGAATAGAAAATGATTATACACAGTGTAATCAGTTGGGACGTAGCACAGTGCTCATTCAACAAATGCACAGCTAAACAGATGAGTTTTGAGTCTGGATTTAAATGTGGCTAATGTTTTAGCACATCTGATCTCTTCTGGAAGCTGATTCAAACTGCGGGCGGCAAATAGCTAAAAGTGGCACTCCCCTTGTTTTGTGTGAACCCTTGGTATTTCTAACTGACTCGATCCTACTGATCTGAGTGGTCTGTTAGGTTTATATTCAGTGAGCATATCTGCAATGTATTTAGGTCCTAGGCCATTGAGTGATTTATAAACGAGTAAAAGTACTTTAAAATCAATCCTAAATGTAACTGGAAGCCAGTGTAAGGACTGAGGACTGGTGTGATATGCTCAGATTTTCTGGTTCTAGTCAGAATCCTGGCAGCAGCGTTCTGGATGAGCTCTTCTTTGGAAGGAGACCATTACAATAATCCACCCTGCTGGTGATAAAGGCATGAACAAGTTTCTCCAAATCTTGACTGCAAACAAAATGTCTAATTTTTGCAGTGTTTTTGAGATGATAGTATGCTGATATAGTTACATGACTACTAAAACTAAGTTCTGTCTCCAGAATCACCCCAAGACTTTTGACTTGATTTTTAGTTGTTTGACCCCTAGAGTCAAGGTATGCATTCACCTCGAGAACTTCATCTTTGTTTCCAAATGCAATGACTTCAGATTTTCCTTGTTTAACTGAAGAAAGTTCTGGCACATCCAACTGTTAATTTCATCAATGCATTGACAGAGGGAGTCAATGGGGCTATAATCATTTGGAGATAAGGCTAGGTAAATCTGGGTATCATCAGCATAGCTGTAATAGGCAATTTGGTTCTTTCTCATTATTTAACTAGTGGGAGCATATACAGGCTGAACATGAGCGGTGCATGAATTGAGGAGGACTCCGCATGTCATGGACGTCCACTGAGACGTATTGCTTCCTATACTCACATAATACCCTTCTAAGTATGTTTTTCCTGAACCATTTGTGTACCATATTTAAAGCCCGAAGTTTTCCAGTCAAATATGTTATATCGACAGTTTAACGCAGCCCTAAAATCTTAGTACACACACACAGTTGGTTTTTATGGTTTACGGGGACTCTGAGATGATGAGAATCTTTTTATACTGTACAAACTGTATGTCTTGTTACCTAAATATCACGGTCATTGTATTTCTATTTCCTCAAAAAAATACTCTGTATGATTTATAGCGTTTTAAATTATGGGACACTTTCCCATAAATCACCTTCTCCTTGTAAACCTATGTATAATGTCATTTACAAATTTGTGTCCCATAAACCAACATTAATGACTCACACACACACACACACACACACACACAACACAACACCACACACACACACACACACACACACACACACACACACACACACACACACACACACACACACACTACACACACACACACACACACACACACACACACACACACACACATTACTTTACAGACATTGAAATCAGTGTATTCTTATCACTGTCTATACATTATATATGTCTATATATTTCCTTCTAATATATTTCTGAATAACAGATCTGGACAAATGAAAATTAGTCACATTATCAACTGATAAATAACTTTGTGTTTTATAAAGTGTTATATGTAGTAAATAAAGTTACTACTACAGACATTATTTACAGATCGGTTGTGTTTCACTGTTAATCCTCCTTAAGGATTATTCAGGATTCATTTTCTTGTGTAGAAGTGGGAAAAGACCACCAGCCCCTCAATCTCTTGTCTCATATAAGATGTTCATCTGACCTATTTCACAGAAGGAATGACCTTTTTATGGTGTGGAGTATTTCCCTGCAGCACAATTCAATCACACTGAAGAGCAGAATCAGTATAGGTTAGTTTATTCTTATAAACTGCACTGAAGAACTTTGTATGCACTTGAAAATACTATAATATAACATATCACAGACAGTGTCAAATGATAGATAGAAGATAGATAGATAGATAGATAGATAGATAGATAGATAGATAGATAGATAGATAGATAGATAGATCGATTAAAGATAGATAGATAGATAGAATAGGATAGATAGATAGATAGATAGATAGATAGATAGATAGATAGATAGATAGATAGATAGATAGATAGATAGATAGACAAACTGACCAAAATTATAAACGCAACTCTTTTGTTTTTGCCCCCATTTTTCATGAGCTGAATTCAAAGATCTAAGACTTTTTCTATATGTACACAAAAGGCCTATTTCTCTCAACTTCTTGACTGACAGAAGACTGTTAAACAATCATTATGAGCATCAACAGCTCTACTGACTAGTTGTTCTGTTACTGGACAAACGGATATTTTCTGACGGGATCTGGCGTCCGGGGCTGGATCCTAATTATTATCTGGCGTGGAGACCCAATGTAACTAGTCTATACGTCTATAATCCATAATAATGTTTCTTCCAGTGAAAAAGTCCATCTCCTGTTGTCCTCTCACATCAAAATCCACCCACACATTTGTTTAGAACTGTTGTAGGACAGTTTTTGCTGGTAAACAGTGCTTGATCTGTGCATATTGCTCTCCTGATTTAGATTTTTTACTGGAGAAAGCAATATAATGGACTTATATTTTAGACAAAGTGATGGTTTGAAGTTCAAATGTCTTTGTATTTTGTTTCTTACAAAGCTTTTCACTTCACAATACATTAATTGATGGACTGGAGTGGTGTGGATTATGTGGATTATTGATGTTTTTATCAGCTGTTTGGACTCTCATTCTGACGGCACCCATTCACTGCAGAGGATCCATTGGGGAGTGAGTGATGTACTGCTAAATTTCTCAAAATCTGTTTTGATGAAGAAACAAAACTCATCTACATCTTAGATGGCCCAAAGGGTGAGTAAATTGTCAGCAAATATGAGATTTCAGGTAAACTGTACCTTTAAGAAAGTTTTGAATTAGGCGTTTAAAACCAAAATCACTCCATCAGAAAAGATGACGTTTGTGTTATTGGACTTTGATTTAAACCCTCCCTTGTAGTTACCGACATGAAGTCCAACTTATCGCGGTCTTATCTATATGTAATCAGAAGAACAGATTCCTAAAACAAATAGTAGACACTACAACATTGCTGTAGGTTAATTTAAACGTGCCGTCCTGTTTGTCCACGCGAGGCCGCAGTTTTCCTCTTCCACTGACAATGAGAGACGCTGCATCCCGCACCACACTGAAGGATGCTGGCAACCATGTCTGAAAACACATCCACATATGGCTGACGAGGTGGAAACAGCGATGTAGCTTTGAAGATGCCATCCTTTTTCGTCTCTCGTTTTCTCTTCTTTACATTTCTGTGCGGTTTTAAAGGGGCAGCTGCCAAATCGATTCCTGAAAGGGAAGCTGTCGGTGAGTAGAGAATAAAGGCACGCATAGCGGGTTTCGGTGAGGGAGTGGTGGGCTATTTAATGCCCAAAACATCGAGCTAACGCGCCAAAAGCTTCTGCAAACACGTATTATTTTTATGCATCGGTCTATAATGGAAGAATGCAAATTCTGAAACGCAGATTTTGACCAATTTGACTGTAAATGCATCGCAAGGCTTCATAAACAGGAAACAATAATCGCATTTTATTGAATATCGGCCTTTTCAAAAGCATTCCCAGTTTGGCATGCTCAAGCTTTTTGGCTGCAAGGAAAAGTATAAGCGTCCTAAACAGCTTTTTGTGTGTCTGTCATTATGCAAATATGAGATTTACCGAGGCCCACTGACAGCTCAATATAAGTGTGCTAAATATATTACTTCAACTGTCTACTATATGATTGCATGCTATTGTTTCAGAGTGAGCTGTGAATGCTATATGAGAGCTACCTCATTTTCTTTTTATGAGAACCATGCATTTGTCTGTGTTAAAATCTGGTCTTTCAGTGCATCATCTTTTTTGGTTAGAATCTTATTATTTACTTATTATTTTTTAATCTAAACGTGTCAGACGATGTTTATGCCATGCATCTGGTCATGAACTTGTTTTATGTCTCTCAGAGGTGCAGGTGAGGGTCCAGGTGTTTGACAGTGGTGATCTTTCACCCCTGGCCAATGCTGCTATTGCTGTCCATGGTAACCAGACTCTGCTGGCACAAAGCAAAGCAGGCAGTGATGGCGTGCAGGTCATCAGCTTCCAGTACCGCACAGGAACATGGGTAATCATTACAGCATCTCAGAGAGATTACCTCACCAGCTCAGTGCCATGGCACGCCAGCCGTTTACCCTGTGAGTAAACACTAATATGAACTGTGGAAATGGTGCATTTTACATAAGTTGCATCTTGTTCAGAATCAGACATTTTTCTTCATTTTATGTCATAACGTTTCTTTGTTTTACATTTTTCAAAATCCTAAAACTTTTAGTGTTTATTGTCATAAAACTGTTTATTGTCATGTTTAATTTTTTCCTGTCAAAAAGATTGTTCCTTTTCAAAAATTGCTCATTGTCCTATTTTCACCAAATCTTGGATTCAATCTTTTTGTCAACTTGATTTCTTTCAATTAGCACAGGTTTAGAAAACCTAAAGGATGTAAGATGGTGGCGCGAGGATGGCAGCCGTGTTGCGTGCTCCGGGAAAACTTTGCAGTTTTTCGTATGTTTTATTTGTTTTCATTGTTGTTTTACGTGGTTAGATGTTGTTAGTATAACGGTCTAACGATAGAGACACCACGCTTTTGAACATTGGTTCCTCCCGTCGCGCAAACGCAAAACGGACTTTGAGTTTCTGAATGCCGGTGGTGTGTTTCACAGACACCGCGTCAGAGCCTTTGTGTGGGTTTACGAAATCGAGGAAACGAGACGACGCCGAAAACGAGGAAAAAAGAGCTGGCGTTCTCATCAGATTGAGACGCCGCGCTTTTCCGACCTCCTCTTCCAACCATTTTACTGGCCAACGTTCAGTCACTGGATAACAAACTCTGTGAACTGCGGGCGCGCATCTCATACCAACGAGAAACAAGGGACTGCTGTGTTATTGCCTCACAGAAACCTGGATGTCTGCAATGATTCCAGACTCAGCCATCGAGCTCACAGGCTTCTCCGTGCACCGCTCGGAAGAACAAAGGAGCTCACAGGGAAAACAGAGGTGGAGGTGTGTGTTTCTATATTAACAACTCGTGGTGTGATGAAAGGAACATACACTCTATTAAATCCTTCTGCTCCCCCGATCTGGAATTTCATATGCTTCTGTGTCGACCATTCTGCTACCGAGGGAATTTACAGCGATCATAATCACGGCTGTTTATATCCCCCCCCAAGCCAACACAGACCAGGCACTCAAGGAACTGTACAGGAATATAAGTGAGCAGGAAACCACGCACCCAGATGCAGCGTTCATTATTATGGGAGACTTTAATAAAGCCAACTTCAGAACAATTGCTCCAAAATACTTTCAACACGTCACCATCAACACGCGTGGAGATCGCACACTCGACCACTGTTACTCCCCCTTCCGGGACGCATACAAGTCCCTCCCCCGCCAACCCTTCGGCAAATTCGATCACTCTTCCGTTCTGCTCCTGCCTGCTTATAGGCAGAAAACTGAAACGTGAAGCACCCGCTCTCAGGACAGTTCATTGCTGGTCATGACCAATCGGACGCTACACTACAGGACTGTTTTGATCACGTGGACTGGGACATGTTTCGGGCAGCGTCTGATGACGACATAGAGGCGTATTCAGATACGGTCACGTGTTTCATCAGGAAGTGTATAGACGATGTAGTTCCGACCAAAACAATCCGGATCTACCCCAACCAAAAACCGTGGATTAACAGCGATGTTCGCTCAGCCCTGTCAGCGCGGACATCTGCCTTTAAATCCGGAAACGCTGACGATCGGAAACAAGCCAGTTACGATCTCAGGAGATCCATCAAAGCAGCCAAACGAACTTATAAAAACAAAGTTGAAGAACACTTCAACAACAATAACCCAAGAAGCATGTGGCAAGGCATCAACAACATCACAGGCTTTAAAGGGAATAAACCGGCTACTGTGAACATTGCTGCCTCTCTACCGGACGAGCTCAACACCTTTTATGCTCGGTTCGAGGCTGATAACACCGCCCACACAGAGAGCGCTGCCGCGGCTGCTGCAGAAGAGGTCAGTCCACTCACCCTTTCTGTCGCGGATGTAACCCGATCCTTCAAACGGGTGAACATCCGTAAAGCCGTAGGCCCAGATGGGATACCGGGCCGTGTGCTCAAAGCATGCGCTTTCCAGCTAGCCGGGGTTTTTACAGATATTTTCAATCTGTCCCTCTCTCTGTCTGTGGTTCCCTCATGCTTCAAAAAATCCATCATTGTGCCCATACCAAAGAAAAAAAAAAATCACATGCTTGAATGACTGGAGGCCCGTTGCTCTGACCCCATTTTCAGCAAGTGTTTTGAGAAGCTGGTCAGAGACTACATCTGCTCTGTGCTGCCTGCTTCACTGGACCCACTACAATTTGCATACCGCAGTAACCGTTCCACAGACGATGCTATTGCCTTCACCCTGCACACTGCTCTCTCCCACCTGGAAAATAAAAACACCTATGTGAGGATGCTGTTCGTGGATTATAGTTCAGCATTTAACACTATAGTGCCTGCCACACTGGTTGCAAAGCTCCAGACTCTAGGACTGAACAGATCTCTGTGCAGCTGGATCCTGGACTTCCTGACAGGCAGAAGTCAGGTGGTCAGAATGGGCAACAACACATCATCCCCCTGATCCTCAACACTGGTGCACCGCAGGGTTGCGTTCTCAGCCCACTCCTGTACTCCCTGTACACACACGACTGTACAGCTACACACAGCTCCAATGTCATCGTCAAATTTGCTGATGACACAACGGTGATAGGCCTGATCACCGACAACGATGAGACGGCCTACAGAGAGGAGGTGAGTACCCTGACTAAATGGTGTCAGGAGAACCACCTCTCACTCAACATCGACAAGACCAAGGAGCTGGTGGTGGATTACAGGAGACAGAGCAGAGAACACACACCCATCGACAAGACACCTGTGGAGCGGGTGAGCAGCTTTAAGTTCCTCGGCGTTCACATCACCGAGGATCTCACATGGTCTGCTCACACAGATGCAGTGCTGAAGAAGGCACATCAGCGTCTCTTCTTCCTGAGACGGCTGAGGAAGTTTGGAACGAGCCCCAGAATCCTCAGGTCCTTCTACACCTGCACTGTGGAGAGCATCCTGACCGGCTGTATCACCGCCTGGTTTGGAAACAGCACCGCTGGCAACCGCAGGGCTCTGCAAAGGGTCGTGCGAACTGCCCGCCACATTGTTGGAGGTGAGCTTCCCTCCCTCCAGGATATCTACACCAGGCGGTGTACAAGGAAAGCCCGGAGGATTATCAAAGACTCCAGCCACCCGTCCCACAGACTGCTCTCTCTGTTCCCTCAGGGCGACGTTTCCGCAGCATCCGATCCCGCACTAGCCGACTGAGGGACAGCTTTTTTTTCCTCAGGCTATCAGGCTAATGAACAGTCACAAATAACTCACCTACATCACACTCCCACTCACACAACATGCCATGCACTGCACTTTAACATCGTTCAACTGGACTACACGCACACACTGCACTAATCACAACCTATCCGCTATCACTGGACACCATACAATGCACATCCACGACGCTGCATGTGCATGGTCTGTTGCACCTTTGCACATCTATCTGCTGCTCAACCAACCAATCTGCTGTTAATTTGTAATCTGTTTGCACCTCACATTATTGCTATGCATGGACTACATTTATGTATAGATACTGTACATAATGCAGATGTGCCCATATGGTGTATAATGTGTCGTTGATAATTAAGTATGTCTTATAGTACACTGTGTACTGAGTATATGTGTGTGTGTTTTGCACATTGTCTTCTGTACAGTCTGCAAATGTGTACTGTCCATATGTAAATTGCTGTTGTTTTTTTTGCACTGTCTGTCCATATGTAAATTGCTGTTGTTGTTTTTTGCACTGTCTGGAGCACTGTAAATGCTCCAGTGCAGTTTTTTGCACTGTCTGTCCATATGTAAATTGTCTGTTGTTTTTCTGCACTGTCTGGAGCACGCTCATAAGAATTTCACTCACCAAGGCACTTGTGCTGTGGTGATGTGACAATAAAAGTGATTTGATTTGATTTGATTTTAGTTTTTCTTGTAGGCCTCATTGGTCTGAGTTTATGCATCAAAACGGAGGTGTATAAGCTCGGATCATTTAGGCCTATGATCAATCAGCACCAGAGCACCAGGACGACCAGACACAGAAACAGTTTCTTTCCCCAAGCAATCCATCACATGAACATTTGATATTAGAACATACCTGGCCAATAAAGCTCATTCTCATTTTCATCAGTTCCAAAAAGAAATGCAAAGCCTGTGCTAATTGAAAAAAGATAAAAATACTGAATCCAACGTATGATATATTAATATAGCTTAACAAGAAATGTATAAGCATTTATTCGTAGATCAGTCATTTTTTTTTATCAGGAAACACCAACTGTAACAATGTGTTTGTGTGTGTGTGTGTTTAATTTCCAACCTTTTTAACACCTCTCTATTTCTCTCTGTTAGTATATGCCTCTGTCAGTCTTTACCTGATGGCCCAGAAGCCTGGCACACTGATCTTATATGATGATGTCATCCAGGTGTTTCATGGATCCCCAAGTAAGAAAATATAAAAGACCTTTAAAACAGCTTCATCACACACACACACACACACACACACACACACACACACACACACACACACACACACACACACACACACACACACACACACACACACACACACACACACACACACACACACACACACACACACACACACACACACACACACACACACACACATTTTTTTTGCAGTGGTCACCATAGCAACAGCAGAAATATTCTATTTCCATTACAGAATCCGTTGGCATCTGAATCTGCTAGCTATCTAATTGCTCTAATTCCGCTGTAATGATAGGGCGTTTATTGAGGCGTAAAGGCATCTATTGTAAGGTTATCAGTGACGCGCCTCGGAGAGGCTTACATTTCAGAAAATAATGGAACAAAGTAAGTGAATTGCCTAAGTGGCAACCCAGCTACATAGCGCAATCATTACATTGCATTTAGTCATTTTGCAGACACTTTTATTCCACACACACACACACACACACACACACACACACACACACACACACACACACACACACACACACACACACACACACACACACACACACACACACACACACACACACACACACACACACACACACACACACTGGAAACTGGCATAAAAACATTTATATTCCAGAATACACTACTTGGTTCCCAGGCTTTATTTGGTTAAAATATAAAATATCAGAATAATTTTGGTATCCACAAAATTTTACATATCCATATAAAACATGACGAAAGTAAAAAATACTTTTGAAAAGATTTTGTGAACATTTTTATCTAGATTGTTTTGGTGATTAATGCACGATTATGTGTCTTCAAAGGTTCCAAATAATGAGAAATGCATGAACAAATATCCACCACAAATACCTTTGATTTTCCAAGAAACACATATATGCATATTTTATTAACTGATTTTAATTATATAGCATATTAGTTCATGTCCATAAAAAAATGTACTATAGTAATGTTTCTTGCAAGTCATTGCACTTAATTTCACTGTTTTAACCTTCAGGTGGGCGGAGCCAGCCATGGCTGCAGGTTCCAAGGCGGAGCCTACAGTTTAACTCCTCCTACACAGAACTGACTGCAGTTTTAACAACAGCCAGAGAGCAGAATGAAATTAACTCATTCCCGTACCCACTCGCTCTGGAACCAAACAACACAGGTACGAAAAACACTAGAGCTATTCTATATAAAAAAAATTACATATTTGAATGAGAAATGCTCCATACAAGAAAAAAATATATATAAGAGAGACTTGCTTTATGAAATATAGCTATAGATAATACGGTGTAACTGCTTTAAGGAGGTGAAAATGGCTGGACGGACCTGACAACAATAGCAGCAGTCAGTGCACAACTGTTTGACCGCGAGGGTCGAGCGGTTGAGGTCAGCGAACACATTCACATCTCTGTGCCACTGCCTTCTGATACCCGCATACGATCTGCCACCAGCATACCCGTATGGATGTACGACACCAAGACAGGTACGCACAACCATGCTTTAGGCACCTGAAAGATGTGCTTGTATTTAGCAAAAGTAGTGTGTGTAACTGTGTAAAGTATTGTCCCACATGGTTAAGCCCAGTCAATGCTAGCTCCTCTTTTTGGAAATAATGCCATGCATTTGTTCTCTAGGACTATGGGTACGAAACGGAACAGGATTTATCACTCGAGAGGGATCGCAGCTCACGTGGGACTTCACTGCCTCCCAGCTTGGCTACTGGATTGCAGCTTTTCGTTCTTCAGCAGGTAACATACTCAAATGCTGTTTGAAAAGCTTTATTGAGTCGAAAAGAATGCACGTCACACCTCTGTTCATCAAATTGGATTGGCTACCAATAGCTGCTCGTTTAAAATTCAAGGCATTAATGTTTGCCTACAGAACCACCTCTGGCTCTGCACCCCTTTACCTAAATTCATTACTTCAGACTTATGTGCCCTCTAGAAGCTTGCGTTCTGCAAGTGAACGACGCATTACTGTACCATCCCAAAGAGGCACAAAATCACTTTCACAGACTTTTTCATTAACTGTTCCCATCTGGTGGAATGACCTGCCTAACTCAATCCGAGCAGCTGAATCCTTACCCATCTTCAAGAAACGGCTAAAAACACATCTCTTCCATCTTTATTTGACCCTCTAACTCTAGCACTCTCTATTCTAATTCTATTTTATCTATCTGTCTTCTTTTTATAATAAAAAAACACACACACTTGACCGTATATCAGTTGCATATTTATTCTCTAACTGCTAGCTTTTCTTGAAACACTAACACTAGCTTTCTTTTTTCTTTACTATCTACTCGTTTTATTATATATATATATATATATAAAACGTTCTATGTGTACTGCGTTAGGCTAACAAAGACTTGTCATAGCACTTGCATGTTGATGCTCTTTTGTTGGTTTTGATTGCTTCTAATGTCCTCATTTCTAAGTCAATTTGCATAAAAGTAAATGAACAACTATGATTAAATGTAAGTGTAAATGCAATTACATTGGTAATTACATTACACAATAAACACACTTGCACCTTGACTCAAACACAAAAACATGCAGACAAATGCTAATCATGATTTGTATTTGCACACTAGGCTCAGGTTTGTCTCATCCAGGCCTGAGGGACATCACTGCCTACCACACCTTCTTCCTCCTGTCCATCTTGGGATCTCTTGCTTTGCTTGTGCTAGTTTTGCTCTGTGTCCTACTCTATTATTGCAGGTGTGTACTAGTTTTTCTGAATTATGTGTAATTAAATGCATCATCGGCTCATTGGAAAAATGGCCTCTATTTTGAACGTGCTTTTTGATGTGAACATTTCACTTTGAAAGGTGTTCGAAATGTGCAAGAAACAACATATCATTTTGGTATAATTTCACCGCAGGCATGTTTTCCCACTGAGCTTGGCTTGATTGTAAGATATATTTCACAAGATTACAACAAAGGACTGTTTCTGACTATCTGAGAGTGCTTTTCCTAAATGTCAACATCTGTTTTCTAGACGAAGATGCCTGAAGCCCCGACGACAGCAGAAACAGGTTCAAGCTCCATCTGCTTTGAATGGATCCAAGCGGGACCAAGGAACCTCCATGTCCCACTTAAACCTCATCTGTGGTGGCCATGTTGAATCTGCTGCCTCCAATGGCAACTTGGACGCCAACAAATCCGAGGGATCGCCATCCCATGCCTTCAAGAGTGCTCGGGATGAGTTTACCAAGCACATTCCTGCCCATAAGATTCGGCATTCCTCTAAGACCAAGCAGTCTAAAGGAGCCCAAAAGAATGCAGAGAGTTTTCCCATGAAGGTACATCGATCCACGGATACGAGCAATCTGGATAGCAATCTTCTACATGATGACTACGGACGCAACTACAGCTCTGACGACAAGGATCATGAATATCGCCGGAGGCACATTGTCAATGATAACCGTGGCTACACATCCGACCCACCTTCTCCACCAATTGTCGACAAGCCACCAGAGTATTCACAGGTTTTGCAGGGGCCGGATCACCTCACTCGTCCAACGTCGCTCAACACACAACCAGGTCAAATTATATTCTGCAGCTCACTGGATCAGATGAAGGAGAACATGTACCGTTCTATGGTACCAACTCTTGTGATCCCGGCCCACTACATGAGGTTTTCGTCTGAGTTTGGTGCCACAGATCAGGGTAAAGATGGGGTAAACCATGCAGACCGTGATGGACAGAGTTCGCAAGGTACCAACAGTGGGACTCAAGGCCAAAACCACCAAAACCAAACCCCTGGTTCAGGCCATGCAGAAGCCCAGCAAGGTGATTCTCCAGCAGGCTCTGACGAGAGTGTTTGGCCCCCTGGTGGAACACCAGCACCGGTTCACTTCCCTGTTTTGTTCAATGACTCCACCATCTCCCAGATGAACGGGGAGCTGCAAGCGCTCACGGAGAAGAAGCTTCTGGAACTGGGGGTGAAGCAACACCCTCGTGCCTGGTTCATATCGCTTGACGAACGCGACAACGCTCACGTGCGCCACTCGTACATAGATGTAGGTACCGATCTTAGCCACAATGGAGCACATAATGGAAGCCACAGTGCCCAAAGCACATTGAGCGCACCTGCCGGGAGTAGTAAGGACCGAAACGTAGACACACGTCTCCAAGACATCCAACATGAGCGCAAGTCCGCATCCAGTCGCAAGAACAAAGAGCAACACCACGGAAGCGGGCGAAAGGCCATGGAGGAAGCAGCTTCAGCAGTACAAGGGGTGGGAAACATTACTCCAAACCAACCTACCATGACCCACTGGACCTAAGTGGAGGAGTTAGCCGTATGGGAGCCAGTTCACCATTGGAAAACCCATTGACCCCTCTTTTGGATGACGGTCCTGAGGAACCAAGGGGGTCTTCAATACCGAGAAGGGGTCGAAGCCGGGGGAACAGCTCACGTAGTAGCAACAGCGAAACCCAGCGTGACTCCGTCACCAGCCCAGAAGATGACAACGACCTGGATGACAAGGATGAGAACAAGAAGAGTCCCTGGCAGCGCATTGAAGAGCGCCCCCTAATGGTGTTTACTACCAAGAAGTAGAGTGAGAAATCAATCCCAGCAGCTGCCTTGAATAATTGGACTAACTAGAGATGTGTTCAAATTGATAACGAGGCTGAAAGTTTTACAAACGTCACCCCATGATATTTTAACGGACCGACTATTTGTGTCATTATAATTTGATAGATGTTTCCAAAATGATTGTTGTGATTTTTTTTGTCTCTCTTTGACAGCATACTTTCTCTGATCAATTTGAATGCATCTCAGAGGTCAAAGAACATTTGGTGGCATCATACCATCTTAGTGTTTTGCACACCAAGAATCACATTAAATTCAATACTAGTTATAGTAAAAAGAATGCCATTGCAGATGGAGGAACACGAGATACAAACAACAGAGCGAGTGCATTAAAATAAAGCACAACACAACATGCTGGTCTAAAACAGGAAGACTTTATCTTACAGTCCACAAAGACTTTATCGTACAGTCCCTCTATTTCCAAACCAATCAGACTCTTACAAACGACTGCATCCAAACGTACCCGAGTACCTTTTCTCTCTTGGTGGCTTGGTGAAAGACTTTTCCAATGGATGGCATTTGCTAAAGCTTGATTCTTCAGTATGTTGGATCAAGAACTTGATGTTTTCCAAAACTTCATGTAAAACTTTTAGAGACCCATTTTCTTATGTTCTGATGCAGTATATTCCTTGGTATCTCTTCCCAACTTGCCGTTCTTCCAGCTTCGATACTCATTACTTTGATGTCAATTCCTCATTCAATCTTTCATACTATTTTATGTTTTGTGCATTGCTAATCTGAAATTATTCAGGTTTTTTTTTTACTGTTAGTCCTTAAGTAGATTGATTAAAATAACAAGGCTTAAAGTTCACATTTATGTGTGATGTGATGTTATAGCAATTTCTAAGTCATTGCATAATGCATTTTGGATTTATTGTATTATATGTTATGTTATGCCATACCACATTTTCCACTCCAATGCTGTTCTTGAATCTAGTCTTTGAGGATGTGATAGGCCTAAACTTAGCACTTGTTGCTTTAAAGTGCATATTTGTATAGGAAAACTGATTCTGAATCGGGACCACAATCTCACTTACAATGAAAAAGCATTGACTGTGATACAGTAGATATGAATGTACGTTAACTACAGTTAGCATTTTCAGTCCAGCTTTTCATTTGTTTAAAAAAGAGCCATTCGAATTTTGTGTATATATATATGATAGCCTATATGTGCATGAGATATCTAGTATAGGACAACAGATTTTTTATATCTACAAATTAAAATAGACACTATCAAAGCATGAAGGTGGATAATAGATGCATCTGATACCGATGCCTGATGGGAAGATATTTGCCTAAATTTCCCAGTTTACAGGCCAGTGTTTGGCCAATGTATTTCCATCCGAACTTTTCCAGCGCTGTTAATATTCACATTGTCTGCATTGCATTGATTATGACAAAATTCTGACTCTGATCTTTTTTAAAAAGCCATTCAAATATTAAAAGCTAATAATTTATGGCACTTCTTAACTGTTACTTTTCTATTTACGATTTCTAAAACTATTGTTTTTCCCATGTTTACCATTATTAAAGCAAGCACAAGACATGTAATTTTTAAAGCAACATTTTATGAATAATTAAGACAGGGTACCATGAAGGCTGAGACACTCAAGAGCTATTTGACGACTATCAAAGATAATACAAAGAGACTTTAACTAAAATAGCTCTGCTCCTGCTGATCTGGTGCCAATCACACGTAGAGCAGCGATTAATGCTGTCTCTTGTGATGCTTGTCAACTTGCCACAAATGACACCACTGTTGCAACATGTCTCATATGTGTGTCATTTGTTTTGCAACCCTTCATAACTTCCTTATAATAACTGCAACAAATATAACTGGAACTGAGATAAGAACTGGATTCTTTTATACAAAGTTGGAGATTAGGAGTGAGATTTAACATCTAGTGCAAGCTGTAGTGGTGGAATTCTTAAGAGGATTTTAGTATGTTTATATTATATACTAAGTGCTGAAACCCTTGAACCTTACATACTGACCCACAGTTTCACTGATTTTAGATTTGCACACTCTTTTTAGCACGAGTTTCACTCAAACCTGCTAGAACTGAAATCAAAGCCATTCTCTTCCTCACAGGAATCCTCGATATGCCTCTGTCAATGTGCATTTATCACGTGATGTGGTGCTCTGAAACACATTTCCTTCTGTGGTGTAAATATTTCTCTCTCTGACTGAATATGAATATGACTCTGATGATAGTATGATGTTGTTTTCCATTGTGCACAACAGCTTTGCTTAATTGTTCTAAAATCATGTCAGATGGAACTTTTGCAATTTTATAATTTGTTCATAATATTCTAGAAAAAAAATCACATGTGAAATGGACTGTTTCACTTCTGACGTGTCCGAAAGTCATGTGCTGTACTATAAATAAATTCCTTTTCTTGTGGGGGTTTTCCAGCATTTCTGTTGTTATTAAAAACAAAACTCAAAGTAATCCTGCATTTTCACTCATGGAACATTGTGTAATTTCCCATTTTTAGGAAGTATTAATAGAACTTTTAGGTATTTTTAAAACTTTTAATGGTTGAATATAATAATAATAAAGCCAAAAGGACATTCTAAAAATGTCCAAACTGCATTAATGCAACAAGGAATAATATTATACATAAAACTTATTAAAAGAGTGAATTCACTTCAATGACACCTGACGTTACCTGTAGACCAGATATTGATATAGAAATATATTACCTGCCCACATTCACATGCTTTTTTGCACTAAAGTCTGGCATGATCTTTGGAGATGTTTGATCCTTATATGAATTTTCTTGGAAAAAGTACATATACTTTAATAAATATACAAGTTTATTGAAGTTTACACTTCAATTAAAACCAAATTTAAGGGACAATAATTAGATTTATTATCATACACCAGGTCTGAAATGACGTAGGACCTCTGCCCTACACTAAAAAAGTACAAAAAAACGTAGAAAAGTTGTAACTGGGGTTGTACCTTCTGAAAAGGTACACTTTTGTACCTTTTTATCCCTAAAGGATGCATATGTGACCCTCTCTGTGAAAGTCATTTTTTTGTGATTTGCTGTTTTCTACAAAAAAACATCCTTCATATGGTGAAGAACATTCTGTGAAAATGTAACCTTTATGTCTTTAATATTGACCGAGTAAGGTCATGTCAGATTTTGAAATTATAGTGGAATTAATGGTAGAAATCAAACTTTGATGCTTGTTATCTCATAATTCGATTTTGAGACTTTAGCCACATATTATTACCTTAAAGGTGCACCTTTGTAACTTTGCGGTATAGTTTCTAGCTCAAGCTAATTAAACAGTCGAACATGTTAATAATAGTCCGTATGTTCACTAGAAAACTAGACTCGGTGAGTTCGAACAAGATTAACTGGTAGATCTAGTTCTAGGTTGATCACTTTGTTCCATCTACTTGAGTGGTGTGGGACATGGAGGTAAAAAAAACAAAACATTATTTGTTTAAAAAGAAGGATTGACTCATTGTCTACAAGCGTAGAGAAATGGCATAAGAAAACTACAGATTGTGTAGGATAAAATCATCAACTAAGTGTCAAAATAGTGCGAGGTTTTTGCATAAATACCAAAGATGGCGTTGCGCTCCAGGCCGCGTGGCGGCGCTGATTTGACGCGTTGAATTCGTTTACAGAGCAGAAGAAGAGAACATCACGTTCACGCGCACAGGTCAATGTTATGTACACAAATAATGGCATTTTATTTATCTAGCATTATCATAGAGCCCTCAGACCCTTTAGATACTTTCTATTAACCGCCATATTGGTGTTTTGAGGTGCTGTTAGTCTATTTTATCGTATATCTATGCACAAGCTCGTTTATAATTCCAGCATATGAAGTAGGTCATTGCTGTTGGGTAAGTGCGTTTTCTGTATATTACATTTATGCATTTAGCAGACGCTTTTATCCAAAGCGACTTACAATTGCATTCAGGTTATACATTTTTTCATTAGTATGTGTGTTCCCTGGGAACATTTTAAAATGTCAATACTGTTTATTAACGTCGTTAATCACATTATTAATGTGGTATTGGTGATTTTTAACCCAAGAACAATTGTTAACTAATTTAACTTAAGTTTGTATCACTTAATGTCCAGCTACAACTATCATAATCCAAGTCATTATTGCTATTATAAATGCCACCTGGAACTGATATACAATATATATACGTTACAGTGAATCTATGTTATCTATAACTTGTGTATTTACATATTTATGAGTCCTGTGGCTCAGTGGTAGAGCATTGTGTTAGCAGCACAAAAGGTCGTGGGTTCAATTCCCAGGAAACACACATACTGACAATAAATGTATACCTGAATGTACTGTATGCATAAATGTAAATGAGTCCAAATGTTAGTTGAAGTTCCAGTGGAAGCCGCTAGAAGGCGCCTCATATTCATCCTCCATATACTGTATAATGCGGTGTTGATGTAAATAACGGTGGTTTGTGTGTTTCAGCATGTTTCTGGTGGGGTTAACCGGAGGCATCGCCTCAGGGAAGAGCACAGTGTCTTCTCAGCTGAAAGATCTGGGCTGTCCCGTCATCGACGCAGACGTGGTGGCCCGGACAGGTGTTCCTGCTCGTTTGTCTTTAGTATATTATACCATTATTTTCTAAAAAAATTCGTAGGTTTTTGTGTTTTGAGAATTTTTTTTTTTTATTTTTAAATGTAGGCACCATTTAGAAAACTAATTTTAAGTATTTAAACAATAATTAAAATAGTTTTAAAATAATAATGAATGAAAAATAGTTAATAAATTAATGAAGCATATATAAATTAAATAAAAAAACTTAACTTAACTTTATTAAGTGTGTATTCTGGACTCATTTTTAATAAATATAATACATATATTTATTTCATTTAATAATACAAATAATGATTTTTTAATATTAAAAATGACTTAAGTGAAAAAAAATATATATATACACACACACACACACTAAATTATCTAAAATGTGTAATTAAAAAAAATATATATTTCATATTTAATATATATTTTATAAAATAATTTAATATTTTTAAATAAAAAATTACGTAAGTGAAATATATTTAAGTATTTTAAAATAATATTTGATATACATGTATTTATTTAATACATGCTTTAATTGAGTGATTTGTCTTTGTGCATCAGTGGTGGAGCCCCAAAGCCCGGCGTACAGACTGATTCTGCAGCACTTTGGACGTGAAGTTTTGTTAGACAATGGCGAGATTGACAGACAGAAACTGGGGCAGATCATCTTCTCCAGCCCCGAGAAACGAAAACTTCTCAACTCCATCACACACCCAGAAATACATAAAGAAATGTTCAAACAAATACTGCTGTACTTCATTAAAGGTACACTCACACGTGCATCAAATCAAACAAACAATGATAAAAGTATGGCCAAATCTCATGAACTAATATTTGTGATGGTTGATCTTTAGGCTACAGGTATGTGATTTTGGATGTGCCGCTGCTTTTCGAAACTCGACGTCTCACACGTTTCCTAACCCACACTGTTGTCGTATACTGGTACGATTGTTTTTTATTATTTCAGTTTACAGTTTGAAATAATTTTAGTTAGCAGTAATACGCCTGGGCTCTTTGCCTCATGTGTCTGTATTCGGGCAGTGACCCGGCGACGCAGCTGTCCCGTCTCATGCAGAGGGACGGTTTGAGTCCGGAGGAGGCCGAGCAGAGGATCGGCGCTCAGATGCCCCTCAAAGAGAAGCGTGGACTCGCCAGTCATGTGATCGAGAACTCGGGCTCTCGCGAGGACACTCACAGACAGATGCTGCGGCTGCACACCAAGCTCGAGGACTCCTTGGAGTTCCTGGTCATCAGGGCGGTCGCCGTGGCAGTCGTCGCCGGGCTGGGCGGCCTGTTTTTATGTACAGTCAGACTGCTGGTCTCTTAGCAAACGTACAGAACTGCTTCCACAACGACAGCAGTAGGTCTTAAAGGGACAGTGCACACAATAATCAACATTCTGTCCGTATTTACTCATTACATGTGTTTAGTTTCTTCTGTGGAAGACTTTTTGATAACGAACAACATTAACTCTCACTCAGTGTATGGACAGAAAAAACCCAGAATATTTTTTTTTATATATTTCACAGAAGAAAGTAAAGTCATATAAGTTTGTAACAATGAGAAAAAACGATGACAGAATTGTAATTTTCATGATTTTATATTTTACCATAGGTTTTTGTTGTCTAAACCAATTTTATTAGATGTTTAACTTCAGTTTGTTGTTGATATTCTGACCTCACCACCGTCAGCCTCAGCTACATCTATGAAAAAAACATATTTACAGTTCTTTGATTGCACAGGCTGCGTAACTATAATTATCACAATGATTGTGATATTTGTCCTAAATGTAAACAGAACTATGACAACAATGCTACTCTTTTACCTCGACACACATTTGTTTAATTATGAATTCACGGATGCATGAAATGGTCCGAATGTATTAATACAGTACCTTCTGCTGCTTTTTGTTAATATCCGATCATTTCATCTATATCTGAATTAAAAGAAAAATGACACAACTTGATCTGTTGCAGTAAATTCATTCTTTGTGATGCTAAATGACCCGTCCAGCGAGATTATATATAAATATATGTCAATAGGAGAATCACTTTGATGTAAGCAAAAAGCAGAAGTATTGTTCAGTAGATTTTCATGATTATGCAAAAGTAGTTTTCCAAAGTGTAAAAAGCAGGGTGTATCAATATTAAAATTGATACAAATAGTTTTAGTATAATAAATTATATGTCGTTATTTTGCCAGACAAGCAAAACAAATAAAAATACACATTAAAAAACACACGATAGCATTACGAAACATTTAGTTAAACAAAAACAGAAAATATGAAAAAAAAAATAATTCAAACTTGATAATAAACTATAATTTTATCCCAATGACACTAAAATAGCACTGGTAAAGTGTGGTAACCTGTAGCTTTTTCCTAATTCACACACACACACACACACACACACACACAGTATAGACTGGTGTATTTAGGTTGGTTCAGTGATGTTTAATAAATAATATTTTTTGACAGTTACTTTAGTTACCATTTTTTCAGTGCATATGCAATTTTTTGAGGAATTTCAAAATCTCTTAAGCAACCGGTTTTGTTGCTGCAGCTCCATTTGTGAGAGCGTTTATGTTCGTCTCGCAGTGTGAACATGACATGAGTAATATACATGTACATCAGACGGACACACAGACAGATATGACAGTCATGAGTTCTCTCTCTTCTTCACTCAGTCCTTCATCTTCAGGGTTGGCCTATGGTGACGTTCTCTGTCTTTAATAAGCTGTTCTTATGCTAACACAGAGTGACGCGGGCCAGCGGCCCTGCACAGTAAGACCTCTGTGTGTGTGTGTGTGTGTGTGTGTGTGTGTGTGTGTGTGTGTGTGTGTGTGTGTGTGTGTGTTGTGTGTGAGAGAGAGAGAGATGGTCAAGGTTTTAAGATTGTGGTCTTTATGCGTGTGTGTGTGTGTGTGAGAGAGATGTGTTTTAAGATTGTGCATCAGTCTTTATGCAATGGATGGAGAATGTGTGTGTGTTTGTGTGTGAATGCGGTCCTGTCAGAGCGCTTTAGTCTGAAACAAACAGAATCAAGTGTCTGCGTATCAAGAGATAAAGTATCTAGAGTGAAAAGGAAACTTTTTGAACGCTGTCACTTTGAGAAATGTTACAGGTGAAATTCACAGAAATGTCTGAGCAAATCTCAAAAGTCACAAGAAACAAAATAAGTTATATTTTTGGCATATTTTTAGGACCATTAGGTGTTTTTTGACGCAACCAGGAAAATGTCCCTATAGGGGAACATTTAGTTCTCGGGGAACCGCCCTGGTGCCTAGTTCCTAGTACATTATTATTATTTTAATTTTAAAGTTACATATATAAAATTATTCCAATGTAAAATTATATCAGTTTGTGGTCTGTAAATTTTTTTTTTTTCAAGTCTCTTATGCTGCATTTATTTAATCAAAAGTGCAGTAAAAACAGTACTATTGTGAAATATTACATTTGTTTTTAGTTTTCTATTTGAGCATACTGTACAATATAATTATTTTTTGTACATTTAAAATGTAAATGTAACTTTTTGTTTCATTGTACTTGTCTTTACTGTCACTTTTTATATTTTTTTTAAAATAAAATATTTATTATCTATCTATCTAATTAGGTGGCAAATGAGGAATTTCTTATTGTTCCTTCTTATTTCTTATTGTAAAATGTCTTATTCACTTAAGGTGACCCAAAGATTTGATGAGATGAACTCTTTCACTGCTTCTTGAATGAGTGGTTTGTATGGGACAGGCAGCAACAGAGAAGCAGTTTACTAGGAATAACTGTGTGTCCTGTAGATATTATCCCTAGAACTCTCTCTGTCTCTCTCTGTCTCTCTCTGTCTCTTGGCCTGCAGGCTCGTCCACATCATAACACACTGTCGCTGGTCGAGTCACCCAGCCCTATCACACCAACTCAGCTGGAAAACACCCTCCAAATGAGAAGTGACAGCTGCTTTGTGTGTGTGTGTGTGTGTGTGTGTGTGTGTGTGTGTGTGTGTGTGTGTGTGTGTGTGTGTGTGTGCGTGTGTGTGTGTGTGTGTGTGAGCCTGGATTTCGGCCCGTATGTAGGCACTTATTTGATATACTGAATTTGACTTCTTAAAGTATGGGATAAAAGTGCACATCAGGGCTTGAGAAGAGTGATTACGTGCATTTCCATGAATACTTGGCAACACTCGTAGTGGTTTTCATTAAGAAAATTAACAAGCTTGACCTATAATGATATTCAACATTCCTCTACTCAGGCTCTAAAAGGGATAGTTCACCCAAAAATGAAATTACGCAATTTACTCACCCTCATGTTGTTCCATGCCTGTATGAAACACAAAGGTCCATGCAATAAAAGTTACATGCATCCAATATTGATGCATTCGGTTTTCCAAAAATAGCTTTTTTTTCATGTTCCACAGAAGAATGAAATGCATATAGGTTTGAAAAAAAAACATGAGGGTGAATAAATGATAACAAAGTCTTAATAAAACAAAACTTACTCAACTATAACTTAAAGAAAGCATTACATCAGTGAAAAAATATTTTTCCATCTGCTAACAATGAGACAAAATAAAAATGTCTCAGTTTAGTTTTGCCAAGGGTTAAGTTCAGTGGAAGTTCAATATTAGATTATAAGACATATGTCAGTTTATATATTGCACTATATCTTTATTTATAGCAACATTCATTTAAAAAAATTCCATTAGTTTACTAAGGCTGTTTCTCCAATTATATATTTATGTTTACTGTGTATCACTGTTGAAATCATTACTTATTCTTTTTGTGTTGTTTTCCATTACAAGTAGAATTCCCGAAATCAAGAAACATTTGAGTAGGAAAATTACTTAAGATATTAAGTTTTGTTTTCTGGAAAATGTATACAAATTAAGTGAGTTTATGCTTAAAGCAAGAAAAAATATGATTAAGTATTGGTATATTGGTATTAAGCATATTTTTTACATTTTTCAGAGAACTAAATTTAATATCCAAAGTAATTTTGCTTCTCAAGTAACTGTACCTTGATTTTTTGTATTGGAAAACAATACAAAATACTAAGATATATATATATATATATATAATTTAAGCTCAAAGGTTAGAATTGAAATCTAATTTATAATATAGTAATTCTCAGACTGTATTCCTGATTCTAAAACTGTGATGGTGAAGCATCTCTCAAGTGCAACCATGTAGCTAAAATCAAAATCATTAATTTGTACCTGGCAAACACAACTGGAACAATCTGAAAGCGCATTTCACACTTTCAATAAATCAACTCTAAATCTAAATCGCAGCTACAGTACGTGACATTAGATCCCAGCAGCGCTGCCGCTTGTCATGTACAGTTCGGAGGCTGCCAGAGCAGATAAAGCATCAGCTGACCCACATGCGGCCCACCTGCCAGTCCGAGCTCAGCGTGTCCACTGCTACAGACCTGCCCTGAACTCCCGTCACACTGAGACAGCTGCTGGTGTCACTGGCCATGAGAGCAAGGCCAGACAAATGTCTTCATCTGCTCTGCGCCGTGTTACCTGACGCGATGACTTTCTCAAGTGACATTTACATGAACTGAGCGCCGCAAACGTCTGGGAGGAGACTGATCATATAATTCCACCAATCATAAGCAGCCCCGCCCCTTCGAGCCACGCCCATCGTCCAGTTCCACAACACTTTGGCCACGTACACACTGCAGCTAAATTCAGTTGTCAGTTCACCTTTTACTCCTTAATCGCGTTCTGTACACACACAAGTCACTAAAATACGGGAGTGACAACCGCATTCGACAACCGCATTAACTCCCGAAAAATACAGGTAACGTTAGTGACAACCGCATTTACAGAAATTCTACGCAGTGTGTACGGAACTGAACTGAACAACTGGTTGTTAATGACTCATTTGAACGTGCATCGTGTATTCGTCTGTATGTGAGATGCAAGAAAACAACAGTGAAAGAAGTGTTAACTTAGCACAGGGCTAGCTGCGCTAATGAGCCGTGCGGTAAAGTGTCAGTGTTGCCAGATCTTCACAGAAAAAAAACAAGAAACGAGGAAAAGCACAAAAAAACACTACAACTCCAACATGCTTTGTTTTATAACACCAAAATAAGATTTCATATATCTCATATCCGCGACAGACCACTTTATTAACTCCATAAAGTGCCTGTCTTTATGAGCTACGACCAAACAACATGCATGAAAGCGCTTTAAATATGAGGACATGGCAACACTGCAAGACAGCGCTCTCTAAAGCAGCCTCTCGAGCATAAACACAACACTGCACGTCTATCAGCGGTAGTTTAGTTCAAATCGACGGACAAAAACAGTCTTTAGTCAAAAAATGAGTTTTAGTAATTTGTTGCACTCACACATGGGCTGCTGTTGGGTTTAATATAGTTTTTAACGGCTCCATCCTTCAATAACAGCCTTCACATCATCAAACTGTTGATATTAGACTTAAATAATGAATGGATGGTGAAAATAAGCTTATTAAATCTAACATTGGGATTCTCCAGAAGGATCTGTGAAACAGCAGCTGCTGTACAGCCAGAAACACCATGAGGTTAGCTGAACTTTCATATACATTTTACTTTTAATATTAGTTATGATATTTTTTCAACTCCATCTGGGAAAGACCAGAGTCTCTGAAAGTCTTTGTTAAACTACAGTTGAACAGTGTTCAATACTGAAGCTCTTAAGCCCTAAAACACATTAAAGCACTGCACTGGTAAAGCAGAGTACAGTTTGAAATCAAATTAGGTCAAATAATTACTTAGAAAACCAACAGTTGTGATGGGATAACACTTTTTAGAGGGTGCTATTCATGCTTTTGGAGTATTTTGGAGACACTAGATACTAATATAACTGAAATATTTTAAGGTTTTATTAATATTTTGAATTAGTTTGTATTTTATATGTTCTGTTTTATTTTAGTTAAGGGTTTAGTAATGTTCTTTTTGTGTCAGTTTTAATTTCTTAATTATTTTTCCAGTTTTTTTTTGTTAGTACACATTTGAGCTAAATGGAAATTTAGAAATGTTGCCTTGGTAACTGTAAAATAAGTATATAAAATATGTTTTTCGTTTTAGTTTTAGTTAACTAAGAATCCTGTTCACACTTTAACAATACACTTGAGATGTGCTTTTCCATCGCACATTATTAGTCAGAAATAAAATCTGTTCTTAAGCTTAAATAATGCAAAACGGTGTATTTTCCAGGCTTACAAACAGGTGGTTCTTAACCATAAGACAGGACTTCCAGAAGAAAAAAACATTTGGCTGTTTTGTAGCGAATGTTTTAATAAATACTTTTTTGGCCTGGGAAGAACATTTTCTGAAAGTTACAGTATGATTTCAACTCTTTTATTTCAAAAGACAAAATTTTTTTTCTTAAAGAAAGAAAGAAAGAAAAAAGTTTACTATGCTTGGAATACTTCTTAAATATGTTAAATAGGGCTACAACAAATTTCAATTCACGAGTTAAGCATTTACATTAGATACAATGTAAGATACAGCCATGTAAGAAATACATTATGAAAAAATTATTCATGAACTAAATCATTACAATAAAAACCAAGTTTTAAATAAAAGATTATTAGAGTATGTATTACAAAAAGATAATATTTCTGTCATTCTACTTCAAAATTGTAAGTTTTATTCAATGTGTTTCTTGCCATTTGTGAATTGTACTATTAGTGAAAACTATATATCTATCCTAAATTGTATTATATGACCCCTTTAAAATGTCTAGTATAATTTAACAAGTGTTTTTGTTGTCAGTCTTTAGCATATGACAATGGCAAACTTGAAACAGAGATTCCTGGTGTGGATAATCACATTACTGAAGATCTTGCCGCCCTGTTAATGTAAGCAGGTGTCCTGCTGTAGTCTCAAGTCTGTCTCGATGAGATAAGAAAAGCGCACTTATCAAAGCGGTCTGGAAATGCCACCGCAATCTCATTACGCACGAACGTCCCCTTCATCTCTGCCTGTCTGAAAACAACCCTACATTGACTGAATGACACCGCGGCTAACTATGAGCTGCCTGTGATCTTAAACAGCGTAATCCATGGAAAATACGAGATTAGCTGAAGGAAATCAGTTTCACAAAAAGCTTAACAGGCTATGCATTACATATTAACATCATTCATCATCGTTTTCACTGCAGGAGAAAAATCTGCAAGTTGTAAAGGAATATTTAAACAAAAAATGCAAAGATTTACACCAAGACACAGAGGATGGAAGACAAACCGCTGATGACTGACAGGTGAGAAAAGTAACAGTCTGAGATCCCATCGACTGAGATCTGTCACAAACAGTGAAACGATGATGAAACATGACAATAATAATGCATAGTCTGTTGAGCTTTTGTAAAAGCAGATCCCTATGGAAAGTATTTAAAGGAATATTTAAACTGAGGGTTTATTCACGCTCAAGTCATCCAAGATGTAGTTGAGTTTGTTTCTTCATCAGATTTGGAGAAATGTAGCATTACATCACTTGCTCACCAGTGGATCCTCTGCAGTGAATGGGTGCCGTCAGAATGAGAGTCCAAACAGCTGATAAAACATCACAATAATCCACACCACTCCAGTCCATCAGTTAGTGTCTTGTGAAGTGAAAAGCTGTTTGTTTGTTAGAAACAAATCAATCATTAAGGTGTTTTAACTGCAAACCCTTGCTTTTGGCTAAAATATGAGTCTTTAGTCTATAATGCTTTCTGCAGTGAAAAAGTCATTTAATCTGAATTAGGAGAGAAATATGCACAGATTGAGCACCATTTACAAGTGAAAACGGTTAAATGTGTGAGTAGGCTTTAATGTGAGAGGACAACAGACGATGGGCTTGTTTGCTGTAGGGAGTGTTATTATGGATTTTGGACTTGTATTTTAGATGGAAGCAATAGTTTGAAATTAAAGTCTTACTGATGGATTTGTTTCCTACAAACTCGCAGCTTTTCACTTCACAAGATGTTAATTGGTGGACTGGAGTGGCGATATTGTGATGTTTTTATCAGCTGTTTGGACTCTCATTCTGACGGCACCCATTCACTATACAGAGGATCCATTTTGTGAACAAGTGATGGAATGATGAATTTACAGTTCTGATGAAGAAACTCATTTACATCTTGGATGGCCTGAGGGTAAGTAAACTGTCAGCTAGTTTTCATTTCAGGTGCGATCTATTCCTTTAAATGCTTTCCAGAGCAATTTGATTTCATAAAAGCTTAACAGGCGATGTATTATGTATTATCATCATGTTCCAGCATCATTCACCGCTGGAAGCATGTTATTGGCAGATCTCAGTCGATGAATAGTTAGTGTTGGGATCTCAGACTGTTACCTTTCTCACCTGTCAGTCATCGGCTGTTTGTTTTCCATCCTCCGCATCTTGATGTGTATCTTTGTGTCTGAGATGACATTCTGATTGTGATGCCTCTAATTTAAGGATACACATAGACACCCCCAGAGGAAAGGAGCAGGGGCTTGTGGGTAGACTGACCTCTCCCTTGATGTTTGGTTATTGGCTTTTTAGCAGATGCTTCGTTTCATGCACAGCGACTTACTAAGTAAAGTCCTGGGGTTAAACACCGACTCTTTCCAGGTCATCACTTTGCCCCTTCTAGGACCTGCGACAGATTTGAATTGAACTTACAGTAAGCTGACTTTGACTGGACGGGTCATATTTTATATCTGACATGTAAAACAGCAGCAAATCTCTGGCAGCTTCAGCGAATAGTTTATCCTCAGAAGAACTCATTATAGCAGATGGAAATGGACTTTGTCAGCTATCCAGTGGCTTTTTTGTGCACAATCTGCATCTGACGCTCAGTGGGCGGTCAGTGACCGTGGCATCTGAGGCGGACACTAGTTTCTTGGTATCGCCCATCATCTGAGATATAAATTGTTGTGGCTGGAATGAATTTTACAGGATTGTGTCTTACTTAATGCAATTTGATATATGCAAACTCCATATGACGTTCAGATTAAAGTCAGCATAAAATAGCATTCAAATACATTTTGATGTGTGAAACGAGACTCAACATTAAAAAAGGCGGGACTTGATTTTATTCATTTGATTTGATCATGAAAATTGGGCATTTAATAGCAAAATGGACCTTGGATGTGAGTTTCTGTCCTGAAACAACCAGCTTTCAGTGGTGTTATTGTTTATTGTTAAAATTGTTTACTGTAAAAAAAAAAATGAAATGCTGCCTTGGCATCTAATTGAAATAAGTAAAGCAAAGTATTGAAGTACTAAAATGACTCAAATTGAAAGATGTCGTGACTCATTATTTAATAGTTCTTGTGTGCATTTCATCAAATCCCCATTCTGTTCATTTGAGTTTTGATTAGTTCAGTATGTTACTCAAGTCATGGGATGTTATGGTTATTTTTATATTCAGACAGACGTCTAGACACCATGTCCATGTGCATCCATTATTGCAACACACTTACTAACTTTGGCTTAAGTTGGGGACATTTAGTATTCAAAGCATACAACTGTTAAGCTTGCAAGAAAAAGAAACGTTAGTTATGATTAATTCAAAATTGTCCTTAACTTTTGTCTTTTCTTTTCATTTCTGTGTATACATATATCCCAGAAACTAAATAAAAATGACATGAGCGCATAACAAAATTGCTAAACTTAAACTAAAATAAACATTGAAAATATTATTATATATTACAAATATTTACTGTTGCTGTCAAATATGTATTATTGCTGTAACTTTTATTCCAACAACGGTAACCAGGAATAATACTGCATTAAGTATGCTACTGTAAAGTTTTTTTGAAAGGCTGCATTTTCTACAAGAGCAGATTAATTATCAATATTATTTATCAGCTAATTGGTTAAGATTATATCTGGCAAAGTCATTTCAGAGAATTATAAATGTGATTAGTTGATTTTACTTACAAAAAAGTGCTGAAAATGTATAAAAAATATAAGGTATAAGATCAAATGTATGTGAATAAAGATAAAATAAAAATATAAGATTAAATGTAAGTGAATAAAGTCAATTCCAAATTAATTTAATAAAATAAAAATTTTTTTTTTACTGGCTAATTTGGTTGTTTTAACAGTCATCTGTAATAGCAATGAGTTTCTTCACTCTTGTAAAAGTAGTCAACTAATCACATTTTACACTGAGGCAAAGAAAGTTATTATATTTTGATAAAAGAATATAAAGATAACCATTTTTTTCCTTTGGAATAACATAAACCATATGATAACCTATTCAAAATAACACCAGGACATTGTATTAAAGTAAATAAAGTAAACTCTGACGTCATGTTGACTTTAAACCATACTACAACCTCCCTGTGAGCTATTATACTTCGACATTAGGAGTTAATTATATCGTTTAACTGAGAGTTGTTCCATTAATGAAAGAGCAGATATGGTGTACATTCTTGACGTGAGGCTCAAAAATGTAATTAAAAAACCCTCAAGGGTGGTGATGAACCTCTTTATATCTTCTCAATCGTGCGAGATGCTTAATCTGTCCACGGTCACAGATAATGAAGCGTAGCGTGTCTCGGCAGTAGACCATGTCATTTAAACTTCACATCTAAACATCTCGTTGTTTACATAAGCAGCCTTCATCTCTGGCCTCTCCTCCCAGCACACTCTCTCTCTCTCTCTCTCTCTCTCTCTCTCTCTCTCTCTCTCTCTCTCTCTCTCTCTCTCTCTCTCTCTCTCTCTCTCTCTCTCTCTCTCTCTCTCTCTCTCTCTCTCTCTCTCTCTCTCTCACTCTCTCTCTCTCTCTCTCTCTCTCTCTCTCTGTCACTCTCTCTCTCTCTCTCTCTCTCTCTCTCGCTCTCTCTCTCTCTCTCTCTCTCTCTCTCTCTCTCTGTCTCTCTCTCTCTCTCTCTCCCTCTCTCTCTCTCTCTCTCTCTCTCTCTCTCTCTCTGTCTCTTCTCTCTCTCTCTCTCTCTCTCTCTCTCTCTCTCTCTCTCTCTCTCTCACTCTCTCTCTCTCTCTCCCTCTCTCTCTCTCTCTCTCTCTCTCTCCCTCTCTCTCTCTCTCTCTCTCTCTGTCTCTCTCTCTCTCTCTCTCTCTCTTTCTCTCTCTCTCTCTCTCTCTCTGTCTCTCTCTCTCTCTCTCTCTCTCTCTCTCTCTCTCTCTCTCTCTCTCTCTCTCTCTCTCTCTCTCTCTCTCTCTCTCTCTCTCTCTCTCTGCTCTCTCTCTCTCTCTCTCTCTCTCTCTCTCTCTCTCTCTCTCCCTCTCTCTCTCTCTCTCTCTCTCTGTTGTTTTGAAACACTGATCATCTCTGATTAGGAGGAAGTGCTTCCCTCCAGACATGTGGCATTTCACACTCATTATACCTAGCTGTGATCGCTCCTCTTTTCTTTATCCTTAAAATCAGTCCTTTTCTCTCTTGTTCTGATCTCTTATGTCTTTATAACAGAGACATCTACTAATTTATAAGAATTAACATCATGTTGCTACACAGAAGGGAAAACATTTTAAGTATAATAGAACTAAAATAAAAGTATAAAAATACAAGGTAATTGAAAGTATATAGTATATCAATAATACTTGAAAATGTACTTATGAGGTTCCATTTAAAGGAATAGTTCACCCAAAAATCATAATTTGCGGAAAATCTACTCAGCCCATCCAAGATGAGTTTGTTTCTTCATCAGCTTTGGAATAAATGTAATATTTAGCAGTTATTGTTCAAATTGTTTACTGTAAAAAAAAAAACATCTTAAAAATAAGAAATGCTGCCTTGTCATTTAATTGAAATAAGTTCAAGTACTAAAATTATTAACTTTTTTTGTTTGTAAGAAACAAATCCATCATTAAAGACATTTTAACTTCAATCTGTTGCTTCCTTTATTCATAACATGTTCTCCAGTGAAAGGGTCGTCTGGTCTGAATCAGGAGAAATATGCACATATCAAGCACTGTTTACAAGGACAAACGGTCCAAAACAGGGCTAAACAAATATGTGGTTGATTTTGATGCGAGAAGACAACTGCTACTACCGTTTTTTTACTGGACTAAGCATTATTATGGATTATGGACAGAAGTGATGGTTTTAAAGTTAAAATGTCTTAATGATGGATTTATTTCTTACAAAAATTCAGCTTTTCATTTCACAAGATGTTAACTGATGGACTGGAGTGGATTATTGAGATGTGTTTATCAGCTGTTTGGACTCTCATTCTGACGGCACCCATTCACTGCAGAGCATCCATTGGTGAGCAAGTGATGAAATGCTACATTTCTACAAATCTGAGGAAGAAACAAACTCATCTGCATCTTGGATGACCCGAGGGTGAGTACATTTTCAGTTTTAGGTGAACTATTCCTTTGTGTTAGGATGCTCCCTTAAAGACAACACAGCACGCACCACTCAGCAATCAACCAAGTGACCCAAAGTGTTAAAAAAATCCCATTTATTAGCAAAAGCAAAAATCTATAAGCTGTTACATTTAGATACATTTTACAGGTCATGGCTATTGCGATATATACAGTACATCATTTTAGATAGTGGTCGTTATCATCATAAACCAGCATCACTGTTACAGTTACTATGTATTATAGATCTCCATCCATTGTTATGTTGTAACTTTTAGTGGAATAAGATTTATTTGTAATGGTAATATTAGCCACATACTTCATAATTGATTGGTAGAAACAACAATGAACAGGTTTAGCTTTAGCTATAAGCTGAAACGAATGCTTGCGTTAGTACTTCCACATTCACACAGCAATCACAAACAGATGCACTACTATGATTTACAACAGACTCTCAGGGACAAGGTGTAATTTACAGCAGTCAAAACCAGGTGCACACACTCGTTAAGATTGTAGGGCATCATTTAGGGTCATTCACTTCACATTATGTCGGAGACATTGATAAACAGCAGTGCAGATTCACAGATTGATCATACAAAGACAACATCTTAATGAAATATCAACTCTCACATGATCAATTAGGACTTTGATGAACCCGGCTCTCTCATTCTTGCTGATTTCATGCGTGTCTGATGAAGGTTTTTGGGCAGATTCAAGAATCGAAAACCACTTCCTGTTGTGTTCTTGTTGGATCCAGTCTTTAAAACCACATGTCTATTACAACAAAACATACAAGTCCATTCCCTTCAGGCTGCATAATGAATCATTTGACTCTTTAAACAAATTATCTTGTGTTTTGTGACTCAGTTATGAGTGTATAGCGGTTGAATCTCAGGTGAAAATACCCTGTAGCAAAGAAAGCAGTAGAGGTAAAACAAAAATAAGAAATTGTTCCTGACCTAAACATGTCAGGGGTGTTAATAATCATCAGATGTACAACCTAAATCAGTTAAGACCCCCTAACATCTCTTACCTACAGACTGAGACTGAATTCGATGACCTTTTGACCTCTAGTCACTGTACAGAATGAAGCCAGCGAAAGTGCTGTACTTGTTGCTGTTCCCGCCGTGCGCTTTCCCTCCGTCCAGCTTGATGAAGATCTCGTCTCCGGGGTCGAGGTGCAGGATGGCGGTGTTTGAGGCGTAGTCATAACTCTGATCCTGATCCTGAGCGATGGCACTGGCTCTCACCTGCAAAGAGAGGAAGAGGAACAAGAGACCTTCAGCTCAAAGTGACATTTAATACAGCTGTTCAGGGACTCACTTCTTTATATAAATCTTTACAATTTTGGGCTCAATAAAGTTGTTTTTAATGAAATTAGATTTTTTTTCAAGCAAGAATGCATTAAAAGAAGTGACAGTAAAAGACATTTGTTACAAAAGATTTTTCAATAAATAATCCTGAAAAAATATGTATCAAGGTTTCCACTAAAATATGAAGCAGCACAACTGTTTTCAACATTAATAATAATAATCAGAAATATTTCTTGAGCAGCAAATCCGCATATTAGAATGATTTCTGAAGATCATGTGACACTGAAGACTGCAGTAATGATGCTGAAAATACAGTTTTGCTTTACAGATATAAATTACATTGCTAAATATATACAAAAATCAAACATTTATTTTAATCTGTAATAATTTCACAATATCACTGTTTTTACTGTATTTTTTATCAAATGCAGCCTTGGGGAGCATAAGAGACTTCTTTTGAAAAATGTTGAATATAAGTTAATAATAAAATAAATAAATTTTAATTTCTTAACAGCTTTTCTTTAGATGAGAACGATGGGATTGAACCCCTTTGTTTATGCAATAGCATATCATCTCATTACTTTGATGGCATACTGTCTGGCTCTCAAATGACCAGCTGTGTTTTTTCCGGCAGATTAAAATGAACTAACAATGTTTCCATGAATCTGATTTGAATAGCTGATGGTTTATCTGTGCTTCTTCTAAAGCAGACCTTTTTAAAAATGTAAATGATGAAAATGCGATCAGAAGTCAAGCTGGAGACAAACAAGAATTAGATGTTCCTCGGTTAATTTAAATACTAGAATCCTACAAAGATTGCAAGCCTTAAACAAGTCTACTTTCTTCATACAGGTTTCCAGAAATTATGATAAAACTAACATGCATTAATATACAATTCAAGCCAAAACATGAAAGCTGTATTTAAAAAAAATAAACACACACCAAAAGCAATTTATGCACATTCTCAGAGACAATTTCAGCTGTTATTTGCACATGCTTTACATATGCATTGTATTAAGTAAATAGCAAAGCAAAAATTAATGCAAGCATGGTACAAACTGGCATACTTTACTGAAACTATAAATCCAGACACCTTAAATGCAAAATGGTCAGGTAACTGCATGATGTGAGCTAAAGAAGCATAACTTATCATACAATTGCTGCCAGGTCTGTAATATGCAATTGAAACATAATTTTATCAAGAACTTTGTGATTTTGCTCTTTCTTCATTCAACTGCACAACCTGTAATTGTATGTCTACTGCCAACACAGAAAAATGCAGTCGGGGGTTTTACCAGACGGCCACAGAGTGCCTTAAAAAGGACTTTGAAAAGAGACCAATATTCCTCGACATGTTGAGCTGTTTCTCACTGTGAAATGTGGGTTTGCGTCCAGTCTGTGTCACATTCCCATCACATTCTCACTACCCTCCTCATTATTTCCAGGCTCTATAAATAAAACAGGCCGCAACCTCTTTTAAACCTGGTTGGGCGAACAACTTTGAATAGGTTTGAGCTAATGGGATAAAAAAGCTTTAAGTGTTTATTTGGGAGCCTGTGATGATGGTGAATTGTCATTTACTTGTTTGATGGACATGGACTGAAGTCGCTCAGATATGAGGGCATCAGTCAGACGGTGAAATGCTGTCGCTGTAGGGCATCACTCCCTGCGCTCATATGAGTAACACAGCTGACTCAAGCACACAGCATGCGTGGGTGTGTGTTTATATACACATGTATGTATCTGTGTGTATAAACTCATATCTGTCATGTGCGTTTCCTTGTGTATGACTGAGCGAGCATGAGGGAATTATAATTAGAGCCCACAGCCTGGCTAAAGCAAAGGAGATAAAAGATATACAGAATAGCCCGGTGTGCACAGTGTTTGTGTCAAGACTTTGTCACAAAGATACTCTAGTGTTTTGTGTTAAAGGGATAGTTCACCCAAAAATGAAAATTACACCTTTATTTACTCAAGCCATCCTGGGTGTATATGACATTTGTCTTTCAGAGAAATACAAATACAAGAGTTATATTAAAAATGTCCTGACTCTTCCAAACTTTATAATGGCAGTGAATGGGGGCCGAGATTTTGAAGCCCAAAAAAGTGCATCTATTCATCATAAAAAGTACTCCACTGCAAAATCTCTACCCCCATTCACTGCCATTATAATGCTTGGAAGAAAGTCATATACACTTATGATGGCTTGTATTTGTATTCATCTCCCATTGTATTTTTTTTTTGGGGGGGGGGGGGACTATCCCTTTAATAGCAGCAATAAAAATAATAAAATAGCAATATTATAAATATGTGTGTATGTGTATATATATTATAAAAATACTAATTATATACTGTATATTTAAATATTAATATATATTTTTTAAATATCGATCTATCTACATATACATTCGATATATGTATAAATAGACAGTCACAGGGATATAGATTGGTTATACCAATCTTACTTAAAGGAACTATATTTATAAAGTATTTTTTTTCTGTAAACCTGTGTGTGTGTGTGTGTATATATATATATATTCTGATGTGTGTGGCATCTTTTAAAGTATTTATTTTGCGTGTGTGAAAGGCTCATACTGATTTTGTGTACGTGTTTGAGTGGCTATGGGTGTTTGAGAAGTGCCCTAATTCAGAATGACACACTGAGGGATGCCAGAAAGATAAGTATAGTATGTACACACACACACACACACACACACACACACACACACACACACACACACACACACACACACACACAACACAAAGCAGCCCTTCTGACTAGAGGCGAACTCTTGGTTCAGTGAAAGCTTTCCTTGTTTACGGTTTACATTGACCACAGACATGATAGAAGTTCATCTCAAACATGAAACTGACCTTAAACGCACTCTTTGTTACATCCGGGATATCCTGATATATGAATATTCAAATTGAAACCCACTGGAGTGGAATTATTCAGAAACTCGAGGAATTACATCCCAGTGGCAGTCTGTGTTTCATCGGTGTTATGTAATGTATGAATTGCATATGCTGCCGGAATAATATGCACCTTATCTTTCCATTTAAAACAGACATAGACTTTATTGCAATGTTAAACAGATCTAGGACTGATAGTTATATAAATCTGCAGTCATCATAATTAACATTTTTTAAAACAACAGATGTGTAGTAAAATACATAATTATGAATATTATATATATATATATATACACACACACATTATATATTAAAATGTGTTTTCACAAACTTCAGTACAGGTGTGTTAGCAGGAAAACTCTTACCTGTCCGTTTTTCAGAAGATCCGCCCACATACTTGTTCCATCTCCTCCTCTCATGAGGACGTTATACGTGAAGAAATACGTCCCTGGAACCTTGCACACAAATTTCCCAGTCGATCCATCGTAGTTATTCCCAATGTTTGTAACTATGTCATCAAACCTCAGAACCTCGTAGCCCTCCTGCGGATTTCGCAGACCTGCGTAAAAGGCTACGCGGGGTCCCATGGTATAGACGGCTGTCCCCATTCCGGTAGCTGTTCTTCCACCCAGAGCAAAGGTGTCTGGCCGTTCTGTGTGGTTTTTATTTCCCGGTAGCCCCCTTGGTCCTGGAGGACCTGGCTCTCCAGGTGGTCCCGGGGGTCCTGGAGGACCCGGAGGTCCTGGTAGCCCTGGTTTTCCTTGGCGGCCGGGTTTGCCCTGCGGTCCGTGGGCATAGGTGGGCAATGGGGGTCCCATGCTATGATCAGTCAGCGCCTCAGCTTCCAACTGCGTATTAGTGATAGCTGTGCCCGTACCGATACCGGCCGTAGTGCCAGTTTTTTCCAAGAACGGATCGCAGACCATTCGGCAAGTGCCCAACATCTCATACTGACCTCCGTTTTCACTGCTGCCTGCGAGATGAACCAGAACAGGAATGAGGACCACCAGCACCAAGAGCAGCATGACGGCCGTGCCGGCCCCCAGCAGGGTTTTCCGTCCCAGGCTGAAGCGGGAAAGCGGCTGGGCCGCCAGTGCGGAGCTCTCGCCGTAAGCCGGAATATTGACCTCTGGAAGTGAGAGGGAACAAGCTCCCTCAACGTCAGCTGCTCACGGAGATGAGAGGGAAAATGAGAACTACCAGGGATCTCAGATGAGTGTGTGTGTGTGTGTCTTTCTTGCTTGAAAGAGAGAGAGCACTCACTGTTTCAGCAGGTGAGTGGAGAGAAGTGTTTGGGCGTTGAGGAAGGAAGTAGGATTGAGAGAGAGAGAGAGAGAATGCCCTTCTTGTGGGCTTCTTTGTATGACTCAAAAAGGACAAGTGGGAGGAGGCTTTCTGCAAATGAAGAAACAGTGGGAGAGCGAGAGAGAAAGAAGGGTATTTGGGGAAACCCAATGCCAAGTCCTTTAAGTGTGTTTTATTGTGCAGTCTTTTGAAATATGATTTGATTTTCCACTTGTTGAACAGCAAGACTAGATGGCAGGGTTTAGACGTGGTGGTTAGATAAAGCACGAGAGAAGACGAGGAAGAGATCGTCTGTTTTCTCTGTCTGCGTGATGGTCAAGTAAATATGACAGGATGCATTCTAAGCATCAGTTAATCGAAAGGGACACCTGCTGAGTGCAAGCAAAAGGATTTTTCCGCTTCCCTCTTTCTCTGTCTCTCAAAACCGCCCTCGACGCATCTTCCTGGCATCGTTATGTAATTATGTCATTGTTTATTTATGTACAGTAAACACATAGTAATTCTTCCATAGCTTGCTCGGATTACAAGAACACGCTACAGGCATGCTCATAATTGTCTCGTTTCATTAAATAAACACTAACTCGTATGAGAGTTGATGATTCGTTGTTGTCTTGTGCTATGATCCAGTTGTCCAAGGAACAGCAGGCTGCTGTAATGAACACAACTGTATGGAAATGAGAATATTTATATTATATTTGTTCATTCAGGAGGTATTTGGATCCAAAGTGCATGCAAGTCAGCGCAACTACTGCTTCTCCATGGCATTAACCTGAAAAGATCAAGAAACAAGATGTGAATGGTGAATTAGGGCCCAGACTGGGTGTCAGAAATGATGCGTCACAATCCTGCTGTGTGGCTGCTCCTACTAATTAAGAATCAGTTTGAACAGCAATTAATGACGTACTCTGTCTGTGAGAGAACGAAAATAAAAGTTGGTACAATATCTTAGTAGCTTTTTCTTGATATTTATATATTTACAATTTACCATAAGTTTGCTTTGAAAAATGAGCGGTCCACAAATTTCCTTCCGTCCAGCCGCGACAGAGTTCAGTCACTTGAGTTCTTTGTTATGCATGTCAAAACATGACCCGATTGATGGCATAACTAACTTAATTTAGTCAAACTTATTAGATGACCTGTTCCTGTGGCTCAGTGGTAGAGCATTGCGTTAGCAGCGCAAAAGGTTCTGGGTTCAATTCCCCGGGAACACACATACTGACAAAAAAATTGTATAGCCTGAATGCACTGTAAGTCGCTTTGGATAAAAGCGTCTGCTAAATGCATAAATGTAAATGTACAGCAGTCTGACATAAAAGACTTCTAACTTGTATGCAAGACCTCAATACATTTGTTTATATGGTGTTTTCTAAAGCAACTTACATCACATTCAACATAAGCATTCCTGACAAGCAACCAACATAGAGGATAGAAAATACTGCACTGCCTGCACCAACCTTACGCGAAGAGCTCAAGAACATCACTCAGCCGGCTGAAGCAGGTGGTAAATGGTTTCCTGAGGTTGCTGGTTTATTACAGGTCCTTTCTGGCCATTTATTTAATGAATGTCAGGTCTGAAAGAAGACCTGCTTGGAAATGCACTGCCTTGGGCTTGTTATGGGCACATTTCTGGTACAGTGGCAGAATTTTCCCACCATGCTGGACACCTGGGTCTGATTCCCAGCCCACGTAAAAAGATGTTCCATTGCAGCTGTAGGAGCTAATGCTCAATCTTGAGAATGAACGACTTGAGAGTCGTGTTGGTAAAGTTAACATTTTTATCGTTGAGCAAAACTAAATACATTTAAAAAAAATTACTAATTAATATAAAGCTTAAATATAAATATTAGCCTAGATGGAAAAACTAAAAAAAAATGCGAAATGTTGCCTTGCCAACAAACCAAAATGAGTAAAAAAAAAATGCAAATAATTAAAAAAAAAGAAAATTTTTTTTTTATAACGCAAACTTTGGAAAATGGGTGTCA
This sequence comes from Ptychobarbus kaznakovi, assembly GCA_027422405.1. Classification (NCBI taxonomy): domain Eukaryota; kingdom Metazoa; phylum Chordata; class Actinopteri; order Cypriniformes; family Cyprinidae; genus Ptychobarbus; species Ptychobarbus kaznakovi. The sequence continues at coordinate 1,663,431 of CM049814.1, forward strand.
AAGTATTTTTTTTTAAATGTGACATCATCTTTGTGTAAACCAAATAAATGCAAATTTATGAAACCGGCGACATCATATGCATGCATATTATTTTTTGTTAACGTTACATGCATCTAAAAACTGTGCTTTGCACGTAATGTCACCTGTTTGTACATAATGCTGTTATTCGCTGTACTTTTATCTTTGGTACCTTGGCATTAATAAAAATAAAAAAACATAGCGTTTCCTTACAAAGTGACATCGCCAACTACTGGCCTGGCATGCACAATACAGCATTAAATCATTTTCGGCGATCCGCGTGAACAGGGATATTTTTGACAACATTGTTGTCTTTCTGCAAAAACCACAGGGGAAAACATTTAGACATTTTTAGTACATCATAGTCAGGGTAAACATACCCCAAAATACTATTAAACTGAAAATATACAAATTAAAAACTAAAATGATAAATATTAATAAAAACGATAAAAGTAAAATAACACTGATCAAAATGGACTCTTTATTTAATTATTTAATGCATGCTCCTGGTCTTATTGTGAAGAATTCCTCAGTGCACATTATTTACACAAATTATGAACAATTTAAAAGTGACTTTTTAATCATTTGTTAAATGTCATAATTTGTTCATCACGTACAACAGGATATAATTTAGTCCCAACCTACATATTTCTCTTGTTGAGTATTTTGGTTCATTCAGAAATGTGTTGCATTACAGAAGTAAAATGAGTTATGAATTAATTTTATTCATTAGATTCCAGTTCAAGTTCCTGGTTGCAATGGTGTAACGGCTAAAGGTCAGCGCTAGTAACAGGAATAGCTAGTAAGTCATGAGCTATCACTTGAGAAGGACAATTAAAGTGACAGTTCACCCATAAAAATAACTTTTCTTAATTTCCATGTCATTCCAGACAAGATTTTCTTGCTTTTGTGGAATATGTTTTAAGAAACAAGTCTGAGTTTTATATTTATACATTGATAATTGATGGGATTCAATGTTGCTTTGGACCCCATATACTTTAAAGGCATTGATAAAACAGTTCTTAAAACATCTTTCATCAAACGTTCAAAAATAAGAAAGAAAAAGGCATACAGGTTTGGAAGGACATGAGGGCGAGTAAAGCATTTTTGGGTGAAGTATCCCTTTAAAATCATGTTGCTCCAGGGATTTTCTCTTTGTAAGTTCACGGTGCCTTTCATTTGTCCCACCATACACAACGGTCTAAAACCGAAGGTGCATTTTCACACAAACATTGCATACTTTTCCATCCTCTCTTGCGGCTTGTGATGCTGTCATGGGACATGATGAAGACTAGGGGAGGGCTTGCTGACTATCGCTGTGAGTCACTGAAACAGAGAGAATGCTGATCATTGGCTGCAGGGAACGAAGGCCGTGCGGAGCTCCGAGCGCAGTGACTCAAACCGTGGCCGTGGTGCCCTTGACGGCGGCCGCAGTAATGCGACAAGAACAGAGACTTTTCCAGCCCTCCCTGTGTAATTTACTTTCTCCACAGCTCTTCTCCTCCCCATGCCTCCGCCAGCGGAGAACAACAAGCCCCTTGAGTCAGTCACAAGCCCCCAGAGAGATGCACACGTCCTGCTCATCCTTGAGCGGGGGGGATTTCTTATTCGATTTTACTTGAAAGCAAACATAATGTACAGATAAACCTCAGGCTGGGCCGGACAGACCATGATGTAAGCTACAATGATCTTTGGAGCTGTGTTTGCATGCATGTGCTTAGCGTCTGTATGCATGAACATATGTGCGGGTTTTTTCTGGAATTGTGTCCATGTCTGGCAGCACAGAGCACACAGAGGAAAGGCAATAGCTGGTAACTTTAAAAGCGATGAAAAGTGTTCAAAACAGCTGTCCAGTCATTTCAGCATCACCTCACAAGCATTCACACAGCATAACTATCACAATATTTTATGATACCACTGCATTTGAAGAACACACTACACAATATTGTAAGAGACACCAATGTCACAAACAAGTCCTGAAGGGAAAGGTCAAAACAGCAGGAAATATGCTTTTCTCGAATTTTCTACATTCATTTTTATTATCATGTTTTTGCACTCTGTGTAACAACATAAAAGCACCCAAAACATTTATGCATAATTTCTCTGCATTTTTCTTAGTGCCTTATTCAAAGTGACCTGGGGCAATTTATGGAGGAGTACAAAAAAAAAAAAAATAATATTATTATCAATGTGCCTCTAGTGGCCAAAGTTGACACTACATGCTAATGCACATATTAAATGCTGGCAAACTTTATTATTGATTTTGATTAATACCGTAATTCTTTTTAGTATGTAACCAATCAGCAGCCGATATGTAAATTCTATTCGATTTCATGTACATAAATATTTACATACAGAAAGCATATAAATTTAGAATTACATACTAAAATAAACAAATTTAGGCATCACAACATGTACAGTATTGTACAGCATAAAACAATGTAGGCTACAGTATGAAAAAAATCAGTTGGAATTTTATATGGCAGCAAATAAATGCAAAAATAGCTAAACAGCATAATAATGCACAATTAAATCTTGGAAATGGTTTTCATACTGATCTCAATAAATTAATATCTAATATTTACCAATAATAAACATTATTTAAGGAATAATTGACTACGGACTGTTGCATTATTAGAAAAATGATGCGGCCACGACGCGAAGCAGTTACACCTCGGGTGTGCATTATTTTTCTAATAATTCAACGGCCCGGAGTCAATTATTACGCTTATACTATCTATGGTTGCTACACCTCAAGACATTGATCAGATTATATATTTCAAGGCATTCCTCTGATTTTCTACTTCAATCGCTATTGTGAGTAGGATTATTTCTTCCCTATCTCATCCCTTGCTAATTCCAAAACGTCCTTTTAAACGTAACGGAGATGAGAGAGAGAGAGAGAGAGAGATTAATGTTACCTCTGTGAGTCAGTGATCGGCAGCAAAGTCTATAGTGAGACTTTAAGTTCATTTTGTGGCAAAAACATGGACAAGATCTGTCGATTTTATCATTTTGTTTACTGTAGATATTTGTTTGGCCAGTGTCGTTGTGGGTTTTGGTTATTTTGCTGTTCTAAGACCTTTGAAATAACAGAAATAATTTGGCAAAGTGATACGAGTTGCCTGGAACTACGTTCGCTGTGCGTTTCGCTGAAAATAATTGCACACCTCAGAACATTCGTCAGCCAATCAGATTCAAGCATTCAATGGCCCCGTAGTATAAGTAAGGAATAATTGACGAGGGGCCGTTGAATTATTAGAAAAATAATTGTGGGTGTGCATTATTTTTCTAATAATTCAACGGTCTGGAGTCAATTATTCTGCTTATACTACGGTTGCCACACCTATACAATGGCCCGTAGTATACATTTTCTTAATTCTTTCTGTTAATTGGTTGGTTTTAAAACATGCAGCAGCCCTGAAGATGAAGGGAAAGTGCTTTTTTGACTTGCCTTCATGAGTGTATTTATAGGAATACAATATATAGGCTTATACTACGTGGCCGTTGAATGCTTGAATCTGATTGGCTGACGGACATTCTGAGGTGTGCAATTATTTTCAGGGAAACGTACAGCGAACGTAATTCCAGGCAGCTCTCAACCGCATTACATGACCATATCACTTCGCCAAATGATTTCAGTTATTTCAAAAGGTCTTACAACAGCAAAACAACCAAAACCAAACAAGACACTGGCCAAATACATAGTAAGCAATGGGATAAAAACGACAGATCATTTCCACTTTTTGCTACAAAATTACGTTTTATTACGTACGTAAAGCACATACTCTATTTCTCCCGCTCTCTCTCCCTTACAGACACACACAGTTTACACACATGAAAGCATAATATTGTTTGATATTGGATGAGATGCGGAAGAAATAATCCTACTCACAATAGCGATTTAAGTACAAAAACCCAGGAATGCCTTGAAATATATAATCTGTAGCAACCATAGTATAAGCGGAATAATTGACTCCAGACCGTTGAATTATTAGAAAAATAATGCACACCCAAGGTGTAACGGCCACTCCGTTATTTATGTTATTTACAATATGAAGGATGATTTTTTGTAGAAAACAGCAAATGTTTTCACAGAGAGGGTCAAATATTGTTATGAATTAAACACTATATAGTTCACAAACCAAACGTTATTTACTGTAATTGAATTTTTTAATTGTTATTTTTGGTCTAGGATTTTAAATCAGTGAAACAAAGATTCGTTTGTCTTTGTATAAGTAGGAGTGATTGTTGTCTCCGTGGAGGCCGTAAATCTCAAAATAAGATGTGGGAAATCAAGATGGTTTTTATTTGCATGCTTGCTTCCTACAGCATGTACCACACACACACACACACACACACACACACACACACACACACACACACACACAGTAATGTGCCAAAGAGTACTTTTTGATGTCAGAATGGTACCTGCCCACAGATCAGTGTGTTTCTGTGTATGTGTGTGTGTGTTTTCCACCCACCATACAGAGCGACATGTCAGTTTGAGTTTGCGTTGCAGGCTGTTTGTAGATGCACACACATGACTCAGAATCTGTGCTTCAGATCTATATGACATATTAATGTTTTAATTAAATCTGATGATGTGCTTATATGTCTTCCATATTCACAAACAAATTCATACATATAGTCAAGTCACCTTAGCGCTTTTAACAATGCAAATTATGTCAAAGCAACTGCACAATATCAAAATAGGAAAATAGTGTATCTTATTACCTAATAGTGTATGTAAATATACTTTACACTTTCATAAAGATGCATCCAATTTTACTAAATATTTTCACATTTTTAATTGGTTGATTTGGCACATTGTTAAAAGAGTTTGAAACGAGCACATATTTATTTGAAACTAAACAACACACATTTGTCTGATGACTATTTTTAATATGATTTATGATTAATCTGGACCATTTTCAGTCTTTCATAGTGGATTTTCTTTAATGTAAAGTGAGTTCCTGTCCTATTAACTACTACTGATTTTGACATTTGCTGTCTTGATATAGCTAATGATTGTGGATCAAGAGGGCAAACATTCAGATGTTACATCTTTGTGACAGCACTGACCTCTTCTGACCCAGAAATGAACCTTTCATTCATTATGAAATGTCCCAAATCATAAATGAATCATATCAGACAAGTGTGTTGAGTTGTGTTAGACTCCACTGTAGTAGGCCTATGAATGACTGAACATGTACATGAAAACATAAACGTGTATTAATGGTTGATTTGTCTTCAAGCTCAGCCCCAATATTCACTTGTAAATGTCGCCATCTTGTGGCATTATGCTGTTATTACTAAAGGTAGCTGAGTAACTTGAGATAAATATGTGACATTGTACAAATTAAAATAACACATTTGTCGTTTTAGACTTGTCAGCACTAACTGGTAATACACATAGAAGCAAGAAAATTAAATATAGAATGGAAATACCCACATTTACAAACAGGTCGTGTTAGGGCCGGCCCAGGCTTTTATGGGGCCCTAAGCAGAATTTTATTTGGGGCCACCAATATGACTGGTTATTGTCAAAGCTTGATTATTCACACACTATAAATCTAACACATCCATTTTCACTTTTGTTTGTTGTAGCTGTGTTGCTTACCATTGTCTGCCTGGCATGTTTTTACCTTTCTGTGATTGTGAATTATAACAGTTGCAAACATACAAGAGTGGTCAGGTGTTAATTTGATTGTGTGGGGGGGGCTGATCTGATATGGGGGCGTTTCCCAAAAGGAAACTATGGTCGCGAGTTCTATCGTTGCCAATAGAGTTCAATGGAAATAATGACCATAGTTAGCTAATGATGGTTTTGAGAAACAACCCCCTGATTTGTGCCACAAACCCCCCATACTGAATTTGTCCCCCTCCACCCCCAAAGCGCGATCGATTTAACCCTTTGACTGGCGCTGAGTCAGAGAAAGACGAGCTCAGAAAATAGAAAAAAAGAAAGAAAGACGCGCTCAGTGCTTTTCATATTTCATAACTTTTCAGTGTTTTCAACCGAATAACGTTTATTTTAAGTTTCAGACATTTACATACACTTCAATTAAGTAAAAAAGACATTCAGTTTGTTAAATACACACTGATTTCTATGGAAAGCGGCAATAACAATCATTTAAATTAATGGACGAGCGACGACGTGTTTTATTCCTATCAAATACACATTATGTAGGTTACTATAGTGGGTCGTGTGGTGCCTCGTAAACGTACAAATTAAGAATTCACCAAAACAATCACCTTATTTCGCACTATGTCGAAGTTTACAGTCTCCTCAGCAATGTTTGTATTTTACCTCAGCTCCGCAGGTCTGAATCTTCTGAAACGACTTTCCTGAGGAGTTGATATTTGCCGCCAGATCACCAGGATGTGCGCATGCTCAATGCTTTTGCCGCCTTGAAACGTCATTTATGGTGGCCCGCGAAATAAAATCTTCTTTTAATAGGTCAAAATAATAATAATAATTTTAATAACATTAAAAAGGCCTTATCCTAAAGCCTAATTATTAATCGTTCATTAACAGCAATTATAGAAAATGATTAGTAATTTAATTAAACACACCAATATGATAAATGTTACATTTACGTTTTTTGTCATTCTAAAAAAAAAGATTATGAAAGATTATGGTCATAATTGATGAATGTGTCATTGTTAATCATGAAAGGCAGCATGATTTACCTTTAACAATTGGTAAATGAATAACTTTTTCAACACAATGGGAAAATCATGTGCTCATGTGAACAGTCTCTTATCTTGTGTCCCATTGTGCATACTATCCACCCTATCTGCCCTAAATAGTATTGAAAATGACTAATATCACATATTTAGGATGGATATGCACATTGGGAGCAGGCTCACTCTCAACTTTGACCTTATTATTTTTTTTTTCACTTTTTTTGACACTGGCAATACCAATGACAAGAAACTCAAAGTAGGCTACAAACAATTTTAATTATTTATATTATTAATTGTTTTTTATTTTTAAATTACTTTTGTTTTTGTTTGCTTGCACACTTGTTAGATCCTGTACTAATGCTTAACCAAGAAAGCTATAAATAAATACTTTTTTTAATACGTGAAACAATAGAGTGAAAAAAGTTTAGTATTATTTAATTATTTGTTTGATTAATGGTGCTTTTTACAAGGAATTTCTCAGCTATTTAAAATATTTTTCACCATATCTTCTCACTCCATTGTTGTCTCCACTTCACACTCATTATGTTGTCTTGCATACTTTACAGTCTAACACTTTATTCTTATCTAAAGAGTTTAATGACCTTGACATTTCATCTAATTTGCTGAAGATATTAAACATAGAACCATATTGCCATCATCCTTGAACTGTGCCAGTAAAGAGAAAGAGAGAAAATGCAATGGAATTAATAATTCACTTTGATTTCCTTTCTCTTTATATGTATATACAACAGATCTGTTTAGTTGTATTTGTATCAATAATATGTGCATTTTCCTTGTTTTAAGTCCTGAAGACTAGTGCATGCTTCTCATGCAAACTCACATTAACAACGCCCACTTTACTGGGATTACCTCCACTCAGTTATGCAATACTGAAACATGATTTGGACTTGGAACCAGACAGAACAAACCCTTGTTTCATCAGAGAGAGGAAGAGAGGCAGCAGAAGAAGGTAAAAGTGATTTATTTTCCTCTTTACTTTGCAAGAAAACCACACAGTTTAATCAGTTCAGTAATGCACATTTACTTTATTACTATCTACAGTTTTTGTTGAATCTTACTTATGTTTATATGCAGAAAATACTGTCAGAATTTCTAGTCTTCGAGTCTTTTTTCATTTGCATGTTGTATACAAAAAGAAAATCAGTTTATACAACGTGCAATCTTTCTCCAAAAGCTCAACAGTTAACAAGTCACATCTGTTTTTAATAACACCGTCTGTTCAGGCTTTCAGAAACAGTGTGTGTGTCCATGCATGCACTCAAGCATGAATTATTTTCCGGCATTAGAGGAATGTGTTCGATCAAACAAACACCTTGTTCAAGGATATACGGTTTCATCATTTAATGCATTAAGTCTGTCTAGTAAACGCAAGTGTTTTTCTGTGCACTAGGGAGCAATGACTGTCCTACAATCTTCACGCTGTCTTCTACTGCTATCCATACTCCTCTCCACCGACTTTCCCTCTGCTCTGGCGGGCAAGGTCCTTGTTTTTCCTGTCGACGGCAGCCACTGGGTCAACATGAATATACTCATCGAGGTCCTTCACTCCAGTGGTCACGAGGTCACCGTGGTGCGAACCACCACCAGCTGGTACATCAAGGAGCATTCACCTCACTACAAAGCCATAACAGTAACCCTACCGGAGCCAATAAACATCGAGAAACAAGATTTCTTCATCTCATTCCTGAGCAAAATGCTCGAGATACAAAAACATGGGGGATCACCGATTGCATTCGTGCAGTTCTATTGGCAGATGTCGAAGACTCTCTATGGCATGCATTGGCAAGCAAGTCAGCTGGTTGTGGAAATTTTCGAAAACCCGCTGTTAATGAAACAGCTCTATGATGGGCGTTACGACTTAGTTCTTATCGATCCAGGTCTGCCTGCAGGAGTGCTGGTGGCTCATAAACTCAAATTACCAATGGTTTACAACGTGAGATGGATCACTAGTGGAGAAGGGCACTTTGTTGTCGCGCCTTCACCGGTTTCTTACGTCCCAGCAGCTGGAAGCCACTTGTCGAACGACATGTCATTTGGAGACAGGCTCAAGAACATCTTCCATTATGTGCTAAACACATGCATAGACCATTTTATTGTGAGACCAGAATATGACAAACTAGTTGCACGCTATTTTGGACCCGAAACCGATTTCTACCACTTGCTGCAAGGCGCGGATATTTGGCTCATGAGAACGGATTTCGTCTTCGAGTTCCCTCGTCCAACCATGCCAAACGTCGTCTACATTGGAGGCTTCCAATGCAAACCCTCCAAGCCCTTACCGCCAGACCTGGAGGAGTTTGTTCAAGGTTCAGGAGAACACGGGGTGGTTGTGATGTCTCTTGGGACGCTTGTGAAAGGTCTTCCTAGTGAAATCACATCTGAAATCGCTGCCGGATTTGCTCAGCTGCCTCAGCGAGTCATCTGGAGGCACTTAGGAGAGCGTCCTCATAATCTGGGCAACAACACTCTTCTGGTTAAGTGGCTTCCGCAGAACGACCTGCTCGGTCACCCTAAAACACGTGCATTTGTCGCTCACGGTGGAACGAATGGCATTTATGAGTCTATCTACCATGGCGTTCCAGTGGTTGGGATTCCCTTGCTTTTTGACCAATTTGACAATATGTTGCGTCTCAAGGTGCGAGGGGCCGCTAAGGTTCTTGACGTCACCAAACTGGACAGCCAGAGCTTTTCGGCGGCAGTGAAGGAGGTTTTACATCAGCCGTCGTACAGGGACAACATGCAACGGCTGTCTAGGCTACACAAAGACCAGCCTATACAACCTCAAGACAGCGCCCTCTTTTGGATAGAGTATGTCATGCGGCATAAGGGTGCTGCTCATTTACGTACAGACTCTTATAAGATGCCGTGGTACTCGTATCACTCTTTAGACGTGATGGCATTTTTGCTAGCAGTGGTGTTGGCAGTAGGAGGAGCTGTGGTTCTTATAATGCGCTATTTGTGTTTTAGACTGTGCAGGAGACAGAAATCAAAACGTGAGTGATGCACTTATGACCAATAAACAATATTTAGTAACACTCTAATGTATTATGGGTGTATTCTTAAGGCAAGGACACCCCAGATGAATAGAGTAAAACAAATCATCATAAGAATTAAGAACATTAACATTAAGAATTGGAAACTTTTATTAGTATAAGTTTTTTAAATGTTGTGTTTAAATATGCAAAGGAGGCATTTTCTAATAAAATATGCACCAATTGAACATACACTTGACAGAAATCTGAACAGTGGATAAAGCCTTGTATATTTTCTTTCCACTAGTCTAAAACAACACTTTATAAAAAGCGCAAAATTGTACAATTGACAAATGCATGAAAAAAGCATGCTTTTAATGCCTTGTCTTATTATAATGCATGCACAATTGCTCACTAAGTCAATATGTTAATAATGATGAATAATAATAATAACAGCAGTTACAATACAGCTTTTGTAAGAGTATGATTATGTATAACACAATGAACACCATGTTATATTATCTTATAATGGATTATAATTCCTATGTTTGTAATATTTAGATGTTGTTTAAAATCTGCACAGTATCTTATTACTTTTTATGCGTGTTTTGTTACTGCTTAAAATAAAGTGGCAAATTAAGTATTCTAGTAAACAATTAAAATGATTTCATAAAATAAAAAGGCTTGATCTCCTTTTAGAAAATCATAAGATATTATGAAGTGGTTATAAGACATTAAACCTAAGGTTAAATTATTTTAAACAATGTCAAAATATAAGACTTTCATTATAACTATGGGAACCATAATGCATTGGAACTTGGATATAATGTGTTCATTGTGTTATAAAACATTGTGCTCTTAAAAGGCATAACCACAAATTGTTAGGTATTGTAATGTATTATAACCACAGTTATGATTCATGAGATGATGCAACAGATTATATTGGTTTTTTTATAAGGCATTATGAATTATAATGCATTACGAATATCCTTATAATGCATTCAAAATAAGCCTTCAATATTTTGTTTAATGTTTTTTAGATTTACATCAATTCGCTGAGCATTTTCAAACTTAGATAAATAGCTGTAAACTGACATTTAACAACTGAATAAAGTCTAGCAGGATGTGTAGGACATTCAGTATTTCAGAATTAATAATCCAAAGTCAGAGTGTATTCATATCACGATCACAAATCGCACATTTGATCAGACTTTTACTCTTAATCATACGTGTCACACACCCACTGCGTGTGCTTTGTTTACAGTAATTACATCATTGGGAAACACATGAACTCTATACATTCAAAGTTTACTTTAAAGCAACCGTTCACTCTAAAACAAAAAACTTGTTCATCATTTACTCACCCTCATTTCATTTCAATCGTCTGTTCTGCAAACACAAAAAACATTTTGAAGAACATCCAAACAACTTCAAAATATTTTCTTTAGAAGAATGAAATTCACACAGGTTTCAGACATGAGTGTACGTAAGTGATGACAGGATTTGAATCACTTTAACTCATCCAGGATAATGCAAAAGCCGTCAGTCCCTTAAACTACTCTTCCAGACCACGATGTACACTATGAAGGGTATGAGGAGGATAGGCAGCAGTGTGGATACGAGCACGACTCCAGCCGGGGCGTCGGATAAATCCTCTTCATTGTTACAAAGACTGAAGTACTGCTGGTGTATCCTCACGAACAGCTGCTCCACCACACGATTAGGGAAGAAGCACCCTAACTCTCTGCATATGTACTCCATACAATCTGTTAACTTGAGGTAGTTTCTGGACATAGAAGAGAGAGAGAGGAACATAAAGTGAGCTGTGTGACAGAAAAGATTTACATACACTATGAAGGAGTTAAACTGATTAAAAGTGACAGTAAAAACTTTGTAACAAAAAAAGTCAATTTCAAATAAATGCTTTTTTTTACTTTCTATTCATTATAGAATTCTGATGTAAAATGTATCACTGTTTCCACAAAAAGGAATGTTTAAAATTCAGCAGCTATAAATTACATTCTAAAATATATTGAAATGGAAAAGTTTTAAATTGCAGTAATATTTCACAATATTGATGTATTTACTGTATTTCTGATCAAATAAATGCAGATTTGGAGAGCATATAAGAGACTTCTTTCAAAAACATTAAAAATCTACTGACCTCTTTTGAAATATGTAGTGCTACTCTTTCATAATTATACCGTCCTAAAGTGAGTCGTGTGACAGACAATAGTAGCAAAAAAACACACAAATCACTCTGGTTCATAACAACACAATTTCTTATCTATGCTTATGTAGAAAAGGGAAATGTCTCTCATTGTTTAATGGACCAGGAGGTCTCAGAGTCCCTTAAGTAGCCAGCGATCAGGCTTCAAGAAATACCTCACTTCTTTCCCACACATCCTGCAATTGTTCTATGACCGTTTCCTTTCTTTGTGCATGTAGGTAAGAAACATTTGTCATTTCTCAGTAGAACTTGTGCATATGAAGTTATTTAGAATCTGTTAGCTTTAGAGTGTGATGCACATGCAAAAATGCGTATTAATTTTTTTCATGTAAGCATTTATGTATTAAAAATTCAACAACAAGGCATATGAACAGAGCATTGTTTGGGCCCAACATGTGATTAACATAGACGAGTACAACTAGAAGTTTCTCCTTTTGGTCCCACTTTCCATTAGGTGGCCTTAACTACTATGTACTTACATCAAAAAATAAGTACAATGTACTTGTTGTGTTCATATTTTATGGCAAAACACTTTTGCTGCTATTGAGGTTGGATACGGGTAAAGATAGGGACAGGTTTGGTGGTATGGGTAGTTGAGTTATAAGGGATAGGTCAACGGTGTAATTATAAACGTAATTACAGAAATTAATTACAGATGTAATTACAAGCAGGTCTTTTTTTAAATATAAGTAGAATGTAAAAACATGCATGTGCACAATAAATGATTAATTTCAATGTAAGTACCAAATATAAAGTGGGACCCTCCTTTTAAGTAAAGTCATATGTGAAGAAGAAGCTCTGGCTTACCTTATCACCATCTCCATATTACACCAGTTCTCCTTTCCCAGTTCACTCATGCTGTGATTGAAAATCTCCAAGCACTGTCCACCATAAAGCGTCAATGTCTCCTCATGACACTGATCGTAGCGTATTTGAAAACTCTCTGAGCCACAAGAGATTTGTTTAATAGTTGATACTGACAAGTGATCTAGTGAAGTCTAATAGCTCAAACACACAGCGTCAAAGATTTATCTTACCACTGTCCTGCGTGACGTTGGGTCTCTCTGAAAGAGTGAAAATGTCTTTATGAATGTCAGCAGTGCGTGCGATGAGATGATGCAAGAATAAATAGTGCAGACATTATGTACCTGTGCTGAAAAATTTGTCCAGTTCTTGCTGTACACTTTCATTTTTGACTCTGATACTCTCATCTGGAGAAAAAACACCATTACGAAATGAGTACATGACGTTTTAGCATGCCTTATTATCAATGCAATTCAATATAGGGTGAATGGACACTTTATGAAAATTTGTCATTGGCATTTTTTTTTAAATATGAAAATATTTTTTAAATATATAGAGGCAAAATAAATAAATATTACATAAAAATACAACGTCCCTCTTGAACATTATAAACCTCCACCTTTGTGAATTAAATAATTTTGTGTATTATGTGTACTTAAGTGCATTAACATTATAATGGTTTGAGATTGTGTCTAGAGCGTAAAATTTACAACTTATGGATGTCAATTGTCTTTCATTCAAATTACGATCATATAAATACCCAGAAAATGTTATTGCTCAGAGGTTTCTCTTTCATAACTCATGAGACTTCATTGAAGTATAATCTTTGACTCATCCCAAACTTTCTTAACTAAAAAAAGACACTAACGAGACAATTTTGACACGCAAGAGTATAGAGATATAAAATTAACATGGACATCGTAGTTGAGAAATATTTGAGTTCGTATTGAAATATCTCACGTTTGATTGCAGAATTTGGTATCTTGGCAAATCTGAGCAAAATTTGAATCAATTTGAGAGCGATTGAGATTTGTGGAAAACCATTTTTACTTAGTATCGGAGGTTATGATCCGCACTCACGTAAACTTTTTATGTTTTATGTTATGTTACGTGCACACTGAGGAAGGCTTTGAGCCGAAACGTTGGTGTCTTTTCCCATCAATGATTAATAAAGCATAAAAAGAAAACTGTTTTCGTGAGTGCGGATCATAACATCCTATTCTAAATAACTAAGTAAACAGATTGATGCACCAAAACAAAAATATCAAGTGACAGAAGAGCGCGGTGCAAACATCGTATGAAAACCATTTACTCCATGGAAAAAAACTTTTTATCTTACAATTCTGACCTTTTTCCTCGCAATTCTGAGTTAAAGGGATTGTTCACCCAAAAATGAAAAATTTCATCATTTACCCTCATGTTCTTCCAAACCTACATGAATTCATTTCTTCTGGTGAACACAAAAGAAGATGTTCTGAAGAATGTTGGAAACCAAACAGTTGCTGGCAGCCATTGACTTACATACTAAGGGAGAAAAAATACCATGGAAGTCAATGGCTGCCAGCAATTGTTTGGTTACCATTACCAACATCATTTTTTGTGTGAACTGTCCCTTTAATATCTCATTATTCAGACTTTTTTTGCAAATTGTGAGATAAAAGTTGCAATAACTTTTTTTAAATGTTGTGGTGAAAACAGGCTTCCATCAAGGTTTTCTCAGAAGAATACGTGAGAAGCAGGTGATTTTGGCCAATCTCTATTTTCTCTCTGGTGATGTCTAGGAGTTTTTTTGTTTGTTTGAGAGATGATTCGATGATTTAGTTTGTCCTTTACCTTCAGATGCTGTTCTGTTATCTTGCGTTTGACCTGAGAATAGAAAAAACTATTTAATGATCATACCAGACATTCATTAACACTGCAACTTATAATAAATCTATTCTATTGTAAACAAGTTGGAAGCTTGTAATGTGATTTCATGTCTCCTAGATAATATCCATAAACAATAATAATGTCATTGATAATGTTCATGCAGCTACACTCATGCTTTATCTTAGATCTTAAACTAAAGATCTCCTACCACAGATCACAGACGGATCCAGCAAAAGCAAAAGTAATCCAGAGAGATAAAACATTGTGCAAGACTAATTATAAATGTCAGCTACATGGAGTGAGGGAGCTGTTAGGTGAATAAATGGATGTGGGTTAGCTGTGGCTGGAGCATTTAAGAGGAGAAACAAAAGAGGGGAGGAACACAGGGAGACTGTGTGTGTGTGTGTGTGTGTGTGTGTGTGTGTGTGTGTGTGTGTGTGTGTGTGTGTGTGTGTGTGTGTGTGTGTGTGTGTGTGTGTGTGTGTGTGTGTGTGTGTGTGTGTGTGTGTGTGTGTGTGTGTGTGTGTGTGTGTGTGTGTGTGTGTGTGTGTGTGTGTGTGTGTGTGTGTGTGTGTGTGTGTGTGTGTGTGTGTGTGTGTGTGTGTGTGTGTGTGTGTGTGTGTGTGTGTGTGTGTGTGTGCGTGTGTGTGTGTGTGTGTGTGTGTGTGTGTGTGTGTGCGTGTGTGTGTGTGTGTGTGTGTGTGTGTGTGTGTGTGTGTGTGTGTGTGTGTGTGTGTGTGTGTGTGTGTGTGTGTGTGTGTGTGTGTGTGTGTGTGTGTGTGTGCGTGTGTGTGTGTGTGTGTGGCTAAAGAAAACACCCCACACATTCCCATCCACTGGGAGTTCGCGGATGGTTTGGGATGAGACATTTCTTTGGAGCTCCATTAGTGGAAATAGGAGTGCAGCTTTGCGTTTGCATATTGGAGCCAGAGCTAATGACTTCCTTCCCTGATAATGTCCCGGCGAAGGGAGTTTTCTCAGTGGACACTGGGAATTATACAACTTAATTACAGGATTACATGATTCCTACTGCTAACTTCTAAATGGCTTTTCAACATCCAGTAAGTGTGCTTAAGAATCAGATGTGTTTTCATTAGCATACATTTCATTAGCAATGGTCTAGTAATTGAGATTTAAAAAAACTAACAGCCAAGAATTCAATTTCACAGACTTTTTGACTGTGAAACTCAAATTTATGAAGAAACCGTGAATGATTCAGAAGACGAGTCTGCACCTTCGAGTCTTGAAATTCATAAGTTTCCATGTATTTCATATTTTAGTCTCTGACAAGCTACAATAAAGGTTTTCTGTTTTTTTCCTGACTCTTTAGTATTTTTCGGCAAATTGGAGGAAAACCAAAAAGGGTTGTAACAACTTTTGTACAGCCTCCAAAACACATCTATGTGTTAGAACTTTGCATGCACAACCATTACAATTAATACATAATTAATTATTAAATAAAATATAAATATAATGAATAAATAAGTTTAACCATTTTCAAGCAAGTAAAACATTTAATAAATGTGATGTCCCAACTCAACAAGACCATGCATTTTACAAAAAGTATGAGCACATGCATTCTGTATGATTGTTGTGAGATTGGCAAACTTTGTAAAACTGTTGACGTGGTAAACGCGCTCTATTTCCGATCTAGAATTGCCCACATGTTGGCTAACCTGTGTTTTAAGTTCTGTACTATGGTTTTGGAGACATATTTAGTTTCCGCTCTGAACGTGTTAAGAGAAATGACAACAAACAAACGTATTATTTACTGTTCCTATTTAACTTTCTGTAAATAATAAGTCAATCATTTGACTGTAAAATACGTCTTCATTTCACTCTTTAAAATTAGGGTTTTTGGAGTGATGCCAAAGAAGAAGAATTTTAGTTTTCTCAAAGAACCTTCCAGTGAATCTTCATTTTTCAAGGTTCTTAATGGAACCAATAATTCCAAAAAAAGCAACCTTTATATTTAAGAGTGTTGTAATAAAAAATAAATACAAATCTCCTTATGGCCACTTTGAGTCGTAAATCATTAATTTCACTAAAATGTAATTTTACCACAATTTCATTCCAAGCAGCTTCTTCTGGTTTGCAGGTGTGACTCCAACTGTAGAGTTTTGCAGATTTCTTTGATAATACTTTCCTTCCAGATTGACATCTTTCATAGATTATATCTTGATACAGAGTGCTTGCAACATTTCCATGACCAGCGCCGGTTTAGTGTTCTTGCAGACTGCAATGCTTAAAAAACATAATATACAGCTTTACAGTTGCTCTCTTATGTTCAACCCTGTTCACAAATATGTGCTGTATAATCCACACAGTATTCTGAGATAGCGCTTTCTGTCTTAGTGCAATCAACATTATAGTGACATGAATATTTATGATCAGAGGTAATCCAACATTATCATTAAGATGAGTAAATAAACTTCACAAAGTCAATTATGCAACACAAAAAACTTCACAGAAACTCGATTTCAAATAATGCACGCTGCATGTTTTTGTACACAGCTAAAGATCATAATGAAGTGCACATGGAGTCGAAAGACTATTGAATGAGGAATGTATATTCTTATATACATAGTGTTGGCTATGTTCATTTTAAGGTCTTCCTATAGACAGATTTCTAATGAAGAAATGCAATATGATTGCGAAAGAAAGCTTTGCCATCACTTCTGTTAAAGTATGTCTCAAATTCAGATAATATTAGGTAATAAAACGCAACAGCTGAAACTCCATGAAGTCACCAGCACAAAAAGCAAGATAAAGTCATTTTTTGGCATGCTGAATTGCAAAAATATGAATGTTTCTGCTGACCAATTACAGCTTTTATGCTTTAAGCAGTATAAAAGACAGCTCAGTTCATACGTGATTTAATGAACGAAACAAAAACGTTAAGAAACGCAAGATTAGTTCAGAATTTTCATTGCCAACTCAGCAGCCAAACATTGTATTTTTAGTGTGAAAGTTTTTTTTCTGCATCCGCTCTAATACGTGCCATAAGTATTTATGCCATAAGCCATAAGGGGATCTCCAAACCCAGACATCAGTATTTAAACATACAGCTTGCGGCTGATTTGCGTGAGGCTGCATGCTGTCTGCGGAGAACATGCAACAAAACCTGACACACTTTGTCAAAAAGGTCATTTACTCTCAACACATCAACAGAACAGAATTCATTCATAGCCTGCTTTTTGTTCATATAAAACCAAATAACTGAAAGTACTCTGTTAATTAATCTATTTAAAGAATACTTCAGAATAAAGATTTCTTTAAATAAATTATCGTTTTTAAAGTCTAAAAACTGTCATTACATTAAAAAGTACTGTTGGGTTTAAAACTCTGAGATTACAATGATTTGTTCTTTTTTTATATTTAAACCATAAATAAACATAAACCAAAATAAGCTATAAAATAGAAACCAAAGGAAATCATGGACATTTTAGCAATTCAAATTGTACTTATCTATTGTAATGTTGATAACAGAATTTGTTAATAAAAAAAAAAAAAAAAATTATAACAAATAATTTTTTTTTGGGAAACTGCAATTTTTTTTTTGCAAAAAACAGAAGCATCACTGAAAATCAATTTCAAAATATTTTCACTCAGAAATTGCTAGTGAATTTCACAAATAATTACAAAGAAATTACAATGAGTTAAACGTGCATTTTTGAAGTAAAAAGACTGAAATAGTATTTCTTGTCAAACTTACTCCAATAAACTTTATTTTACAAAATAACAAAAATAACTTCACAAATGTACATTTAGAAATTGAAAGTAGATTTCACAAATAATCACAAAGGATTGACTCCAATAATCTTTGTTTAATTTAATTGTTTTATCATTTTAGTCAACTAGTTTGTTAAATGTAAAGACACATATTGTTTTGATTATTTCTCCGTCACTTGTTAAGATGGAGAGCTGTGGAGATTCTCTCGCTGCTGTAAACAGTGATTTCTGGCATGAAGCTAACAACACTCACTCCAGGCACAGTGTCAAATAAAACAACAGGACTCGTTTCTGCAAATAACTCTCAGGAAATGGGCTATAAGCTGGTTTGCTGCCACTACCAAACACCTGTCACATCACACACTACCCCAAAACTGCCCTACTGATCAATATCTTTACTTTGAGCACAGTTATCTATTGGCACCCAGTACTCTGATGAGAAAACCGTCCCATGTGTGCATGTCTGCAATGCTTTCAGCGGCCCGTATGTGAGAAAATACTCTATTGAAAAGTAGTTCCTGTGTGGCTCAGTGGTTAGAGCATTGCATTAGCTGCGCAAAGGTTGTGGGTTCGATTCCCAGGGAACACATGTACTGACAAAAATGTATAGTCTGAATGCACTGTAAGTCGCTTTGGATAAAAGTGTCTGCTAGATGCATAAATGTAAAAGATAAAGCATAAAATGAACAAACAAAGCAAAACACGGCATGAGAAAAAGTGCTGATCTGAAACCATGGCATCTTTCTACAGCATGGTGTGAAATGAACACCCGCCAACAGTCAAATGTGAGCACGATGTGGGTAATTTTGCTTATTTGCGTATTTTGTCTATGTGGTGACCCGTAAAACATCTGAAACTGACAAAAATGAGGTGTTTGTGAAAAAAAAAATGTTTGCATGTGTTTTTAGAGTTGAATTAATTTGCTAAATAAATGTCTTGAGTGAACAATGATGCCATCATTGATTTATGATGAACTTTTTCTGAAAGTTTTATTCAGTTACGTGATTTTGAGCATGTGCCTGTCATCTTAAACTGATTATTTTTTTACTGTAATGTATTAGTGTGTATGTTGAGAGCTCTGAATTTTTATTGTATTGCTATGACTGATCTATGCCTTTTCACTCTGTGTACGCTTGTTTCCAGTATGTGACAATAAACTGAATTGATATAAATCAAATGAAATAAATCACTCTTAAAATGTCTTTAAAAGCCACATTCAGTCCTCAACACTTGGTGCGAGAAGCATGAGAGGTAATCTAACCAGCAATTCTGACAGAAGAACAAACCCAACCTGACATCAACTTACTAAACATGAAAACAATTAATAAAATCAGCAACAACGGTATACACACAACTGGAAAATGATCAACTGTTAAAGGGACAGTTCACCCAAAAACAGATAGAAAAAACTGTTATAATTTACTCACCCTAAAGTTATTCCAAACTGTGTTCTTCTATTGAAACGAAAAGATATTTTGAAGAATGTTAGCATCCAAACAGTTGACGGCAGCCATTGACTTCCATAGTGTGGGGAAAATTCTGCAGAAAAAAGAAACTCATTCAGGTTTGAAACAACATGAGCGTGAGCAAATGATGACAGAATTGTATTTTTTTGGGGTGAACTATCCCTTTAAGTATTTATGGGAAGAGGGTACATGACTGAACCACAAAATCATGTTTTTTTGTTTTTTAATGTGCATTAATCCAACCTGCTATGCTTGTTGATTTAAATTGTTAAATGAATCACAGTTAATGATAAATAATACAAACATTATGATACAAAAGCTCCATTAAGATGCATTATATGTGTTCCTGATATAGTAAGTTAATCAAAAACAACAAAAAGTTCATTTTTTGCATAATTGACATGATCTAGAAACATATTTCACTTTAGATTTACATAGAAATGTCAAGCATTTAATATATATATATATATATATATATATATATATATATATATAATAAAAATGGCTGCCCCCCCAAAAAAAAAACCAAATGAATTAATATTAATTAATAAATACAAATTGGGTCACTGTATAACACTGAATTTCTCTTTTTGAGCGACAGTCTACAGATGTCATCAACATTGTCTCTGCATAATCGTTCAGATCGGAAATTGTCCAGTTGCACCAAGTGAGCATACTTCCTGTGACACTCAATAACGCATCTCGCACCGAGACAAAATTGAGGTGTTGCACAAAATACCAGCTCATAAGCATTTCATTTGACCAATACTGCTATCGACTTGATTGCAAACACACACACACACACACACACACACACACACACACACACACACACACACACACACACACACACACACACACACACACACACACACACACACACACACACACACACACACACACACACACACACACACACACACACACACACACACACACACACACACACACACACACACACACACACACAACTTATTTCAAAACCACATAAAGCAATATATAAGAATTGCAGAATACAGGAAACTATGGAAAAAAATATTTTGCATTTAAAAAAATGCATAAAAACACAAGCATAATACATAAATGTACAGGTGTTTCATTAAGAATTGTATTGAAATCAAAGTGTCCATATATGCATATGCAAGTAGTTTTTAGGTGTTTTTTGTGTAATGTTGAAGTGATTAAACTCATTTTTTTGTTATCGAAACTTTAAAACTTAGTTAGCGGGCTTTGGTTACTGCCAACATCAGCAGCTATTTTCAATAGTGTGAAGTGCAGGAGACTCGACTCTTAATAAAGTTTAACATTGACATGTTTTGGGGTGAAAATTAAACTTCTTGGAACAGTCTTTGCACTGAGAGCCTTGCAATTACCTTCCACAGGCAAAACAAGGTCAAATGTGATGTGTGTGTGTGTGTGTGTGTGTGTGTGTGTGTGTGTGTGTGTGTGTGTGTGTGTGTGTGTGTGTGTGTGTGTGTGTGTGTGTGTGTGTGTGTGTGTGTGTGTGTGTGTGTGTGTTTCAGATGAACTGTGAACGGCATGCTTCGAGTAAACATTGTACCCATCAACGTTCTGCCAACCACAGACTACTCAAAACAAAACAGAGAAACGGGTGGGAAAGAGAAAGGGTGGAAGGCATTGTGTGAGAAAAAAAGAGAAGATGTGCCCTCTGAGAATCACTTGAATTTCACAATCCTCTTCAATACCTAGACTGAATTACACATATAGCATATGTGTCCCTCTCCGTTGAAATCCAGGCTAAAGTCTCAAAATCGAATTATGAGATAACAAGCATCAAATTTGGATTTCAACCATTAATTTCACTATCATTTCAATCTTTGACATGGCCTTACTCAGTCAATATTAAAGATATGAAGGTTACATTTTTACAGAATGTTCTTTACCTTATGAAGGATGATTTTATGTAGAAAACAGTAAATCACAAAAAAAAATACTTTAGCTGGGTTTTCACAGAGAGTGAATAGCCTACATTGTGTTCAGTTAACTATTATTATTATTATAATTCACTAATGCAAATTAAGTGATCAGGACCATTGATTCTGACCAACTGACTGAACATGATCCTGCTTATTATATGGTTACCTACTGAATAACTTGAATATTGAAATGCAATTTTATCCGATGTCCCATGGAACATGTTTTTGAACAGAATGCTTTATCTAACAATGTTCTGCAAAGATACTGCTTCTTGTTTGCAAGTTTAAAAGTTTGTGGTGTTTAGGTGCAACACTCATACACCCATGCAGAGTCGACCTCAGATTCCACTGATTAAAGCCTACAATATAACCACAATATAACCTACCTGGCCTCTGCACTGGAACCAGTATGACTTTCTGCTGAACTCAAGACCAACCCAAGAGATCCAAACCATTTAAACAAACATCTTTCAAGCCAAACAAGTTCAGATGCAATTGCATTTTATAGCAAATAACAATATATATATATATATATATAGTGTACCTGTACACACACATGTTATCTGTAAACAAAACTTCACATCCAAAATAAAATTTTGTTTACATAATATATGTTGTGCTGAACTATTTATTATATATGTATATTATCACACGTTAAATTTAATCACAAAAATATGTTATGTTTATGTAATACACACACATATATATCAGAAAAATGTTATTTATGTATTAAATATAATTAAATAAATAAATAAAAAATATGTTTATGTAATAGTTTCAAAATATACTGTATGTGTGTGTATTTATATATACGTATAAATACTAAATATAATAACATATATATATATTATGTATATAAAAACTTTTATTTTTGGATTATGATTAATCACATAATATATATATATATATATATATATATATATATATTTATCACATAAATGCTATAAATAAGAGTTCCTAAGTAATTCATGTTAAAATTAATAAAAATTAATTCTAAAAAAAAATAAAAACAAAAAAAGATTATTTGTCTTTCTGTGTTTGTTTTTTGAGTTTCGCAAAAGAAAACATTATGCTGAAAATGAATGAATTCATTTTATTTCATTTTATTTTAATTAATTCATGAAATTAAATGAATCTAAATTAGTCTAGATTTCTTATTTTGTGTGGTGGAGCTGAAAATCGACTGACAAATGAATTCTGATATTTATGAAACTACAAACAACTGTTCTAAGCACATCCTTTAAAATCTGCTTATTGCATTATTTAATGTTGCAAAACACAGAGATAAGTCCTGAAGTCATGTTAACGTAGATTAATGTGACGTGCAACGTGCACAGCGATGCCATGAAATGATAAAAGATGTGCATTAATTACCATTGATTTCACCAGAGTTCACATGCTTGTGACTCACAAATATTATGGCTTTTGATGCAAAACCATCTTAGAAAACAGCAACCACACTTAAACACGCCTCCTCCTGAGATGTTTATCGGGTTCTTTGTGCTTTATATGTTTTGGTGTGAAATGTGTGGCAATGCAAAGTCAGCCAAACAAAGAAGCGAAAGCCCAAATATAGGGTGCCGGGCAGAGTTTCTCTCAGAGTGACACTGGCCCCCAAACAGAAGAGAAGTTCAGAGAAACCACTGAGGTCTGAATTACAGACAAGACTCATAACAGCAGAGATCCTGAAGACCTGCACTTAGAGGTGAGTCAACACATATATCATTGAATTTGAAGCTTTCCAGGGTTACAGATGCCCACACACACACACACCACACACACACACACACACACACACACACACACACACACTACACACACACACACACACACACACACACAGACACACACACACACGTTGGTTATTGTTTACGGGGACATAGGCGTAATGGTTTTTATAGTTAGATAGATAGATAGATAGATAGATAGATAGATAGATAGATAGATAGATAGATAGATAGATAGATAGATAGATAGATAGATAGATAGATAGATAGATAGATAGATAGATAGATAGATAGATAGTAATTGAGATTGTAATAAAAATATGCTTTAAATTCTGCATTAATATCTGTGAATTACGCTAAAAATAAAATGCTTTATTTTTTGCAGACAATATAAAATGTTAGAAGTATTTTCACTGCAAACAAATACATTTTGATAACAGTGGATATTAATGTAATATATTTATATAATCATGTCTATGATATTTTAACAAAACAAAGGTTTGAAATACTATTGTGTTTTTTTATAAAAAATATTTTTTATATATATGCAGCAGGTGAGTAAATATGATTTATTTCTCATTTTCAGGCTTAGCACCTCACCAATCTTTCATCAAAAGTAGTATTTATATAATTTTTCATTTGCTGAAAAAGCTTTTATTTCATATAAATTATATTTCATATAAATTATGAGATATCAATGGCGAAAGTTTATTTATTATCATTAATACAAATAAATAAATAAACAAACATTGTCCCAAGGAACCAAACGGTAAATAAACATATTTTTACCTGGTGTGTAAACATTAAAAAAAAAAAAAAAATCTAAATGTACTGATTTTATTAATATCAAAAAATATAAATAATATAACATTACTGAAACAATCTAAATTGATTTATACCACAAAACAAAACTAATTTTACGGGTTAAATCGGGTAGAAATACCTCCTTAACAATTGTAGGTTACCACTCTTTACAGTGCTCATTAAAGGGTTAATAATAATAACTTTAACTATAGAGCAAATATATCAAGAAAATAGAAAAGAATATGATTTAAAAATAGATAAACTGATCAATTATCACAAAAAAACTCTGTATTCCGATGTGCTTGTTTTAAAATATGAAAATGCTATTTTCTTTCTCGTTCGTTTTCCACTGTTGTAAATGATCAAATGTATAGTGTTTTAGTTAATAATAAATATGTTTATCAGCATTCATAATTTATTAAAACAATGCAAAAGCATTGCCACTATCGATTATCAAATCAACAACTTCAAAAGCAAACTCACCACAAAGAGTTAAAAAAATATCAACACGATAAAGTGAACAATTAGGATTATTTAAAGCATCGTTTATTAAAACACTTTTTTTAATGCACCATGTCTAGAATATTTTTAATTTGATCAAAGTTTGATCGCTTACGGTTGTTTCTGAAGCAGGCTGGCAGCGGCTTAAACACGTGATGCAGTCCTGAGCGTCAACATCATCATTATCCTCTTCCTTCTCATAACAGAGAGCCGCACAGAAGTCTGCTTCTCCACGAGAATATTACGACAAGAGATCTCCCTTCAGTCTGCTCCTCTAGCTTCACTTCTGCTCAAATAATAACCCGTTCCTCGTGAACACGCTTTAAAGCGCGTTGGCACGCGATGCTGACTGAAAGCGCGAATGAGGTGTCATATTGACGCCAACGACTGTCTGGCTGTGGCACGCGATGAGTATTAGAATGAGTACGATCTCATCCTAGACGTTATTTAAAGATTTTTAACAGAGATATTTCGTGCTCCCATTCACCACAAAACACACCTGAAACTAAAGGTGACATTTCTTCAGAAACGCATCTGGCGGCACCGTGGCGCGAGTTACTATAGTTACTGAGTTTGTTATTGTGCCACGCGAGACTTTCCGATCTTACGTTTTTCTAGCAGGATCACGCATTTTATAAAGTCTTTACTATGAAATGTTACCCAATGTATGCTGCTCGGCCACTATTAGACGTTTAATTTAAATTAAATCCAATTTAATTTGTTTGCTTGACAGGTTAATTAATCACGAACACAAAAATATGTGAAAATAGCACCTGACGCTGAGCGTCACAAATACACATCACTGCGTGTCACAACATATGCAAACAAACATTAACGTTAAACTATATATATATAAAAAAAATCCACGGTGAAAAACTCAGAATAAGATTTTAGGCCTAATTATAAGTATGTAAGTAGGCCTGTATAACTATATAATAGGCTAAATTATATTATAAGCCTGTTAATAGTAAAATTATTCGTGACACGGAGATCAAACTGCTTGCTGCATTAAACTATAAGCTATAAACTGCGTCACAAACAAAACCAGAACTTTCTTAAGAGAAAGATCACTAACTAAAATACTCCCAAGACTGAATGAAACACGACAAGGATTAAAATAATCAACTAAACGCATCATTTTAAGAGAAAGAAACTCATCCTGACCATAAGACATTAAGCTGTAGCCTATGAGACAATGAAATCAACAAGCTAAAAAAACTTCCAACTAAACAATGCTAACCCAATTAATCCAAAAATATTTTTAATGTGTAAGCTTTGTATTAAAATAGTGCATAAATCCAATTGACATAAATGCTGGTTAATTTAAAAAATGCTAACAGAAAAGCTGTACTGAGATGTAAATATGTGTGTTTAAAATCAAAAATCCACAATAATTGACTAAATCTTTGGTTATTTTTCAGCATTATTTCTTTAACATAAGAATTTAAGCAAGCGATTAATATGATTTTTGTTCCTGCTTCAATCACTACTCAATGAAACCGCTATGCGAAACTATGAATGGCATGACTCATTAAGTAAACTAAGCCAAACTGATTGATTAAAAAAAATAGGAAAAATGTGTAACTGTTTGATCAGATAATTGTTTAAACTTTGGTGTTTAAGCATCTTCTACATCTTATATAAATCTAAACACTCTCAGTTTAGAGATTAGTATCCACGTGAAACCAGACTCTCAACAGCGCCCTTACTGGTGGAGAACTGCAACAACACTTTAATTAACCCTGTGAAGAAGTCTTGCATAAAATAATACAAATAAAAACAACGGAAGATTTTATTTTTACCAACAAAAAAAATGAATATTGAACCTTTATACAGAATATAAATATAAAAAATACATATGTTTTGTGTTTTGTATCATATTTGGCTGTATTTTGGTTCAGTTGTTATTTATATGGGCAAAATGTACACTGTAAAAAAATAAATCCGTAAAAAAACCGCAAAAGTACTGGCAGCTCATTACACATGACATTATACATTGATTTTACGGAAATTTCTGTTATCTCTAAAAAAACAATGCAATGAAGTGTAAAATTCAAAATACTAATAAAACACCTGTAAAAAAAATATCTGAAAAATTCCTTCAAGTTATTGTGCCATATTTTTACAGATTGTTTTTTAGAGTGTAATCATGAATGCTATTGAGAACTATCAATAAACAAAGAACGCAACTATACATTTGTATCACCATTTTGCACCAAAACTGCCCACTGAAGCTAAGCAGATGATGAACTATCAATAGTGAGACAATCTGTGTGGGTCCTAACAGTATAGTGAAGGGGAACTAACTGGAGCACGTCCTTCATGGAGTAGACTCTCTGTGTCATTACAAATGGCTGGGCATATTTGGTAAGGTTTTGAGCTGGTGCGTTCTGGTCAATATGCTTGATCACAGGTGGATTAGATAAATTTACTATGTAAGGCCTAGAAAAGCGCTATATAGAATTTATCTATCAAATATGATAATCTGATGAACTGTTTCTGCCATGTTTTACAGGTATGGAGTGCTTTAATTCAACTACAGGAGATTTAAAATCGCTTTTAAGGCACCATTTATGATTATGATTTCAATTCCACTGATTTCTATGTCACTGATGCCAACGTGACTGAAGTTGAGGAGCTGTGTGAAGCCAGCAATGAGCAGGAGCTGACCATTACTGCTGTCCAGACCACGGTCTTCCTCATCACCTTCTTCTTAGGTGTAATTGGAAACGGGCTGGTCATCGCCACCTTCGCACGATACCGCTGTCTGCGTCTACGCTGCATGACCGACGTGTTCCTGTTCTACCTGGCTCTGTCCGACATGCTGCTTCTGCTGACTCTTCCGTTACAGATGGGAGAGACATTGATTGGCAGCTGGGTGTTTGGAGAGGGGCTGTGCAAGCTAAACCGCGGTATGTACGCCATCAACACCAACGGCGGCCTGCTGTTGTTGGCTTGCATCAGCGTCGATCGCTATTTGGTGGTGGTTCGCACCAGGGCCATACGGAAGACGAGTTCTGGGACTCTGTTTTATAGCATGTTGTCTGCGGTTGGCATCGCATTAACTTCTGTCATCCTGAGCCTGCCAGACCTGCTCTTCAGCTCCGTGGAGAACGACATGGGTCAGCGGTCCTCCTGTGCGATATGAACGTTTGGGGCGATGAAGTGAGCAAATGGAAGCTGTGGACCCAGATGGCAAAGATCGCAGGATTCTGCATCCCTTGTGTGGCGATGGTGGTGTGTTACGGCGCGATCGGACGCGTCTTGATCCGTGCCGGTGGCAAATGTTGGCGCAGACAGAGAACTTTGCGTCTGATGGCACTTCTGGTGGTTCTTTTCCTCCTGTTCCAGCTTCCTTACACGATGGTGCTTCTAATTAAAATATCCACACCCAATCCCCCATGCGAAGAACGGACCAAGCTCCACCTTCAGGAAAAGCATAACACGCAATCTGGCCTGCGTGAGGTGCTGCCTGAACCCTTTGCTCTACGCACTCGTTGGCGTCAGATTCAGAAACGACATTATCAGGCTGTTGACGGACGCCGGGTGTGTGTGCGCGTGTGTGTCCCATATAACACCAGAGCATGAAAACGGAAGCTCCGTCACACCATCGTCTCCGGCTCCAACCATACTTTCACCCTTCCCATCCACTTACCTGTCCGGCAAGAAAACACCTGCCCAGGACACACCCGCTGCAGACACAGCTGAAACATTCATTTTTCCAACACCTATATCTGGTAAAATGACTTCGGTTATAAGCTGGTGTCGTCAATAAATGCACATTAGATGATCTGAAATAAATCATTTCTTATTTTAAAGGTAATTATAAGCCCTGTATTGACTGTATGCCAATATATATATATAATGCTTTGGTAAAACAGGTATGAAATAAATAAGTCATAAATATAAAATAAAAGTCTAAATGTTAATATAAAAGATTGAGATTAAAACAATCTAAATTACAAGAAAGTAAAAAGTATTTTTTTATATATATAAATATTTTGGTCTTCCAATAGATAAGAGACAAAACCGCATGTACACAAAAGCCATATTTACAACTTTCTATACAATAAGCAGCATAAAGAATAGTCTATGATTTTTAGGAATATTCATTTCTAAATAATTTTAGTACACTGTTAGACTAAGAATGTTTGTTATGCTTTATTATTATGTTTATTAAATATTTGTATTATATTTTTTTCTATGTGTATGTCTTATACTCTATTATATTATTTTTAATTTCTGGATCCTCATTTTACCTGTATTACTGCTACTGACAAAATAAAGAATATTTTTCTGTATAAATTATACAGTTTTATAATTTGAAAACGATGGGTAGAATTGAAAGGAAATCTATGGAAACAAATTTCTTTCAGTACTTAATTCTTGTTAGTTGTCTATTTTTGGAGTATAAAACAGGACTTTATTTGCATGTTGGCGCCATCTTGTGGTCAAATGTGAAAAAGGAAAAATGGACACATTAGATTATCTGAAATAAATAATTTATCATTTTATATATAATGAGTATAGAAACCAATTTAATGTTTGCCACAAGAAAAAAAATGCTTTGGTACAACAATTATGAGATTAAAAATGTATTTATTAATATAATTAATTATAAAATAAAAGTCAAAATGTTAATGCATAAGTACTCATACCCTTATCTGGGACAGTTGGGATTTAGCTCAGGAGCATTCATATTGCTTGTAGATGTTACTAGACCTTGAATGAAGGTAACCTGTGACAAATTCAATATGATTTGGAAAGCTACATACGTCTTAATAAAAGGTCCAATTATAGGTCCTGATAATGCATATCAGAGCAAAAACCAAGCCCTGAGGTAAAAAAAAAACAGTCTGTAGAGCTCAAAAACAGGTTTGCATCCAGCCACACATCTACGGGAAGAGTTCAGAAACATTGAAGGGTCACCGAAGCATGTAGTCTCTGTTACCCTTAATAGAAGAGTTTTGGTTAGAGTGGTGACGAAGAACCTGATGATCACTAGTTGAGCTCCATGATCATATGTGGAGATATGAGAAACCTCCAGAAGGACAAACATCACTGCAACACTCCACCGAACTGGCTTTTATGGCTGTGTGCAAAACTCAATCATCTCCTCAGTGAAGACAAAAGAAAACACATTTGCAAAAAAGCACCCACAGGATCTTCTGGATGGAATTAGCAGCCAGTATCTGCAGTGATAATACAAGTTGTATTTTAAAAAAGTCTAATAAAAGCACAAACACACAATACAATTTAGTGTACATACAAAAAACACCAACAAGGTAAACTGCATCAAAAATCTTGTATGAAAGATACGCATTCAAATACAAACAAGAAAAGTCCAGAGTATAAAAAGCAGTGGTTCAAATGTGGTGTCAAATTAATGTCAGATTCTCATAGAGAAAGCTTTCATCCAAACATCTGCATCTGGAAAAATCCTTCACAAATGTCTGGGAACAGTCAATACTCCAAAAGAAAAAATGAGCCCACAGATTTCTGGCTGACATTTTTTTTTTTTTGGAATCCCAGAGTTTTTGAAGTTGTTGTGCAAAGCTCTTAAAACATGTTCAGTGTGATTATATTTGTGTTAATTTTCACTTTAATGCAGTGAATGTGTTAATTATATGTTTAGGCTTAGTATTGGTTACATATGCACTATCCAGTAAATATTTAAACAGCACTAAAAATATAGAGTTGGAATTTAGATACCTTGTTTTCAATTCGGTGATCACTTTCTTCACTAGTTTTTAGATCAAGCCAGAATTGTCTAAAATGATCCCCAACCCCTGAAAACATATGTCTGCTTATTTTATTTTCTGTTGTTCTGATTGTATTTTCACACAATGCATTATGATTATATTGATTAAAATAAACTTAATCCTCAGCAAAATGTTTATACAAAAAATTGTAAGTGAATATGTTTTTCCACCAGTTTAGCAGTGGCTCTTCATCCAGTCATCCATCCTAGATTCTGCAAGAGAATGAAACCATATAAGACACATACAAAAAGCAGTCAAAGACATATATATCATAGGCCTACTAATACTATATAACTTGGTATGTTTTCTCCATACCTGCTGTTTCTATTTTGCAACTTTAAGCAGAAGACGAGTGGGCCACATCCACACTATTCTTCTCCTTCTTTCTGGGCATTGAATACTTTGTCTTGATCAGGGAGCTGAACTTGATGAAGTTGTTGACGATTATTGGCACAGGCAGGACGATGAGCAGAGCCCCAACCATTGCACACACAAAGCCTACCAACTTGCCTTGAAGTGTTACAGGAACCATGTCTCCATAACCCACTGTGGTCAATGTGATCACAGCCCACCAAAAACAAGAGGGGATGCTAGTGAAGTACGACTCTATAGCGTCAACTTCTGCATAATAAAGTATGGTACCAAAGATGAGCGTGCAAATGAAGAGTACAAGAGGGACCATGCAGAGAGTCGTCACACTGGCACGAAGCGCGTGGTAGAGCACTCTCACGCCGAACACATGCTGCATCAGCTTGAAGATGTGGAATAAACGTATGCATCTCATCATATAAAGAAAGCCCATCGCCTTCCCACAGTACATGCTCGAACACCACCTGAGGAACAACGGGAACATGGCCAGCAGGTCGACGATGTTCATAACGTTCATGAAGAAGCGCTGTTTGCTTGGACAGCTGACTGCACGCATCACAAACTCAAACACGAACCATATCGAACACACTAACTCCACCACGTCTAGAGATCCTACAGGAAGGGTCTCCAAAGAATTATTGGTTGAGTTGCCTGTCCATAACAGTGGAAACCGGGAATGATATATATCCGATTCTGTCTGCAGTGAGAATGCAGTGATAGAGAGCAGGATGAAGATCAGAGATACGATCGCAATGACCTGGAGAAACAGAAACATCAAGAATGAGCAGAGAACCAACCATCTGGAGAATAGGAATAGTCCACTTAGTGGGCTAAAGTCAGTCACACCTTGACTTTCTTCCAAATAACGCACATTTCAGTCATAATATTAAAACACAGGCCTATAATGTGCACGTTTTTGTGTTTTCTGAATTGTGTGAAATGGCTAATAAAGGTAATACAAAACGATTATGTGGAGGTGAATTGGTTTAGTCTTGACTTCTGGTCGTGAGTGACAGTGTTGGGGGATAGGACATCTGTTGATTGTCGAGTGCCAAATAAACACAGCGATGGAGAGAAAAAGGTCAAAGCCATAAGGTGCCCAATTTAGGAAAAGAAGAAGAGGAGAAAAGAGCAAAAGATAAAGGTATGCAACTACGCTCTCGCTGTATGATTACGGTATCCATGTCATCAATGAAGGGCTAATGTTAATTGGTGGTATAACGTTAACTCTTACGTTTGTTAGCCTTCTTGCTATGATGCTTGCTATGCTTATACAACAATAATTCGGTTTTAACTCAACAAACACGAGATCTAATTTCACCATAAGAAAACTGTTACAAGTACAGTTATTATTTATTTCCATAATTTGGGTTAATGTTGGGCCCTGTAATTAGCCAACGGAATTTACATATGTGTAGGTAGTTTCAAAGACGAACATTTGCCATTTGCTATAACTCTGTTAGATTACGGAGATTAGATTAGATTAGATTAATATAGCGTCTAATGAGTCATGACAGACATTTAGCATGTAAGGGCATGTTTATTTAAATGTGCAATTCATAAGAGTTATATTGTAGCTTATGGTCTTTTGATGTCAATTTCAATTGCAATTTCAGGGGCACTTCTAAAATATTTTGGAGCATCCTCTGCCACTGGTCAGGATGAGCCCCACCTCCCCCACTACACAGGACTCTGCTGGAATGGTCTCCACCCTTCAGGATGAGCTACCATCTATGTCCTCAGCTACTCATATGTCTCCACAAATATCTGATATTGAGGATGAAGACCTCTTTGCCTCTACTTCTACCCAGCATGAGCCTTCAGGTGGGTTTTTGCATGTCTCTCTGTCTCTCTCTCTCTCTCTCTGTGTGTGTGTGTGTGTGTGTGTGTGTGTGTGTGTGTGTGTGTGTGTGTGTGTGTGTGTGTGTGTGTGTGTGTGTGTGTGTGTGTGTGTGTGTGTGTGTGTCTGAGTGTGCTCAGAGGGGGTCTCGCCCGGAGAGTAATGTAGAACCGCCACTGGGGGTGTACTCACTCTGTGAGATACTGATAGATAGATAGATAGATAGATAGATAGATAGATAGATAGATAGATAGATAGATAGATAGATAGATAGATAGATAGATAGATAGATAGATAGATAGATAGATAGATAGATAGATTCATTTCTGAATTTTGCACAACCCTGCATAAACAGACTCACGTACTTTGGCGGCAATGGATGAATATGGATTGTCAAAGAGAGCCCATATCTTCTGCTGCCAAGCTCTGGAGTTGCTGGATTGGTCATTTTGACCTGGTTCCTCGTCTTTCTCCATCACTGAAGGTTCAATCTGAGCCAAAGCCTCTACGGTATCTTTGCTCTGTCGAAATGTCGCCCAGCAGCAGGGCTCCACATCTGTGCCACTAACACCCCAGAAAGCGAACTCCTCTTCCATGAGCAGCCCACACAAGTTGTTGGGGCAGTGCAGCTTCCCGCTTCTGTAGTACTGCAGCACATGGGCGAAGACTTCAGGGTTGCGATCAAAAAATAGCTCTGAAGGAGGCTTCTCAGTGTCCACCAGCTTGGCAAGACGGGACCCCGGAAGGGTCATTAGGGTGCTCGTGTGGGTCTCATTTTTCACTCCACCGACATTTATCACAATTCTTTCACTACTGCTCTCAGAGGCTCCTAATGAGAAAACGCCCACAGAACTCATAGCAGACAAAGAGCTCAGTGTTGGTATTCTGCAGATGTTTTGTAGCTGTTTTTCTGCGATCCAAGGAAAGTTTATCATTAAAAATGTATCATCAATATTTAATGTAAATACGACATTAATATGTATAGATTTAGCACCACAGAAAGGACTTAAAAAATGTCAATATACTGTACAAATATGGTTACATTTAACATTCACAATAATCCAAATGCCCATTTCAAAGACACGATTCAACAAATTTTTGCATGCATCATTAAAAAATTAAATAGAAATCACCACATTTTTCCATATATTATAATCTTTTAGTAATACATACTGGTGCATGTACATAATTAAATATTATTCCTTCATCAAAAAATATTGAGATTTTTTTAAAAAGATATGTTACCCTTAAAATCCGAAACAAATAATCCAAGATAAAACAAACAGAAGACAATAAGACGATAAATATCAATAAATAATCTAAGCATTATAAACCAGTTTTATATATTATAAATGATAAATAAAAACATTTAGGTATTTTTGGCCTGATTATGGCTGAAAAAAAGTTAAAAACAAATCAAGACTACACAAAAGATAAACTGACCTTTGAAATATTTTCACACAGAAATGTTCCCTGGGACACAGAATATTTCTAGTATAATTTCTTGCAAAGTTCTTAGAAAGTTGTCTCCACGTAGCTCCGAGTTGTGCAACACTGACTCAAACTTTGCAGTGTTATAATTTTCTGCAATCCAGCCTCCAAAGTCCCAGAAGACAAGCCACCATTCACCAAAGAATGTTTTATTGTTTCCTGTCCAGCTGATGAAAGCCAGCTGTTCTGGAATGAACTTCCTGTCAGTCCATTTTATTGAATCAACCCCTGCAGATATTTCATACTCTACACACCACACACACACACACACACACACACATCACGCACACTCAGCACACACACACACACACACACACACGCACGCACACACGCACACCACACACACACACACACTAAAATGCAGTACCAGATGTTGATTCTAATGCACGTTATAGTAGAAGTTCGGTGCATTTCAGTGCAGCTCATTTGGTCAAGGCTGGCGTACCTTGTTGCAATTTTTATGCTGCATTAAAAAGTCGCTTCCTTTTCATTTATTTATTTGATAAACTATCCTAATTTTTAGACTACCATTTTTTTTTAATGATTCAAATCCAAAAAGGTAAAAAGAAAACATCTTGCCAAAATAAAGAGATCACACTTTTGTACATTTAAGAAGGGATATTTATGCTAAACTGCCCAAAAATAATATCACCTTAACATTTAACTCCACTAAACACATTTGTGCATGATGTCAATCCACATACACACAAAAACATGAATCCACATACCGCATTATCAGCCAGTGAATCTGCTGGCAATGGATTGTTCACATCTGCTGGAGAACCAGTAGGTGGCGCAATTGCTCAGTACTGTTTTAATGTCTTAAGCGAGCAATTAATTTGCAGGGGCTACTGTGTAACCTTTTTACTCTTTTAAACTTTTAATCTTTATTTTTAAAACAAATAAATAGGCCTATTTGTATGTGCATCTCGGCATTCATAAAATGTTAGGTTGATCTTTAAACAACAAGCTGAATAATAAAACATATTATAGTAAGTAAGCCTATGTAGTCATATAACAAACACTTCTATTCAAAGCACCCTACAGCGTAATAAAGGGATATGTTTAAATGAACATATTTAGTATGAATCCTCAGATGCAGTGTAAAGGAACATCTGTGTCTGCTGAGGATATCACATCTACTGTGGTTTCTGCCATTTGCATTGCAAATGAACACTGCAGGAACATCATTATAGTACACTCTCTAGTAAATCCATCAAAGATGTTAAAACTATATATATATATAACTGTGTGTGTGTGTGTGTGTGTGTGTGTGTGTGTGTGTGTGTGTGTGTGTGTGTGTGTGTGTTGTGTGTGTGTGTGTGTGTTGTGTGTGTGTGTGTTTGTTTGTGTGTGTGTGGGTGGGTGTGTGTGTGTGTGAGTGTGTGTGTGTGTGTGTGTGTGTGTGTGTGTGTGTGTGTGTGTGTGTGGTGTGTGTGTGTGTGCATATAAATTGATATCATTATATTTGAAGAAAATAATACTTTTATTCTTCAAACATATCAAATTGAAAAAAAATTATGTGCTTTTGAAATTTCTTAGACTTTTCTGAAAATTGTATTCATCGGATAATCCTGACACAATATATCACGGCTTCTACAAAAATATGAAGGAGCTCATCTGTTTCCAACACTGATATTAATAAGAATTTTTCTTTCTTTTTTGTTTGTTTTGATCAGCAATTAGCATATTAGAATGATTTCTGAAGGATCATGTAACACTGAAGACTGGAGCAATGATGCTGAAAATACAGCTTTACATCATAGGAATAAATTACATTTTAAAATATACTGAAACAGAAAAAAGTTATTTGAAATTCTAATAATATTTCACAATATTACTGTTTTTGTTGTGCATTAGGGACTCGTTATTTCAGAAATATTATAAAAAAAACGTATCACCCCAAACCCAAATAATTATAATTATTATAATTGTATAAATATATATACTCACACATTTTATTTTTATATATGATTTGTATTTGTTTTGTATTTGTGGCACTATATATTCTCAGTTACAACTATTTTCACAATGAAGTCATTCAGAAAGAGTGTGTTGTGTAATTTGGTTGTCTTTAGCATCCTAGCAACAAACACCAACAAGTAACTCGAGACTCCGGTTGTAGTTGGACATCTGAGTCAGTATCAGGTGTTCACACAAGACACACACACACACACACACACACACACACACACACACACACACACACACGCGAGTCTACAGACCAGCACTAGGACCCAGAAGCTTCCCAGTCCACGCCTGCTCTCTCACATCACTCACTCCTCTCCTCCTACCTGAACTACGCACTCCAGGATGGAGCAGAGAGATGTCGCAGAGACCAGAAGATCCGAATAGACAACAGCCTTGCCTAATGGTGTCATTTTTCTTTCTGTATACTCAACTTGTGAGTTTTGCCTACTGTAAATGGACAACACCATCAGAACCTGAACAAGTCAGCAACTATGTGAAAACCACAACCTTTTATGGATTTAATAGAACCAAATTCTATAGGATTCAAGCTGGATTTTATCTGTGTTTCCAAAGTGTCCCACCACTGGACTTAAACTCTGGGACTAAACAAAAACTGATACTCAAGTGTTTAGAATCAGCCAGCAAGTGTAAAGTTGTAGTTGTACTTCACTGAACAACATCTAGGTTATCTGGACTGTATATGTGTACCTCTGAGTGTAACTCCGCATACAGCCATGGGGAACGCAGCTGGAAGTCTGGATATGTCCCCCGGACGGGACGTCAAACGACCCCTCAGCACCTATGGGCAGAAACAGCCACCGGCCCCTAAACTGCCCCTACCACCTGAGGACGAAATAGAGGAGAGGTTCAGCATGGTGTTGGTACGTACATGACAAAATATCCCATAATGCCATTGACTAAAAGCGGGTTCAGGTCTAACATGACATTTACTTTTTAAGTGTATTGCTGATTTGTAATGTAGAAAAACAGCATGTTCAAGTATACTGTATGTGCGGTTGAAGCTGAGATGCTCCTGCAGTGTTCCTGTGTGGCTCAGTGGTAGAGCATTGTGTTAGCAGCGCAAAAGGTTGTGGGTTCGATTCAAAAATGTTTAACCTGAATGCAATTGTAAGTCGCTTAGATAAAAGTGTTGCTAAATTCATAAATGTAAATGTAATGAGATTACAAATATGTTTGATATGCATCTGTGTGAATCTGTGTATGCACCTATCTGTGTTCATTATCAAATGAACACAGATAGGACTTTCACATGACTGGAAATTGAAACAGCACAGCCTGTCTGAATGACATAATACAGCTAGTTGTACCGAGTTAGATTGAAGACTGTGATGGAATGTGTACTGAGGTGATTGCATTCATATGCGTGTTTGTGAAATCTGTCAAATCTCCCTGAGTATGAGTGTTATGCATTGTGCAGCTGGGAATCTTTAATGCGTCATAAGGTGTGTTTCATGTGCTTTATCTACTTGTATCATCTGCATCTCATTTATGATGAGTGTGCGAGTGTGTGGCTGCTTAATACTTTTGTACTTTGAAGTTGAATGGGTAGTTAATCCAGAGATTACAATTCTGTCATTTATTCACCGTTACACCATTCTTAATTGGCATGGCCTTCTTACTTAAAAGCATCATTAAAGCATCTTTAAATAAATCTTTCTCCTAAAGATTCAAATTTTGGTAAAATTGACTCACCCTCAGACCATTCAATATGTTGAGCTTTTTTTCAGATTTGTTCAGATCACTTGTTCACCAATGGATGCCCTGCAGTGAATGGGTACCGCCAGAATGAGAGTCCAAACAGCTGATAAACACATCACAATAATCCACAAGTAATCCACATGCCTCAGATATCTCTTTATAATGTTTTAACTTCAAACCGTTCAACTTCATACCACTCTAGACCATCAATTAATGTCTTGTGAAGCGAAAAGCTTCAGGAGAGAAATATGTACAGATCAAGCACCGTTTACAGGGGAAAACAGTCCAAAAACTCTTTTTATGGGAGAGGACAACAGGGGATGGACTTTTTCACTGGAGGAAGCGTTATTATGGACGCATATTTTAGCCGAAAGTAACAGTTTGACGTTAAAAATGTTCAAATGATGTGTTTGTTTGTTACAAACAAACTTTTCACTCCACAAGATGTTAACTGATGGACTGGAGTGGTGTGGATTATTGTGATGTTTTTTATCAGCTGTTTGAACTCTCATTCTGACGGCACCCATTCACTACAGAGGATCCATTGGTGAGCAAATTATACAATGTTAAATCTCTCCAAATCTGTTCTGATGAAGAAACAAACTCATCTACGTCTTGGATAGCCCAAGGGGAGAACATTTACAGCAGATTTTCATTTTTGAGAGAAATATACCTTTAAAGAAGTCCATATGCGCCATATTTCAAATATACAATAGTATAGCTTTATGTGAGGAGCAGACTGAAATTTAAGTCATTATTTACTGAAAATATTCTTGACAGTTGTGGTCCTTGTGGAATCACATATTAGCCATTAACATCTTCATTTGTGTCCTACTGTATGGGAAAAAATGTTGTAAGGGTATTAATAAACATGTCGGTTAAAAGTATTATGATTATATAACTCCACACACCTTACCACAATAAAAAATACATTACATCAGCACAAAAATGATCCAGCCCTGTTGGCCTGCTGGCCAGTTATAGTTAAGGCCTGGAATAACCTACATCTCTAGTTAATCTAATTCCCAAAAATTGGTCAAACTGGATTCACAGTAGTGTATTTTACATGCAGTTTCCAGTCTAAAATGACCAAATCCAACATCCCACATTACAGTACCTGTGTTTAAAATTAATATTTAGTTAGTGTTTTACTCTTTATATAACTTAAATAAGTCTGGCTCTAGTGCTTGTTGATAAAGTCAGCTGTAATTTATTCCATGTTAATTAATTTACTCTGCCAATATCCTTAATGCTGTTCCTAAATCAGATAAGCACTCCACACTTTCCCATCATGCAGCAGTGAAAGGCCATCTAAGTATTAAAGTGCGCATGCAGGCCCTCCATCCAACTCAAGGAGTTTCATTTTATCCAGTCGCCGTCTACAATGCCTGCGGAGAAAGAGAGAGTTTGCGACATGCTGTTTTGTTATAATGGAAATAGAATGCAAATAATGCACGCAGCACCAGCAGCATGTTCGTGATAAAACACACAATTAAAAGAGCAATCACTCAAAAACACACCTATCGTGTACAAAATATAAATATTACATGGCAAAGCTTCAGTGCAATTACCTGTGAGCTTGTTTAGTGAAAGTATTCAATTAACAACTATAAACAATAATCTAAAGTCTTGCATAACAGTGGCCATATACACACACAAACTCATGCAAATACACATTCACAGAGGAATCTCTATTCTTTTCTTTGTGAGGCTGAATTTAAAAAAATAGTTTTGCCTTTGCTCACACATGTGTTATAGCTTTTAAAACACTCATTCTGATGCTTTCTACATCGTCTTGCCGAGGGGAGGAGCACAAAACATCT
The DNA here is from genome assembly GCA_027422405.1 of Ptychobarbus kaznakovi. Lineage (NCBI taxonomy): Eukaryota > Metazoa > Chordata > Actinopteri > Cypriniformes > Cyprinidae > Ptychobarbus > Ptychobarbus kaznakovi. The sequence goes on from CM049814.1 coordinate 1,703,180, forward strand.
GCAAAAACGACAGGCCTGTAATTATACAGATGGATTATACAATGTCAGTTATTGATATTTTGCATGTGGCCACTTACCGAAAGGACAAACCATCCATCTTCAGCTGTAGTCCGCTTTCAGCTGATCCAGAAAAACTCAGGACAAGAATCTATGAGATACAATGAATCAAAGTCAGCTCTGAATGTGTTTCAATATAATTATTACTGCAGAAATTAGTCATACAAACTAGGCTGATGGTTGAAAACAACAACAGTAGGAGAAAACATCAAGCTGAGCTCTTATGAGGTGTAAAATAAAGAAATGATGCATGTTTTAATGTGCTTTGTCTACCAGTATCATCTGCATCTAATTTATGATGAGCAGAGTTATTTTAGAATCACTAAGATACTGTTATAGTTTTTATTATTTTGAATCTTTCATTTTTATATTTTCGTTTTCATTAAAAGTAATATATATGAAAATGTATATATATAAAAAATTTTTTATATATATATATAGTTTATATTCCATTTTTATTTCAATTTTAAGTTTAGACATTCTAGTACATCAGGTTAAATTAAAATAATATGAGAAATGTTGCTTTGACAACTAGCTGAAATAAATAATAATAAAAAAAAAATTTTGGTTTTAATTTTAGTTTCAGTTTTAGATAATAACCCTTTTATAAGTGTCTTAAAAATATAATTTAAAACAAAGTAATTAAATAAATATATTACAAAATCCTTGAGGTGATTATAAAAGTACCTGATTCGGCTTACAAATAGACAAAAAACTCATAAAAATATGATAAGCTGAAAACAGTATAATCTTCTAGCATTGATCATTGACGCATGCATTATTGGTGTACATACCTGCATATAAACATTTTGAGGATTCAAAATAACATGTGATGAAGTTATGTTAGCTGACCTTGAAAACTCTTTAACTGTTTTCAGGGATAGAACATATAGAAAGGACAAGGAAAGGGCAGATGATGTGTTCAGAAACGGGAGGCAAATCAAGCAATCAGTGATGGTTAAAGAGTTTTGTCCTTGATTCTATTTTTCTCCAGCCTCCTTGTCCTTATTTCACGGGTAGAAAGGGCCAGCTATTATAAAGACAAAAGAAACTATGATATCTGAATTAAAACATGCAAAGATAACACTGTCTACACGACATCATGCAACACAACAATTATAAGCTTGACAATTATACTCAATGGAGTTTTCTGCACTGCAGGTATTCCATAAGGAAAACAGTTTGAGAGAGTGTGCGTGCGTGCGTGCGTGCGTGTGTGCGTGCGTGCGTGCGTGCGTGTGTGCGCGTGTGTGTGTGTGTGTGTGTGTGCGTGTGTGCGTGTGTGCGTGTGTGTGTGTGTGTCTGTGTGTGTGTGTGTGTGTGTGTGTGTGTGGTGTGAGTTTGCCCTAAAGCAATATTTCTGCAGATTGCTGTTTTTTCGTCCATTGACCTGTTTTGCAAATTAGGACACTGTGCCATGCTAGTGTGCCGTACTTAGTGAAGAACTGTAATTCAATATGCGCAAAAATGAAATGACAGCAATACTCAAACATGATGTTCTGCATGTAACTATTACATGTCACATACTCTACAGCTCACAAGTTTGGGGTCGGTAAGATTTATTAAATATTTAAAATATTTTTTATTTTCTGCTTATCAAGGCTGCATTTATTTGATCAGAAATGCATTAAAAATTGTACAATTGTGAAATATTATTACTATTTAAAATAAATGTTTTCTATTTGAATATATGTTAAAATGCAATTTATTCCTGTGATTAAAGCTGAATATTCAGCATCATTCCTCCAGTCTTCAGTGTCACATGATCTTCAGAAATCATTCTAATATGATGATTTACTGCTCATGAAACCTTTATTATCAATGTTGAAAACAGTTGTGCTGCTTCATCATTTTGTGTAAACTGTGAGGATTCATTCTTTAATGAATAGAAAGACCAGAAGAGGAGCTTTTATTTGAAATAGAGATCTTTTGTAACATTATAAATGCCTGTCACACTACTTCTGATTATTTTCATACACGAGGTACAAAAGTTTTCCTTTCACTTTTCACAGAAAACATGATTTCATAGGTCTGACGTGTATGGATATAGATATTTAGACTGGTAAGTGTATTCGCTTTGGCTTTTTAGTATACAGTTCTTGAGTCTTTGGTCAGTCTGGGGTTCGTAGGAAGGTCAAAGAAAGGCTAAATATTAGTATAGAGTTCATTGAGATCTTTTCCAATGTTCCCAAAACAAATGATAACATTCCTGAGCTATCCGCTGAAAGATACAGCCAAGGAATCAGACACAAAACAAATACTGAATTCCCATCATCTTTCACAGCAAAACATTCGGTTTCATTCTGTCAAAGGACCTCGACAGCTGTGTGTAGAAAGTAAAAGCACTTTTAAAGTAAAAAAAAAAAAAAAACAGTAGGGTATGTGGATGATATTTCCCTAAATGCCTCCAAGGGAATAGCAACACCTCTCCCAGGGACATTCTCCATGAGGAAAAATAATGATTTAATCAGTGGTGTTTGCTTAATGTTGCTCATAGTCAGAGATTTGAACAAACCTCTAGTCCTAAGTATTAAACTTAAAGGTATAGTTCACACAAAGATGAAAATTGCCCCATGATTTGCTCACCCTCAAGCTATCCTGGGTGTATATGGCTTACTTCTTTCAGATGAATACAGTTAGAGTTATTAAAATATGTCCTGGCTCTTCCAAGCTTTATAATGGCAGTGAATGGTGGTGAAACCCAAAAAAGTGTATCCATCCATCAGAAAAACTACTCCACCCAGCCCCGGGGGTAATAAAGGCCTTCTGAAGCGATGCATTTGTGTAAGAAAACTATCCTTATTTAAAACTTTATAAAGGTAATCTCCAGCTTCTGCTAACTGTCGCACACATGTTCACGAGAGTGGCGTTCCAGCCAATGGCATAGGAATAGTGTAAGCTATAAATAAATGTTGTTAAATTGAAAGCTTATGTCACAATATTACTGTGTTTTTGATCAAGTAAATGCAGCCTTGGCAAGCATAAGAGAATGGAAGATGACATTGAAGATGATTTTCGTAATGTTTTATAGGATTTACATACAGCTTGCACACACTGTGTGTTCGGTATCATCCGATGCTCAGATTAGTCACTGATGAGGTAATTCTGTAGGGCCAAACAATGTGTGTGTGTGTGTGTGTGTGCGTGTGTGCGTGCGTGCGTGTGCGTGCGCGTTGTGCGTGTGCAACACAAATGCAAACACTCATGCTGTTCATAAATAATTTAGGAGATCGTCATAGCAACAGGAAATTCACACAGCACCAATCTGCCGGATCAGAAAGGGCATTCTTAGAGTCAGCATACCTCGTTATACATGTGATCTGTCCACTGCTCGTAAACCGGCTCACAAGATGCAGTCGCTTACTCATCAGTAGATATGTGACCATCTGCAAACAAGTGTATGTGTGACTGGTGCCACAGTAACTCTGGGCATTGTTGCTTTTTTGTGTGAAAATAAATTAGTACTTTTCTTCAGCATAGACACGTTAAACTGATCAAAAGTGACAGCAGATACATTGAAAATGTTACAAAATATTTATATTTCAAATTTTCTAATGTAGTTCTTTTGAACTGTATTTTTGTCAAAGAATTCTGAGAAATAAAATGTGTCAGTTTTAACAAAATTATTAAACAGGACAATCGTTTTAAACTCTGTTACATGTTTTTGAGCATCAAATCAGCATATTAGAATGATTTCTGAAGATCATGTGACACTGAAGACTGGAGTAATGATGCTGAAAATACAGCTTTGATCATAGGAATAAACTACATTTATTCACATAGAAATCGGCTATTTTAAATATTAATATTTAATAGTAATAATATTGTCACACCCGGTTGCTTGCACCACTGTGAGGCATTAGAGGGCATTATAGGTCAGGACTCAGTTTCCCATCATGCTGTGTTTTCATTAGTGTCTACCTGGTTCAGCTGTCTTCCATTTCCTGTTTGTTCCTGTGTTTGTGTATATTAAGCCCCGGTTTGCTATTGTCTGTGTGAGTTGTTCTGTTACGAAAGAGCACAAGTAGGCAACAAGCAGCGGGTCCAAATGCAGTTTAAGGTCCTTTAATGATAATCCACAAAGATATACGTCCAAAATACATGACAGGACCAAGAAAGGGTCACAAGAAATACAGGAGGTAACACTTATCAACAACTCACACAGACAAAAGCAAACCGGGGCTTTAATAAACACAGGAACAAACAGGAAATGGAAGACAGCTGAACCAGGTAGACACTAATGAAAACACAGCATGATGGGAAATGGAGTCTGTGACCAGAACAGCAGGCAGGAACACAAAACAATATTACACAATATTAATGTTTTTATTGCATATTTGATATATATCATTGCTATATATTATTGTATATTTGATATATACATGAAAAAATATTGCTGACCTCAAACTTTTCAAAGGCAGTGTTTCATTTTTTACTCTAAAAAATTCAACCATGAATAATGGTTCGCAAAAAAGTTATTTGCTGAACCCCAAAGTGCTGTAATAATCATTTTTATGAGATTTTAAGAGTAGTGGAATAGAACTAATGGCTCTGAAGAATTACTATAAATGAATTCAGACTTACTAAAAGGTTTATGATTTGTCTCTTGATTGTAGAATTCCATGAATCTTCCACCTGATAAAGTGAAGCTGCTCTGTCAGTATGACAACGAGAAGAAATGGGAGTTAGTTTGTGACCAGGTGAGTTTAGAGCAAACACATAAAAACATTCACTTTTTCATTTACCGTAAAGCTGTTACTGTTTACTACCCAGACCATATAACACACCTTTAAATGGGACATGTAATGAAAACTTTATACACAGTGCACTTTCAGATTTAAAGGGATAGTTCACCCAAAAATGAAAATTCTGTCATTTACTCACCCTCGAGTATTTCCAAATGTATGAATGTGTTTGTTCTGCTGAACACAAGGAAGATATTCTGAAGAATGTGGAAACAGAGCAGTTCTGGTCATAGTATTTATTTGTCCTACTATAGAAGTCAATGGTGCCCCAAAACAGCCTGATTACAAACTTTCTTCAGAATATCTTCCTTTGTGTTCGGCAGAACAAAGAAATTCATACAGGTTTGGAAATACTCGAGGGTGAGTAAATGATGACAGAATTTCCCTTTTTGGATGAACTATCCCTTTAAGACTTTGCAGGATGTTTTCATTCACTTAGAGCTGTGTTACACACTACATTAAAGGTCATTTAAAAAAATCCATAATAGGGGCACTTTAAATGAAATTATGTCATTACCATATGACCACATAAAACACTGAAAATAAATAGATATTCAGCAAGTGGTTAGCAATCATATCAGGGGTCATTTACACACCAAAGTCTTAAAGGTGCAGCAACATTAAAGATCATATGGGTGAAAAATGTTTATGAAACAAAATTTTTAAACTGCTATGATGCAAGAAATGTGACTAACTGTATATGTGGACTTCAGGAGAAAAGTGCAGAATAAATCCCCTTTAAAGCCAAGATCATTATTCCTTCTGGTTTCTCTCATCAGGAGCGGTTCCAGGTGAAGAATCCTCCGTCAGCGTACATTCAGAAACTTAAGAGTGTATTAGAGCAGGGAGGAGGCAGAAAGGTACAGATATACCTGTGTGTGTGTGTGTGTGTGTGTGTGTGTGTGTGTGTGTGTGTTGTGTGTGTGTGTGTGTGTGTGTGTGTGTGTGTGTGTGTGTGTGGTGTGTGTGTGTGTGTGTGTGTGTGTGTGTGTGTGTGTGTGTGTGTGATGTGTGTGTGTGTGTGTGTGTGTGTGTGTGTGTGTGTGTGTGTGTGTGTGTGTGTGTGTGGTGTGTGTGTGTGTGTGTGTGTGTGTGTGTGTGTGTGTGTGTGTGTGTGTGTGT